>HG993150.1:11200000-11800000 GCA_905231865.2 Boloria selene | reverse complement strand
CATTTTTGTTACGGGTGTGTTGAGGGTGGTACTCACCCTTAACACTTAAGTTTAAAAAAATGTCAAAGGAAACAAGAAAACGGATGGAAATTCAAAAAACCGTTTATATTGTATGGGAATGATAGATCGTTATATCGTACCTGGGCAAAGCCGAGCGAAGAGGTAAGTCGCTGGTTATGAAAAAAGAAATCAACTAAAAACTAAAATCAAATAAATGAATCTCTACTAAAATTCTCTAACAAAATTCCCCTCCTTCTAACATGACATAAAGTTACATAAAAGTATAATCGCACTAGAAATATTTTATTCATTCAACTATTATTTTTAATATATTTGATTATATTTTACACTTAGAATTATCATTTCGCAATTAAATAAACTATCTCTACATTTCCAAAACTAATTTTCCCTCAAAAAAGTGTGAAATGTAGAAAATGGGGTCGTCGCACTATTCATCCTGTTCGATTTCATTTGTATGCACTCGAATTGCATATTTGATATGAAGTATTCGAACCAGGCTACCGCTACACTTCTATAGCCGACGTCGATTCATCCGACCCCTGTCGAGCCAGGGAGAACTGCGGCCAGTCGCTACAAGCCCTTCGCGTACTTCACCCGTCTTACTAAGAAACACTCTCCCTTATGTGATAAACTTTTATTGAAACAGTGTTGTGTACGAAATATCCCTTAAATATATTAATTTATTAGTGTCAGCATGGGGTTCTACCAGGCGAGATCGAAACTGTAGACGAAAAGGTATGTGTAACGTTTATAGTATTTTATTTAGTGTCGCGAAATGCGAGACTTATTTCTAGTAAAATTAACTCTATTGTAAAACGGAAAATTACTCCTTTGGTATCAAAACACAGCGTTGAAAATTTATTTATTAATATTTATTTATGCACATGTATAAGGTAATTTTTCTTATTAGAACAGGTTCGGTTTTTGATACTCGTCATATTCTAGTCACGTAAAATATTATTATCTACTTATTTATTAAAAAAAAAATCTAGTGTTTAAAATAATAATAGGTTCTATTGTTTCAGCAGTTAGGTGCTAAATACTAAACGAATAAATTTACTAAGTTAATATTTATTTAGAGTTAGTAATAATTAATAATTTAGTAATTGCGGATTACTTCAGGTTTTTACACAGAGTGATTGCTATCTGACCTCTGCTACGTGTCGGGGGCGGATCCATGGCAGACTCATTACACTAATTATTTATTATTTAAGTCTATATTAAAAAAAAATAAACTATTTTTAAGATAGGTATATAAATGATCTTCTTACTCCAAAATCTTTGTACTGAATCTATCTATACGTATTATACTACAATTCTAACTGAGTCGAACCGAACATTAGTATCTTTTGAAAAATCTATTCAAAGAGAGACTGAATTAAATTGAAGTTTTTAGATTTTTTGTTAGTCTGTCAGTGAACGCAGCACGAGAAATACTGTACAGATTACTGGCCGTGTCTGCATATAGGATATTTGTTACCTACTGCGAAAATTTGAAAAAAAAAAATTTTTACTTTTTGATTACTGAAAAAATAAAACGTACCTACCCAGGAACTAACCCGAGCGAAACAGGAGAAGTCGCTTGTATAATATATTACATATGATATACATTAATAATGCTATACACCAAAGTTTGTAAAGTGAGTATGTTTTAGCTCTTTGAGTAATAGGACTACGGATTTCTGAGAAATTTACAGTAGCTTAGACCCTGGATAAACACATCAACTATTATAAATATTTTATCATAGATTTACTAAAGATGTGAGAGAAGTTCAGGCTAAAAGCATGACAGTAATATAAACATTTGTTGTAGCAAATTCAAATTACAATACTCATGAAACTCTTACTCTGAAAAAGTGAAAGAGTTGTTTCATTTTGATGCATCGTTGCTTTACATATCAGAGAAATGTGAATGTAAAACTATGCATGCGAGTGCATAAGTTATTATATTAAAAGTCCTTTTAATCTCTTTTTACATTATCTAACATTTCAATATTATCTATATTTCAATATAATAATGGAATTCAATGGTTGAATGAATCTAATTTGCCAATTATAGCGTAATTATGATAATGCAAAATCAATACTGGGATAAAGATGTAGCAGTAAATAATATATAGGTTATTTGTATATAAAACACGAGTGACTCATCCTCGCTCATTTTAGTGAACAGTACGACTGTACGTCTGAGAAGTTTTTCTCAGAGATGTGCTAGTATCTTAAATGACCTAGATAACCTAGAAAACTACCATCGTACCAACTTTCATGAAAATCTGTTCGGCAGAAAGACAAATTTCTAAAAACTATATATTGTGTCTCTGTATGACTTTTTTAATTATTTTTTCTAAAATATTTTAAGAACAGATTCGACTCGTAAGATTTTATCGTGGATTATTATTATCTATTTAACTAAGACTGTTTTTTCGAATTTAAAGTATCATCAAAAAATTGAATAAAACCGCGAGAATATCTGTTTTTTTTAGGGTTCCGTACCTCAAAAGGTAAAAACGGAACCCTTATAGGATCACTTTGTTGTCCGTCTGTCTGTCTGTCTGTCTGTCTGTCTGTCTGTCTGTCTGTCTGTCTGTCTGTCTGTCTGTCAAGACCTTTTTTCTCAGGAACGCGTGGAGGTATCAAGCTGAAATTCATATCAAATACTCAAGTCTATGGTCTCTTGGAGCTGTGAAAAAATCAAACTTCTAAGTCAACGCGATCAAAAGATACTCCCGTTGATGCCGCAAATTTTCGACACTCGCAAGGGAATCAAAACCTACAGGGTACTTCCCGTGAACTCAGAATCTTGAAATTTGGTACGAAGCAACGTCTTATAACACAGATAAAGGAAAAATTGCGAAAAGCATAAATTTTTAGTTACATCATATAATAAAAATATTTTTAATAATTCTAAACTTATTACCCCTTTACTCATACACCGTTCCGTACAGGTTTGTACGGAACCCTCGGTGCGCGAGTCTGACTCGCACTTGGCCGAATTTTTTCTAATTGAAAACAATATTGTTTAAAACAATCGGAATAAATATGGTCATATTTTTGTGAACTTTCACTATTTCATCTAAATAACTAATAAATAAAAATGAATGTTGCTAAGCGCAAATCTCGAGAATGGCTCGACCAATTCGGCTAATATTTGTTTTATATGTTTCTTAATGTACACGAAAGGTTTTAATAATAAAAAAGATTAAAAAAAATCGAAAAAGATTAAAAAAAAGCGAGGATGTGTCGCTAGTTTATAATATAAAATAATTAATGAAAAGATGAAAATAAAGGGATTAATCGGCGGGAAGTTGATATCGGGGGGTGGATGTTATCGGAGATTGTAAACTTGAGTAAAGAAATAAGAAATTCTTAGAATAAGTGTTTGATAATAAATTATAACTTAATCCAATATATTTGTTTTTGAAAGTTGATGGTAGCTTTTACTGAAGTATTAAATTTAAATGTGTAGTGAATATTTTTCTATTTAAGATGCAATCAGATGGACAAAACTAGCTAATAAATATAAAATATTATAAATGAAACTATCTTTTCGGATTTTGTCGCGGATTTATTATGATTTTTGGTTCCCGACGTTTCGAATGCTTTACAGCAATGATGGTCATGGGAGAGACTATATGAGATTTGTAATGATAAATATAAATTAAATTTTGACAAGGCATTAGTTAATTCGTGTCCTACAACTGTCCTTGTACCCATATTTACTTGACTCACCTACATTTTCTGTGTTTCCAGGCATACACCCCTGTGACATATAAATCATAATGTTCTCCTTATGCCGGCGCTACAAAGATGAACACGGTGAGTACTACACGATATTATATTACGTATGTTAAGGGCTAGAATCAATTTAAAAAGTGTTAACTTCCATTGTCATCTTTAAAGTATGTATTATTTGCATATAGAGTTGGTAGAAATATGCAAATTATGTGCTACGATGGCAATACTAAAAATCTACAAAATTTGTGTAAAATGGTGTTTTGTAAAAATGTATGTCTGATACATATTCATTTTGCTTTAAATATTTAGAGACCTAGCCAGTTTTTACTCAACTGCGCTAGAAGGAGGGTTATGTTTTTCGAGAGTATCCACAAACGGCGGCGATATAGTAACTACGAGAATTCTCAAGAATTCATCGGAAACCTTGTGACTCGCTTTTTACCCGACTGCGCTAGAAGGAGGGTTATGTTTTTCGAGAGGAGGATGTATGTATAATTGTTTGGCACGCTCTGCGGCCTGAACGGCTCGATGGATTTTAGCTTGAGAGGTGTCGTTAGATTAGTATTTACTCTGAGATTGACACTGGGTATATCAAAATAAAAAAAAACAAAATGGCGGATTTTTGGCCCCAAATTCAAATGATTGGCACGCTCTGCAGCCTGAATGGCTCGATGGTTTTTAGCTTCACAGGTGTTGTTAGTTTCGCATCAATTGTGAAAGTGATACCGGGTATAAATTTTGAATCACGACATAATATACTTATTTTAGAGTTTTTTAATTACACTGACTTGTTTATTCGGTAATATTTCGTACTCATAAATAAGAAATTTTTATATTATAACATTTATTACACAATGTCTACGTAATAAACGTAAATTGTAGTATGCATAATACTTGTTTACAACTTTAAGACTTACTAAATTCCAATACTGCGTAGAATATAGATATTTGTTGTGAAGAGCCGGATGTTTATCACAACGCTTTTCAAAGTAAATATTTTCTGTATATATACTAAATTATAACTTAGTGAGACTATACATTAAATGTTTAATTGAAAATTTAAGAAAAAATTAGTATCAATAAAACCTGTTTATCTGTCTATGTATGATCGCATCACGAGAAAACGACTGGATAGATTGTGATGAAATTTGGTATTATAATAGCTTTTTTTACGTTGGGAAATGCATTGAGGCATACCACCAAGTGGTTATGTGGGACTCACCAGCCTAAAATAAGGCAGTACTACCCACTAAATCCCAACGGACCTCACCCTTCTTAATGGGACGTCGCAGGATCGCCTGCGCATTCAACTACGACACCCCGATGGCCCGTCAAGTCTGCCGAAGCAGACCAAACAACCAAGAGGGTTGCTCCACAGTCCACTCTGCTATCCAGAGAAGTATCAGGAGCAACCCGCATGACATACCGTCCATCGAACTGGGCCCCTAAGCCTAACCTAACTCCCCCACCACGACAAGGCCTACTTTGGGGGTATTGGGAGGTGTTAGTAGGTTGGTCATGATGATAGCTGATATTACAACCGGATAACCCTCTATTGACATATAGAATACTTATCACTCTAGGAAAATTTTTAACCCAAAAAAATACACTAACTGTTAAAACGTACCCAGGAAATGAACTCGAGAAGATGAGGATAAGTCACAAGTTAATATAGAATTTCTAAACTCCTTTGAAAGTATTGTACCGCTATTGAAATATTGTATCACATACAATTTACTCACAGTACTTACTTATTACTTCACATGAGCATTATTCTGAAAAAAAAACTTTTTCCAAGTCAAAATTCAATTTTCAATTCAACATTGCATCTAATAAAAAGCAATACCCCACTGACCATCTTTAAGATATTTATTTCTAAACAAAAAATCGCATTAAAGTATTGAGAAATGCTCCAACATTTTTATTTTCATATTATGCAAAACCATTCCACTTCGAAATCGAGAAAAACTTTATATTTTATTTTACTTATCATTATACGAACGCAGTTGTGACGTCTCCAGAGGAATAGAAAATGTGGTCATAATACGACTTCAAGTGCTTCGTACTGACGGGGACTTCGTTAGCATTATAAAAATGCTTTACTCTACTGTTTTTTCTCTTAAATATATTTCAATGCATGTAGATTGTGGATACATTCTAAGCTGTTCTGTTTTATTTAAGTCATTACTTTGGAATATTTTTAGAGTATTTTAAAATAATGTTAAATATTTGTGACTTGTTATTGTGTTCTTTCTTAAATAATTTGAATTTTCATTTTCAATGAAAATAATTTAAATTGACGAAAATTGAAAAAAAACCTACTAAGTAATAAATATTGTGATAATACATTATAATACCACTCTTTTCCTTTATATATTTATCAATATTTTATACTTTCCTTGCCTTTCCCGTGGCTTCGCTCGCGTTCTAAAGGCTACAAAAATCTCCCCCTTGGTCACTGCCGTCTTTGCCACCGTGATCATTATTTTGTTGCCAGGTTATATTAAATCTCTTTGATATCTCCTAAGATATTCATTGAAATCAAATGATGCCAAGAGCAATTTCGTTCAAAATTAATTACTTGTGATGAGTAACTTATTTATTTAGGTAAAGATTATTATTTTAAGGATTAATATCATGTTTATAAAAACACCTTCGCAAATAATAGATTGTCTTAAATCAAATTTTATTAATAACATAAAAAAAGGTTATGGCGAATAAACCTAAAAAGATAGACATATGCTATTGCTGACCTTTTTTAAAACTTTTAAAGGGGAACATTTCCGTCATACATGATTTTTGTATAAATTTAACCGTTAACGCAACGTATGTACAAATACAAATAAGTAGAATTTTTCAATTCGGACCGAAACCGAAGTAACTACTTCGTACTTCTTCCTGAGATTAGTGCGTTCAACCAAACAAACAAACAAACTCTTCGACTTTATAATATTAATTATAGACTGGCAACAAAAATGTAATTTATTATATTATACACTTGTATATACCAAATGGGTAAAACAATGTTTTTTTCATCAAAAAGGTTTCTTTTTTATTAAATTGGTTAAAAATTAATTGTCGCGTCCATGGGCGACATTTATCGTGCGTATACTGCGGTCCACTGTAATTAAAAATATGGAAGCGATATGGCCGCGCGAGCTAGGCCTGCTTTATGAAGCTGGTGGTACCGTAATGAAAATGTCTAATGTCTAATAGAATATTAATGGAGCGTTTATACTACGAGGGAAAATTCCAATAATTTCTTTAGATATTATGACATTGATGTAGACAGCCTTCTATCGTGTAATAAAGTTAATAGCCTTCATTTTTATATTTTCTTCTTAAGGTTCTCTTAGTTACAGATAATGGATTCTTGTTAATTATATCCCCGACTTAAAAATTATGTTTTAACGTTCTTTTGCCGAGTAATAATTTACGATATTTTTCATAGTAACACCCTCCTGACCGTGTTCGGCTACTGCGGCCAATCTCACTGAAAACTTAGAGAATTTATATGTAGTTAGACTGACCTGGGACTCGAACACAGGACCTTGACATTTGCAGCCGAAAATTCTAACTACAACACAAAAAGCAGATAATTGTACATAAACCCACACAAACGAGGGCTACGAGCTACGCCGGTAATGTGTTGTTTGCAGTCTTTTTACAAAATACATCCATCTACTTCGACAATAACATAAAGTTTGTTCAAAGCATTTTCGTGAACAATAATATGTGAACAAAACAAAAGGATCTTCGCCATTTGTATATACATACGAGTTTTATTGAAATGTATTGGAATTTATTATTTTACTTTCGACTTACTCGGGATCTGACGGAACAATTTATCTATACCTACCATTATTATTAAGCTGAAGAGTTTGTTCGTTTGTTTGTTTGGTTGAACGCGCTAATATAAAGATCTGGTCCTAATTGAAAAATTCGTTTTATGTTGGATAGTCCGTTTATCAAGGAAGGCTTTAGGCTAAATCATCGGAAGGGCGGGCGTTGGTTCTGCGCGGTACCATACCGCGCGACTCAGAAATAATTTGGTTAGGTCCTTAGAACGCGCGCGAAACCACGGGGAATGCTAGTATAATATATTAGGTAGGTAGTAACCGTAACCACTACTAGTTATATTATAATCCATATTTTTTTACCGTGCCTATTACTAAAATAATGAGAAACGAGTAATACTTATGGAATAATAAAAAGAACTTGCTCTGAAATTAAAAAAAAGTATCCTACTTATTGACCGAATCGCGGATAACCAATTACTATCATAAGTACCTTTCATCCCAATCTATCCAATGGTCACAGGCAGACACAATTTTAAAAAAAAATTAGAAAAAGAATAGTGATATTTTCCCGCAGTAAAAAGCTTTCTTCCCCCTTTTATTCCTTATGTTGCAACAGATAAATATAAATTGCTTTTTGTTAGCCACGCTAAAATTGAAAAACGGTTAGACCGATTTGAATAATTCTTATTTGATGTGCCAGCGGTGGCTTAAATTTAAAAGAAATGGTGAAGTCCCAAAAAAAACTGGAAAATCGAAAAGCTCAGCTCTCTATTTGGTATCAGTAATTACTAATTGTTAAAACGGGTATAGGGAGAAGTCTGAGCGAAGCAAGGCTAAGTTGATATTGTACTTTATATAAATTAAGTTATAAACTAAAACACTTTCTTGTTTTAAAGTCGACCGCTCTTTAGTCAACATGTATTTGAGTTCTACTTCGTCCCTGCATCTAATTCGTACCGATGTTTCGTTAGAGCAAAACAACAAACTCAATTTGAAAGTTTGTAGCGTTTAAGGCATTTATATGTAATATGTATTAGTACAGCTCTAAATTCTCTACTTAGTGAATCCCTTAAAATGTTTTACTTCAACAATGTAATTTTTAAATAATTTAATATAACAGTTTATATTGTATTTGTATTCAGCCCTTTTTAAGAACCCACTTCTATCCAAGGGCTTCGCTTCCCTTCCCTTTGTGAGGGCCATAGTCCATCACGCTGGCCAAGTACGGATTATCGGACTAAACAATTTATCTTTTGAAAATTTGCTAGGTTCTCAGACACTGCAGGTTTCCTCACAATCTTTTATGCATTACTAGCTGTTCTCACTTTTAAGGGCAATTAAATATTAACTAGACACCAAGATTTTTGGTGAAGTTTATATTTATGTAACAAGCCTTTCCCGCATCTCCGCTTGCGTTCTAAAGGCTGAAAATCAAGAGAAATATTTTTCTCCCGCTTTTGCAACATTTTTCATTGTCCGCTCCGTATTGAGCATGTGTAATACAGCCTATAGCCTTCCTCTATAAATGGACTATCCAACACAAAAAGAATTTTTCAATTCGGACCAGTAGTTACTGAGATTAGCGCGTTCAAACAAATAAACAAACAAACAAACAAACTCTTCTGCTTTATAAAATTAGTATAGATAAATATATATTATACATATATTTTAAAATACATCCAAATGAAAACACGGTCGTGTTTGATTTTATAAGCGTCCAGCGAAAATATTCTAATAAAATAAAAATAACTTTAAAAAATATTTTGTTTTTATAAATATGGCTTTTTCCATAATTATGAAAATATTCAAAACTTGAATTTTCATAAATAATAATAATTCCCATCTAAGAGGTCGTGGTAGTAATTACAGGGACGCTTCTCGTGCTGCAGCCGACGGCTATTTAAAAGCGTAATTAAATTAACATTTTGATGATAGGTACTATATCATATTCACTCTGAAAATAAATGTGAAAGAATATGTGATATAAATATGAGTATTTTTGGAGATCGCTATCGAAATAACACTGGTTCTTTTAGTTTTGTTAACGGATTAACCGGTTATAAGTTTATACTTGGGTTGGTTTCTAGGTAAAAAAGTTTGCTTTCTACACATATTTCCGATAAAAAGAAAAAAAATAATTTTAATTACTAGTTACTGTTGGAGTCGGTGCCACCCAAGAAGGACATAACTGTCCTGCATTTGCAATGAACTTTCGAACTTATATTTTGATTATATTTACAAATTGATACATTAATTAAATTGTATTAAGATTATTTTGCTTTAGCCTTTGGTAATTGCGCTAATCCGCTATAAAACTCCCAATCACTATTTTTGCTCGGCTCGGGACTCTAACCTAGAGCCTCATTTTCGGCAAACAAACAAGCGAGTCGTGTGGAATTAGACTAATAAGGCAGTTATTTAACGTGTTGCTACGCTCATTCGCGGAGAGGCATGAAATAATGAGATCGTATGACAACCTTTGAAGTAAACGGCTCGCAGGAATTTGTAATAATGATTTAGTGATGTACGGTCGGCCAAGAAAGTTGTGTACCACCCTTAGGTTGAATGCCGTTTGCAGATTCATAGGTGATAAAGATTAGTTTCGCTTGCAGATCGATCTGACAACTTCTATTGCCGTCCTTATCTGATTATTGTCAATGATTATTACGATACTCTGTCTAATTTAGGATGATAATTTTTATGGATAAAAGACCTTTATAAAATTACCGAAAAAAGTGCCGCGAATTGTTTTTTTAATTATTTAGAAAATTACTTTCCTTACTAGAAATGCCCCCTTTTTTATAATTAAATTAAAATAACAACGATATCTTTCTTAATCTTTATGTAAATACCTTTAAAATGATATAATTATAACACTTACGTGTACGGTGTAAGTATAAAAATTAAAAGGAAAAATTAATTTAAATAAAATGAAAAACTTAAATGCGTGATTAAATTTGTAATTTGATATTTTTGAATAATGTCACTTTTATATTTAATATACCTACAATTTCTGTAAATTTGTAATTCCAATATGCGTTCAATAAAACAGTTTATTTCAGGATAAGTTTTTATTAAATTTCCACAACCACTGTTAAAATACTTAATATAAAAAACATAAAAGTCATATGGTAACAAAAAAAAATTTAAAAATTAGAAACGGGTGTAACCGCCGTTGGCCTCTATAACCTCTAAAAGACGAGACCTCATTGAACCAACAAGCCGTGAGCAAATATCGGTTACCCGCATTTCCTCCCAAATAGAATCACAGTGATTAATAATATCTTGTTTGGATCTTTCATTTTGATGCGACCATCGTTGCACCATAAGGCCCCAAAGATTTTCTATCGGGTTGAGGTCCGGTGATCTTGAGGGCCACGGAATTACCCTTACGTCAGTGTTTGAACGAAACCAGGCTCTTACGATCCTCGCATTATGAATTGAACAATTATCTTGAACAAAATCAAATTGTGGCACTTCGTTCTCCGGGTAAACATTACGGACTGTCGGTAGCATTGTATTCTGAAGCACGTCGATATAATTTACAGCCGTCGCTCGAGGAGATAGAGAGCACAATTCTCCTACACCATCAGCGCTCATCCAGCCCCAAATATTTACGGAAATTCGACCTGATTCTCTATTTGGGATTACATGATCATCTCTATTCCGTGTTGAATTATATCGCCAAAGGTGTAGACGTCCATGCTGACTGGACTTAAACGTTTTTTCATCACAAAACACTGTATGAGACCAATCAAAATCTAAGTGCTCTCTGGCGAAGTTCAGTCGAGCAAGTCTGTGAGCATCCGTCAAATATATTTTCTTAGCGTAATGCCTGTGGTGCAACCCCATGTAATGTAGATGATTCCTTATTGTTTGGGCACTCACATCGAACATCTCCGCAAAATATTTTGTCGGCTTAAAACCATTGATTTCATATTCCCGTCTCATGAATTCTCTATTTTTCTCTATTATTGAAGAGTGCAGGCCGGCGACCACTTCTTCTGCGATCCAACAAACTTCCCTCCTCTCCTTCACGACGAATCCAAAACCGGACACAACGTCTCGATATATTCAATTTCCGCGATATCGCACTGATACTGCACCCCTCTTTAAATTGGGCAATTATTTGTGCCCTTTCGGCAATGGTCAAGTTGGCAGGCATTGCAGATGATATTTTTATGCAGTTGAGTGAAAAATAACACGGAAATTATATCGATTTTAGAGGAAAATAATAAGAGAAATTACTTAAATATATTTGACAAAATGTCAATCGTTAGGTTTCTTTATCAAATGGAATTTGGTTGTCTATTTAAATAGTTTTTATTACTTTTGTTTGAAAACATTTAAAATTAATGTCCTTTTTATTTGATTTATAATTATTTGTATAAAGTTTAAAATGTCATGTATAATAATGACGTATACATACTTATCAATTAGGTTTACGTCATTTTTATGTCTCTTTCAGTAATATCTTTTAATAACGAACCTTGTTGTAATTTTCGATGACAAGGAAAATAAATCAAAACTGGTACACCACTTTCTTGGCCGACCGTACGTATAGACTATAGGTGTACCGAAAATATTGAATGATGTGAAAAATTGTTTCAAAAGCGTACTTTGATGTTCGAAAACATATTTAGGAGTTTTATATGTCATATTATTTTTTTATAAAGTTTGTATACGTATAAGTTTTAGACGGTGTGCAATCGCCCCATTTGTACCACTACTATAGGTGCAGACAGTGCAGTTGGCACAAACGAGGCTTAGCTTATTTGAGAGTTTTAAATACTGGAGATTTTTCTTGTGTCATTTTTATTGCATAAATAATACATTTAGTTTGACGATATGTTGGCTCAGTTGGGAGTGACCCTACTTATGCACCAGCGGTCGCGGTTTAAAATTCATTTCTTGAGCACGAATGTTTGTACTCCAGTCATGGGTATTTATCTATACTAATATTATAAAGCTGAACAGTTTGTTTGTTTGGTTGAACGCGATAATCTCAGGAACTTCTAGTCCGAATTGAGAAATTCATTTTGTGATGGATAGTTCGTTACATAGACGATACGACGAAATAGGAGCAGAGCATCAATGAAAAATGTTACAAAAACGGGAGAAAATTATTTAAAAGTGTCATAATCTATACACTTCTATGCCAAGTTATTCATTCGTTTGGAAGGGACTAAAAGTATTTTACACGCAGGTGGGCTGGCGGCTCAGTTATTATTATAATATTCTTTAAAAGTAGGGTAAGTGAAGGAAAACTTTACTAAAACTGTAATTTATAAAACGGACAGACTAAAGTAAATAGCTTGCTTAAAAGCATGGCTAGCATTTATAAAGTGACGCGGGTTCTATATATTATTCAACGGTAAAGGTTGGCATGTTTCCTACAAACAAACTTTAACTATGCATTTACTTAGTACCTTCGTTGGTGTTTTGTGAGAACTAGCAACCCTTCTGCGTATCTGATATGTATAGTAATACATCATGCGTAACTATACTTATCGTCAAAATCACAAAAAAATTGAGTTGAGAATTGAAGATTTTTTGATTTTTTGATTGAATTGAGAAATCGCCACCAGGCTATTTCAACAAATAGAATTTTTGTAAGTTTCTTTCGCCAGTTCTTCTCAGGTCAGAGGCTTTTTCTTTCTGAGTTAGTAGTATAGACTCATGAGTCTCAGTCAGAAGTCGTTCAGTAAGAAATTGTATTAACTTTTTTTCTGAATAAAATAATTTGATTTTATTTGAATTGCGCCTACTATGTACTAATAATATTGTATTGCATTATCTCGGCCCATTCCCTATTTGGTATATATCTTAGTACAATATTTTACAGACGTACAACGTTGCAGTCGCAGTTCGCACATTGTCGGGAACAGTTGTACTTAACCTACTTACAATATAATATATGTATATTTCAAGGACTTTCTATTCCCTTCCACACATCAGAAGTCAGAGATATTTAATATACACATAATGAACACAATTTTCATGCCATACTACAAAGTGGCATGGAATACATATTTAATATTATGTATACTCGTACATATAAAGTAAATTTATATTAAATACTTATGCCTATGGATAATATATGAAGTAGCAATATCGCTAGCCGCAAATCGCCCGAAAGACTCACGAATGACAAATGGATTAGTTCTTAGATCCATTCGCACTGAAACACGTAAAGTGAAATGTCAAGCAGTTAAGCCTTTTTGGTGGTTACATATCTGTGTAGATAAAGGCGTATATAATTACGTACTGGTAAATTTATCTTCCACTGACCTATATAGTTTACATTATAGCCACATAATACAATTTTTATTAAATTGTTCCAGTTTTTATCTATTTTTAAAAACTTGTGACTTACTCTATATTTTTTTAATATCGCGATAATTAAACGTTTTTTCTCATTTTCATTTTATTTATGTTGTTTATATATGTTTTTAGTTTGCCCAAATTTTGTAATTTTCACACTTATTCTGTTACGGGGACTCCCCTATCCATCAACAATGTAAATTTCCATTTTTTGCATGATTTACGACTAAGAACAGGGTAATTTGTGAGAGGCCCCTTCGTTCATAATGGAATCTGTTTGAAGGTTAGTTTAAGTGGCTAAGTTTACAAGATGCAATATTCACTTAAGCAACTCCAGTGGTTTTGTGGCATCTGTATTTGTAGGCATCGAGCTATTGAGAAAACAGTACCCTGATTCTTGGTATTGAGGCATCGATCTTCCAGATTATGTAACATCAAGGTTATTAAATTTCCTGAATTTTAATATAATGTAAATACTAAGTACGTGTTTAGGTTCAAAATGTTTATTAAATAATAATATTTTAACATTACATTGAAAAGCTTTACAAAGCTATATATTATAGGCCTAATATGTACCTATAAAAAACTTAATAATTTGTTTAAACCTATAACTTCAAATGACATTCTAAATAATGATGAAATATACATAATATGCATTAGGTTTAATTAAAGCAGATTCGATAAATAAAACTACCTAAACATAAGAAAAGATAAATTGAACTGCTTGGTTTATTTAGGTAATTATAGATTAGTGAGAAACATTATTTTACGGTCAAATAGTCTATCAAGATTCTAAATTACATGTATATGTGGGCAGGTCAAATTTACTGTATGAAGTTTCACGATCGCCAGAACAGAGTTTATAGTATGTAATATTTTGTGTTTAACATTCTTTGTTATTGAACACACTTTTAAAATGAAGATAAAAACTATTTTATTTCTACTAATATTATAATAGATGGTTAAAGCCGGTCCTGTCTAAAGTATGAGATGAGAAAGAGAGAGAGAAAGAGGAAAAAAAGGAAATTAAGCTTTTTTATGTATTAAATAATCTCTACATTGAGTTTTAACGTTTTTGGCCCTCTTCACTTCACTTGAGTGTTGAATTTATTATTTTTTGTTTTACGTAATGAGTTTTCCTTACGTATTACAAATTCTTATTGTTTATAACATGCTAACTGATATTTATTATCACCAACTTTCCAAACAAGGAAATACCCAAGTATTTTACGCATAAGTCATAATAAATTGTAACTACTCGTAGTTCCTTCGTATGACATCATTTATTTCACCTCACTTGTCCACATTGTAGTAGCTTCAAGGTGTTAGGGCCGTCTCGTTACACGATGAAGCATCTTTCAGCATTCAGTCTGATCCGCGAGGTGGAACGAGTCAGGTACACTCAGGGTCGAGCACTCTTCGTACAATCATTTTTGGCTCAAAATATCTTGTGGACGAAGGTCGAGAGATACAAAACGTGACTAAACTTAAAAGAATTTGATATAAAGAAATAACTTTGTTATTATTCTATTTGCTTGTTTGTTAGTTATTCTTGTTATAGTTTAATGCTGAATAACACTGAGCTTATTTTGTTTAGTTTACATTGTTTACTGCGTCGAAGGTTGTAGATACTCAAAACAAGTAAATAATGTCATGTTGACGAAAGACCTACAAATACGAGAAAGATAAGAGCGTACATAAATTGCAAAATCTAGTATAATACAATTTTTTCTAGCCGAAATTGTTACAAAATTGTTTATAGTTCTTTAAAAGTTTAATCCTGTTATATATGCCTTACGAATATAAAATTCCCTTTCTATAACTCAATCTGTGCATAATAGTATTACAATGCATTCTCTCAATAATAACATTCTTTGATTTCTTTCTGTCTTATTTTATTGCGATTTCTACAAAATGACTTTTGAATAGAATAAATTTACCGCATTTAAAATCATATTTCATTTTATTTGTTCTTTGTTTCCATGTTTTAATAATACTCGTATACTCATGATAATGTAGTTGTCATTATAAAAGGCATTGCCCAGTGGTAGTGAAGCGAGATCAAATCCAGCGTCTTGCACTTCCTTTTCCTAATGTACTTTCACTATCCCTCGTTTTGCATGTCTGTAGCAAGATTTCTAATCCCATTTGTATTGTAAGATGGCCCCATGTCCCATAGTTAGACGTAAAAATAATTTGCAAAATAATAATAGAGTGACCTCGTCAAAAGCAAACTATAAATTTATACACGTGTTCTCATACATATTCTTTATAATTCTACTACCTTGCAGTCAGAAGAGGAAAAAGCAATGAAAGTTAGTTTTCAATTGAAGAGATTATTAAAACAGTTGAAATAACTTAATATAAAACATGTTAACTCCCTTCTCTTTAAGTCTGTCTAAAATATTATTTTATCATAATATGTATAACATACTAGCAATACGCGCGGCTTCGCCCGTGTTCATTTTTTTAATCGCTACTAAACTTCATTCGATCACTCGCTGGGTGGAAAATTCTCCAAAATTACTCCAGCTTTAATATACTCCTGAGCCGCGCGGCTACCTATTTCATATTTATGTTTTAGTAGGGATCGTTATTTTTTTGCAATTAAAATAGCCTATATTAATCAGTGATAATGTAGCATTCAAATGGTGAAAGAATTTTTAAAATCGGTCCAGTACTTTTTGAGCCAATTCGTTACAAACATACTTACATATAAATCTTTCCTCTTAATAATATTAGTATAGATATAGATAAATGGACATATGATACATCTACAACCCTCACTATTAAACTGCAAGCCCCCATCCAGATGTATCAGAACGGCAACATGTCGTAATCGCAGCTCGAAGGCGTAAGTCTTTGATCTACGCGTAGAACGTCTAGGGTTACTATGTGCAATTACTAATAATATCATAATAAATTTCAAGGGTTGAAATTCAGTAATTTTTTCCAGATCTGTGTTTATTATCTCAGAAATGTAACCATCTGATTAGTTTCAAAATATTATTAGAATTGATACAGGTACATATTTTAACTCTTATACTATTATACGATAACATTATGAAATTTACCAAAAACTTGGCGATAAGTGGGCTATCTGAAATGTACGTGAATTTTACGAAGCAATCATCCAAAGTAGCTCAATAGGTGCCTTGCCCAAATGTTTAAGGGTGCGGGGAGAGCCATTCATAACTAAGCCCGATCGATACAGGCGTCGCCGATTCACTTTCGACTTCAGTTACACTTTTCTCATACTAAAATACATTGCTTGGTAAGTTCTACAGCGTAGTGAGCAGCGGCTGGCTTCAGCGCCAACGAATAGCGTGAATAGAAATGTTTCCGAGTTCTTTCTGAGTACTACCCGCCTTTCATGGGTTTCTCCGTGACGTTGAAAACAAGGACGAACAAGCAATAAACGTAATCTTAGAAAAATTTAAATACTCCACGAAGTTGGACAACTTTAACATGCGTATAAATAACCTTGCTCTTAACTTTGTACTAAAAGTGTAATTCAGTTAAAAAATATTTTATTCCACTAAGGATTGAGTAACAAGTATTAGATGATTTTAATTACTGGTTAATACATATGTAGAGGGATAGGTAGCGGCAGCCTAGTGCTAACGCGTTCATTTGGGAAACCAAGTAAAGCGGGTTCAAATCTATGAAAAACGATCATCTCCATCACATCGTAAGGAAACTAAAGTCCAAGCTTGTACTGAAGAAAGACCCAGCTGTGGAATGTATAAAAGGGCTGAATATACATTTTATAAATATTTTTGCATAACGTCGTTAATTAAAAATTAAAATGATAAGTATCGTTAAAAAGTCATTTAATCAATAAAAAGATTAAATTAAAAATATAAAAATGCAAAACTAGCTACTATTATGCATACTGTTTATAAAAAATATACTAAAAAATTGTATTAAACATCTTTCTAGTCAACGGATTATGGTTTTAATTAAAATTCTAGTGAGTGACGTTAAAGACTCTTTTAATTATAAATATTAAAGTGAAGAGTGGACCAGCCTCTAATAAAAAAGTTAATTTAATACGAACAAGCATTCCGCCCTGGTTTTACTCTTGGTTCTTGCCGATTGGTAATCCTAGAGGCTGCTGATAGAAAATTAGTAGTTACCATTTGATCGAAATGGTGAACTATGGATTATGGATACGTTTTAGAGAAACGCCCGTGCACAGTAGGACGATAAAAGAAGTCGAATACAAAAATATGCTTATCCAACGCCAAATTATAAGCTCATCTGTTTTACGAAAACAAAAGTTTCAGCCAGGACTCGAACTCACAACTTTTGCGTTGTTGAGATAACATAACTTTGTCTAAATAAAGCAACAGAGGTGTTAAAATGGTGGAATATTTTACGTATTACAACTTACAGCTTACGCTTCTTTCGAAATTTCGTAATTTCGAATATTGTTTTTTTTTCGTAATTTTTAGGAGATTTTGAATTTCACGCTGGAATCCAAACAGACAAGTCCTTACATATACTCCTATAAACTTTAGTGAAAGTCCTATTAAAATAAGCTAAACCGAATAAGCAAACAAAATATTTTAAAAGGGCTGTTTAAGTATCATATAAGTGCTGTATTTATTTGAGATACAATTTTACATCTAAAGTTGTCTTTGCTCGCAGCTCTCCCCACTTGTATTTTATTTGTGTAGGTAATACTCTTCACAGTTCTTAAGGATCATAGCGTGATGCTAACCCATTACCTCTATATATATCGATAAATAAATGTACCTATGTACGTTTTGTTCATTAAATATCTTTTTGAAAATCTTATTGAAATAGTCATTATTATCAATACATACCCGAATATGTAGTTTTTAGATTTTTTTCAATCTGTCTTGGAAAGCATCGTAGGAAAAACCACTGAACAAAGGAATTTTTCAAATTGCACTGGTAGTCATAAAAAATAAAAGGCAAACTTCGGTTTTATGCACGATATCAACGGCCAAACAAGCATTGTTTCTTACTATATTGTATTTTAACTCGAAAGAGAAAAGGATTCCATTGCTATGTTGTGTTGCTTCCTCGGCGTAACTCATGAACTTTTGGCACGAAGCGTAGCAAGAACCGTGTAACACCAGGACAGCTTGCTTAAAATAAATCTTAAACATAACTTATACACTAATAAAGAGAGTAACATTATAAAACTTCTAATTTGCCCTTGAGACTCTCGGTGCATTTCAGTTTGTTTCATAACTTTTTAATGGTTATTTCTTACTCCAGATAAAATGGGTTATTCGTTACACAAGTTTTAAAACACACGTGTATAACTTTTATTCTTTTTCTTTTTTTATTTCCGAAGCCAGCAAAGACAAGTGTAACTTAATAAGCTCCAGTGTGTCCCTCGAGGATAACGTAAATTGAATCTGTAGAAATTATACCAAGAACACGAGGTGAAAAAGAAAAAGTTAGAAGAGTAATTTAACACATCAATAACATCATATATTTCATTATATAATTCTTCTTTAGCCGTTTTTAACGTCCCACTGCTGGACGTGGGCCTCCCTAAGTACGTTGGCCTAGTCCGTGTTTTCGGATTTCACATGTTTTTCGAAAACTTGCTAAGTTTTTCTCAGATATTCAGGTTTCCTCACGATGTTTTCCTTCACCGTAAGACAAGTGATAATCATGATAGAAAATGATTCGCACATGAAAATATCAGAGGTGTGAGACCCAGGATGAACCTGCATCACTCGGTTATTAGCGAGCGCGTTACCACTGGGCTACTATTTAATAATTATTTGGTATTATATTTTGATAGCTGTTCTAAAATATTTGAGCGTATGATAAATCGATCAAAAAAGTAAGGCGCTAATCAACGTCATCGATCAAAATCATGGATGTGAACCGAGGAAAACCATTCAACCAAAAAAAATAATTGGAGCCTCTTAACGATTACATGATACTTGAAAGTCACTTCAGCTTATACCTGATTTTTCAAATACTGCACCAAATACGTTCTTAAGTAACTGCTTTACTTTCTTGAAGTAGAAGATGTCCATGTGTTTCGATATTTGATAGTTTATCAGCTATATAGATAGGTGTCAGCTTCGCATTGATCTTATATTATTTTTGAGCGGAAATATCCTTTTTTTAATACGAAAGTAGACTAGAAGTTAGTCCTAATAACATCAATTATCTGCCAGTAAAGGCCTATCTCTGCAGCTGTTTCAGAGATTACCGGTAACAAGCTGACAGACTAAAATCAAATCACTTTATTGCGAGTTTTGATTACTATACATATAGATAGATGTCTATGTTTACCCAAATTCAGCTTTAGAGGATACAATAACTAACATGCTAACTGGCAAACATCTAATAAAATTGTTGTAGCAAAGGTGACTTGTTCAAAATTTAACACAGGATTCGGACATTGATAGTTAAGATGAGATATATACTACACCTAGTTATAACACTTTAGGTCTGCATAGGTAATTTTGATTTTAGATAGATTTTTCTTTTAGTTAAACTTTCAGTTAGATTTTAGGTAGAATATCCTCACATTTTATGAAAAACAACTTAGCTTTTTAAAAATCAAAACCAAAAATAGAATGAATGCATTGTAATATATCATAGATTAAATAGAGGCTAAAATTTCGAGGCTACTTTTACATTTAACCCAAATTATTTATTACTCCCATTTGGAATATTATTAAGAATATAAGAAAGCCCTTACAATGAATCCCTTTTGCAGGAACCTACTCAGATAGGACATATATGTATGTGATAAGGCACTCCCTTTGTCGATGATCTCTCGGCTCGGTGTGAATATTCCTGTCGTAATTTAGCTTACGTCTTCTGATTTTTTTGTATGAGTATTTGTATTTAGAAATTAAATTAAACGTGATGAATTATTCTATTCGTAATTATGTTTATAATTTAAAAATATATCTTTAGACTCCTTGAATCTGGTAAATGTTATTAATAGTGATATTAAATCTAACTCAATTTTTCTAGCTATTCCTTTAGGTGTAGATATTTGGCCTATTTGTAATGTTGACAATGTTGTGAAAACCTGTAATTGGTGTACTATTTTGTAGTTTGTATTACTTGTAGATATTTGGTCGCAATACTATAGCAGATTCGATAATTTGTAATTTTGCGTGTGTTTATGCTTGTTACTTAATAAACAATACTCTATAACAAGAGAAGCGACGTTAATTTACTAGTTAACAATATTTTTTTCTCCAAATAAAGAAACTATTATATTATTAATCAGGTATAATGTTTCATTAAAAAACAAACACGAATAATGACATCCGATAGCTGGAGGTAGTAATATTATTTAGGAAAATATTCCAAACAAACCGAAGGATAACATTAAAGACTTTCCCTTCACTATTACCTTGGTAAAATATAGATACCTAAGTGAAAGACAGTGTTAGCCCAGCGGTAATGTGCTCGCTTGGATAGCCGAGTGATGCGGGTTCAAATTTGGGTCACACACCTCTGATATTTACATGTGCAATTCATTTCTATCATGATCACCACTTGTCTTACGGTGAAGAAAAACATAGTGGGAAAACCTGCATGTCTGAGAAAACCTAGCAAAGGTTTCGAAAGACATGTGAAGTTCGCCAACACGCACTAGGTCAGCGCGGTGGACTATGACCTGTTCCCCTTTGTACTGAGGGAGGCCCGTACCCAGGCGGGGGAAGTTATAAAAGGGCTGATGATGATGAGTATCTCCTAATACAGACAAAAATTATATTAAACATAGTATGTACCCATATGGTTGTACTTACAGAACAAACTCATAACTTTCTTTTGGGCTTCGAAGTCGCTTAATAAACTGTAGTCTAATACCTACATCTATTAAACATTGTAAAAATATAATCGCTTATATTAAAAATATATTTAAAACCATCTTTATCCCAAGAACAGCCTGTCGAAAATAAGTAAGTAGCTACCTAAAGGGTATCTGATTACACGTACATAATAAAATCAATTTATCGCATGAATACTACCAATAGCTGGTGGAAAATGGTTTCTTAATCTAAAGAAGATATCTTGATTCTTTACAAAATCCATTTTGAATGAGCCTTTGAAAGCAGGAAGGAGAATAATAAAGCGTCCATTGAATTTTATCTGTGAAAAACCCTGACGGATCTGTTTCATAAAAGCGAACACGCCACTGCGAGCGTGCGTGCGGGGTCTCGAAGACTTAGTAATATCTATAGAAATATGTATAATTATCATATATGTTTAAAATATATGCTTGCTTATTTTATTATATGGTAATCCTCCTTGGGTTAAATCATAATATTGGCGTTTAAAACCGCAACCCGAATTTTCTCAAAATTGCTAAGTATATAAGCCTAATACGAGTATATATTTTAATTATTAATGAGATAAATTATCGATTAAAATCTGTACTAATATTAATATTATATATTAATATTATATATTATAAAGCTGAAGAGTTTGTTTGTTTGTTTGTTTTATTTGTTTGTTTGTTTGGTTGGTTGGCTGAACGTACTAATCTCAGGAACTACTGGTCCGAATCTAAAAATTCTTTTTGTGATTGGATTCCCTTTATCGAGGAAGGCTATAGGCTATGTTACATTACGCTACGACCATTAGGAGCGGAGAAAAATGAAAAATTTCTTTTGATCTTCAGCCTTTAGAACGCGAGCGGAGCCGCGGGAAAGGCTAGTCTATATTAATTGTTAAGCGGAGCGGATTCCGCTCGCAGTCAGAAGCGCGCTATAGTCAATAGAAATTAGCATAAAACCAATATCGCGTCAGCTGCCGCTCCGGCACCTGTGCTAGTTGAACGTTTTAACAACGATATGTACCTATAGTTCATATTTACATTGTATTGTATTGTTATATACATTACTAGGGACTCGCCCTAGCTTTGTTCGTCCCGAAGTATGTACTTGCTAACTCTTGATACAGAATGGTTACACAATAATATAAACTTGTATGATGAGTTTTATATATTTACTTCGCACCGGCCGGTACTTGCTGACTTAATTGTTATTGAACGCGCTGCGGCAATTGTCATTAGTTTTATTAAATTTTCTTACATTTTGTAATTTTCCGCATTAGTTTCTTAATCTTATCTTTAATACCAATAACAAACACAATAAAAAAGAATTTGCGAAATCAGTCCAGCAGTTCATGCGTGATGTCGTGACCAATGGAAAAAGGGATTCATTTATATTTTATACATATAGACAGCTCAAAAAAAATTTTTAAGAGGTCGCTCCGAATTTTTTTTAAATTTCAAAATCGTCTAATTTCGAATATTTTATTTTATTTAATTGTTACTTTAGATTTTTTCAGAGCGAACTTTTGATATTAAAATTAAAATTCATCTCGTGGTGTATTTTTATCGATTATTGTACTGAATAAAAAAAATGTATGGAATTTTTTAAAAGATCGCTTGAAAAATTCTAAAGTAATAATGCTTGGTGCATAGTGCATAAATAAAAAAAAATTATGAGCGACCTTTCAAAAATTAAATTTGGAACTGAAACTTTCAGAAACTAATTTTTTTTCTCTATAAAATTATACCGTAACGAAGTGAAAATAAAAAAAAAATAAAAAAGAACAAAATTTGTCAATTTTTGAAATTTTGAAAATTCGGAGCGATCTCTTAAAATTTTTTTTGAGCTGTCCTTTGGAGAGGGCTCCTTAAACATCAAAAACTAACATTTTTCACACGAGACCCCAAATAAAAAAATAGTCAGTTTTTTGCGCCACCCTAATATAGGTATACACATATTTTTTATTTCATTCCTATCTTTAAATGGTACGTTCCGAGGTATGTACGTACGAGTACATTTAGCGGTGCTACAGTTAAATAGATCTTTTCAAGAGAAATATTTTTCAATACATTATAACGTTCAGGCGGCGTACATCAGTAGGTAAGAGGTCGGCATGATGTTTTCCGACATCTTAATCAATCATCATTTTGTATCAGCCAATTTGCGCAATAATTTACCTAATGACATAATTTATACACATGATTCTTCCTTATGAATCACTTCGTTCAATGCTACCTGCAATATATGAAAACTGTTAGGTAGTTTTATTTTACCATTTCTTATCTGAATTCTTTTAAAAATATGTTTGAGTTTCGATTCCTCATTGCCGTATCCCATTCGATTGAGTGGGATGAAAAATTTATTTCGAGACACACAAATGGGAGCCTAAATCCACTATTTATATTTTTTATAATGTTTATATACCCTATGATAATCGCTTTATGAAGACGAACGAAACATCAAAATTTAGTAAGTACGAGGGAACATACAAGCATATAAAAATAATACTCATTAAATACATAATCCTCTTTTGGGCTGCAGTTGAGTAAAAAATTTGCCTATAAATATATTGGGACATTATTACACACAGCACCATCTAGTTCCGTGGTAAGCTACGAAGGAAGCTTGTGTTACGGATACTAGATAAATGATATACTACATATAGTTTAAATACATGCATATTATAAATATAAACACCCATGACTGTAATACAAACATCCGAGTTTAACAAATGAGCCCCCAGCGGGACTCGAAGCCGCAAACGCTTGGGCAAGAAAGTAGGGTCAATACAAATTGCGCCAAACGTCTCGTCAGACTCTAGAGCTCTATTTAATATAGAACTAGCGACTCGTCCTCGCTTCGCTCGGGCTCTTCTCTAGATTTAGCACAGGCAAAGCCGCGGGTTCCGCTAGTTATGTATAAACCTTCCTCTTGTATCACTCTATCTATTAAAAAAAGCCGCATCAAAATCCGTTGCGTAGTTTTAAAGATTTAATCATACATAGGGATATAGGGACAGAGAAAGCGACTTTGTTTTATACTATGTAGTGATGAAACATTCTGCGTTATAAGCCGGTGTATGAATAAGTTTTATATTACAGCAGTAGGTACGGCACACGTGTCAGAGATCGGCGCCTCGTGTAAATTTTCGTACACGAGGAAATTGTATATGTAAAACGAGAATTACCTGCTTTTAGACATGTTCTTATATTAAAAATTCATATTAAAGGACTGAGTGTTACAGAACTAAATATGAAGTAAAACAATAGGTACTGTTTCAGAATGCTACGAAACGTTTTTAAACAGTATACAAATTGTAACAGAGTAGATACTCAAGCTGCTAACTAACAAGTTTTATTAAAATAAAGTGTGAAAAACGAATTATTAAGGAAATATTTTGCTCTTTCTCTAACGAGCAGAAAAAAATGATGTTTAAACATACAAATTAATATATGAAGTATTATATAAATTACTAGCATTTCACGCGGCTTCGCTTTAAAAGTTTCTAAAGACCGGAAACTAAATTTTTCCTAGTCGCGCGGTATGGTACCTCGCAGAACTAACGCTCGCCCTTCCGTTTTTTGCTACATTTTTCATTCATGCTCCGCTCCTATTGGTCGTAGCGTGATGTAATATAGCCTATAGCCTAAACGGACTATCCAATACAAAAAGAATTTTTCAATTCGGATCAGTAGTTTCTGAGATTAGCGCGTTTAAACAAACAAGCAAACAAACAAACTCTTCTGCTTTATAATATTAGTATAGATTCATCATAAACATGATGAATATTTATATAAACATTTTCGGAAAATCGAATATAGTAGCAAAAGCAAAAAAAAAATAAGTATTAGTTTATTTTATAGGTATATTATTTCTGTGGTACGTTTTATTATGTATTGTACTTTACACCATCTGTATTACAAAGGTTGTCTGTGAGAGATCACTAATTAGCAATATGGCCACCTTTTCGTACTTGTTTCTTTTTGAGATACAAATTTTAACTTTGTGATGTACAATAAAGCTTAAATGTACGAGAATAATAATTTTAATGAGATTATTCTTCAGTAATATTAATAACAGCTAGCGACTCACCTTCGTTTCGCTCGGAGTTGTCTCTAGATATATAGTTATGACATTAGTATAGATTTATCAGAAATTAGATATTATCTCTGCCTTTTTCTACTGTAATATACATGTATAATACATATAAACATTCCTCTTGAAACACTACACTATTTATGAAAACCACATTAAAATCTGTACTTTAAAAGATTTAAGCGTACAGACGACGGGAAACGACTTTGTTTTATAGTAATATGTAAATAACTAGGTAGGTAACTGTGAGTTTAACTATTGTCCTGTCGTGTTATGGCGATACTAGTTATTCTCTATGCTATTTTCACTATAGTAGGTATAGTTTCATTTCAATTTGTTTGTATTACGACTTTTAGGAGTGCCATATAAGCATGATTTACTTCATCAATGTCGCTTCGAATGGAGATGACGAGTATATAAAATACGACCAATAAAAAATAAAGAAAAAACGCTAGATCTGATTACACGTAGAAACGGAGCGAATCGCATGATATCGATGTAGCGAATCGTATTATAGTAAGATGCGGGTGACACTTGTCAGTGCCATATGAATAGAGAAGGACTTTAGTGACAGGAACATTTATATATGAAAAGAAACGGTTTGACTACTATCACTTCCCATCTATTATATAAAAATCATTCGTTAGTCTCGCTAAATCTCATAAACGGCTGTACCGATTGTTGGAGATTGGTAAATAAAATAATGGACTGTATAAACGATATTAAACTAAATCAGTACAGCAGAAAAATGAGTACAAGATAAAAAAAAGGGGAACTCGCGTGTTGGTCACCGCCGGTGAAGTCATAGAGTATATTGCTACATATAGTTACAGAACAATAATACCATTTGCAAATTTTGCGATGCTACGAAACAGTGTTGCTATTGAATTAACAAAAGTGTAAATAATGACAATTACTTGCAACACAGAACAATCCCCAATAGGTATGTCACAAGTGTTCCATACAAACTTGACCGGGCCTGCATATGGTGAAGTCGAAGTGGCCACTAGCTGGCCGGCGCTCGCGCGGTTGATGCCGCCGTCCTCCCGCTCCCTCTCCTCGAATCAGGATCGCGTGGTGCGCAAGCACCGATTAGAATAGTTCTTTTTTTGTTTAATTGGGAGTGTGTCTGAGGAGGTTTAACTACAAAAACCAAAAAAAAATGCTTTAAATGAATATTTCAGAACTCTCTATATGGGTATCACTAAACGTTAAACAATGAAAATAAGTATTTTTTGGATGATTTTGTTTACTATATTCACATTCAATCTTCATAAACATTCATATTCATAAAATTAACGAGATAGTTATTCAACTATAGGGATCTTGTCACACACCCGCCTCCCGCCTGCATACATAACTAGCATTAATACGGCCTTCATTATAAATGTAGATGACACGGTCTCAAATGAATTTTTAGTTGTACATAAATTTAAATTATTCATATTTAATTACTCGCTCCAAGAAGTGAAAGGTCACTCTTATTACGTGCATTATATAAGGTAAAGTAATTCCGCAACCAAAATATGGGTTGAATAAATTTAATTTAAATTATAATTAATACTTTCTTAGGTTTACGCGAATATTTGACATTATAAATGAAACTATCTTTTCGGATTTTGTCGCAGATTTATTTTGTTTTTTGGCTTCCGACGTTCGAATGCTTTACAGCCATCATGGTCACGGGAGAGATTAAGGTAACCCCTGAGACGAAACAAATACCTTATCAATAGACATCAAAAACCTAAACATCCATGATTGGAGTATAAACATTCGTGTTTAGATAATGAATGCCCCCAGCGGGACTCGAACCCACGACCGCTAGCGCAAGAAAGTAAGGTCACTACACACTGCGCCAAACGTGTCGTCATATATGGTCATATAACGTTAAATAGTTTTTTTGATAGATTTTTGAAGTGTTTTCCTAGTTTATTGCAACAAGTGAGTATCAGTTATATGACTAAGTGTGATTGAGAAATGCAAACTACATTGTATCATATAAATTACAGTGTATTGTTCGCAAAATGTTACGGTTCACAGCCGCTGCTCTGACAGATTGAGCCGACATTATCGCCTTGGTTTTAATAAAGCGACTACTTTTCATTCTAATTACTGTTGTGTTAATATTTCTGTAAAAAAGAAAAGTTTAATTTTGCTTTTGAAATTCTTATGTATAAAGACGATATTTATTTTGCTTAACAATTTTACATAATCTATTGTATTTGATATCTATACCACGTTATTTTATATAAAATTGAAAGGTTTGTTCATTTGTTTGGATGCACACATATCTGAAACTACTAGTTTAGCTTGACCATTTTTTTGAACTCCATAGGTACCTTCAGTTTGTTTAGATTATTCAAAGTATTGATTTTAAGAAGAAAGCATCCCATTATGTCGACCAAGCTTATCAATTTAATTTTTACAATCCGATTGTTCTACTTTTCGACCTATACGTATACATAAATGTTGTGGTATAGCAGGTATATAAGGTATTTATAGAGTAGTTATTAAATAAAGATTTCAGTTTAAAAAAGAATAACTTGGGCTACTTTTAAGTAAACCATAAGAGTTCCATGAAAAAAAGTACAACGGACGAGATAAGGGTAAAGCGTTAGTAAGTAACAAAAATATTTACAAATTCCATTAAAAAGCTACGAAATTTTCATAGAAATAAGAAAATGTGTTTGTTCATATCCTTTACATGTCTAGACAAAGAATACAGCAAAGTACTGCAATGTTTGTGCTATTTTTAGATAGTCATACAAAAACATAGCTGTATTTAAGATTGGGGTCGCAGACATCCATTTTAGAGTTTTAAAGTTTGTGGAATGGCGTCGCAATGTAAGTTTATGGGATAACTTTATATGGAATGCTTAGCCATTTTGAGTTTGTAAGAGTTTTAGATAACGCAGATAACTTAAAGGTATATGTACCATAAAAATAAAACTTTAAACCTTCTTTAATAAAGACTTATATTATTAATATCTTAAATAAAGTGAATGAGATAAATAAATTAAAATAAAAATATTTATTTATTAAGAACACCAACAACAAAATACACAATTAATTTTAAATATATTCTTTTTTTATTCTATTTACAAGAATAAATTACAAGTAAAATAGTTTATGATATTTACATAAAAACACACACACAGCGCCATCTAGTTCCGTGGTAAGGTACGAAGGAAGCTTGTGTTACGGATACCAGATAGTTTATATACTACATTATATATACATATAAATAAGTTTAAATACATACATATAATAAATATAAACACCCATGGCTGGAGTAAAAACATCCGAGCTTAACAAATGAATACTTTAATATATTTATTTTAGACTTTTTTGTAGCAATTATGAAAATCTAAATTAGTAATTATATTTTTATTTGTTCCAGAGCATGGCGGGACTCAGATCAAAGGCGGCTACATGCTACGGTACAAACGTAAGTTAACAATATACTTTGTAAAAAGCTCTTATATTTTCAAAAGTAAAGTATATGTTTGCTAATTAGCCGAAAAACAAGCTCCATACTAAAGAAAGCAATTGAATAAGAAAGTACTTATATTAAAATGAGTAAAAAGTATGGTAGTAAAACAAAATTATAAATTATTAATGTTCAAATTGTACTGAGCTTTTGAAATACCAATAAAAGCTTTTCTGCGGAATAAAAATCTTATTGCTTCGCATATAAAAAGTTTCTCCACTTATTAACACCAGTCACAAAAGGGTAACGTTTATGGCAGGGGTTGAATGTATGCAATAAAGTAACTCTACGATTCGATCCAGACCGTTTGCGATTATTTTCATATTTCCGTTTTACGATACGGTCTATACTTCCTTGAGTTCGTCGTAAAAATCCCAAGAAGTATTTGTTTAGGGATATTAGGTATTTGCTGTGGAGAATTGAATGTGCTTATAATTAACTTCAGATTCACACGTTGAAAGATTTTTTGGTATACATTCGAGTATAGTCTACCACTTAAGTTATAGCCCAAATATAGGTATGATGTAACCTTACCGGTATGCAATCTGCGGATTGTTTCTGGTACTTGTAGGATAGAGGTGTATGGACTTTGGAGCAACCACATAGTTATTGTAGTCGTCAGTTCGTGGTTGAGATCTGAATTGATTTGAAATACAATGTAATAAAAGTAAAATTCTTTATCTTTTAAAGGAAATTTTCATTTTTTTAAAAACTTAAACACACAAACTGTTTTGAAAACAATACCAGAAAGAAAGTGAGTTTTACGTTAAGTAGTTAGGATAAGGGAATATATAAATAAGTATATTCATTAATATTTTGTGTGTGTAAGTATATTTGTTCTGTTTCTACACGCTACGACTATACAGATTTATATGATTTTTTATATATAAATTGACTATGTACAAAACTAAAGCTCGTATGCTAATTGTTCTATATCGTATTTAAAAAAAATAGATAATATTTGTGTTATTATTCATCACAAACTTCAGTCTACATAACAATAATGCTCTTTTTATCCTTATAAAACTGCTGTGGCGGCACTTTTTCTATTTGATATTATCTTCCTAACTCAAAGAAAAAGGAAATTTAGTTTAAATTCGTCAGAAGAATATAATTTCTCATAAAAAGTTTTGTAATTCCATTACAACTCAAGAGGATGAGTTATGAAAAACATTTTAAATATGATGTTACAAGGGCTATCCTACTAATCTATATTTTACTAAAAAGATTTACATAAAACTAGCCTTTCCCGCGGCTCTGCTCGCGTTCTAAAGGCTGAAAATCAAAATAAATATTTTTCTCCCGTTTTTGCAACATTTATCATTGATGCTCCTGGTTGTAGCGTGATCTAATATAGCCTAATAGCCTACCTCGATAAATGAACTATCTAACACAAAAATATTTTTTTCAATTCGGACCAGTAGTTCCTGAGATTAGCGCGTCCAATCAACCAAACAAATAAATTCTTCAGCTTTATAATATTAGTATAGATTTATATTATTATACAGCTTATACCTAGTAAAACAAAACGTAAAACAGGGGCGTAAGTTATAATTTGTCTCGATACAGTTGCAAATAATTGAAAAAGCAAGTGGAACCGTAAGAAAATACTAGTTAACTTTTATAAAATTTTAAAAACTCTTTTCCACTGGTTTTAAGAGCCATATAACATTAGACAGCAATAATCCTGTCAATAAAGACAACTTAGGTGAATTAAAAGCTCTCGATTTTAAAATACCTTTGGAACGTTGAAAGCTGTGTAAAGCTTAAAACATTATTGACACAATTTTAGTTGTACGATAATCTGTAGAACATATTTGATAGCTTCCAGTGTGAATAAAATAAATTTTTGCATTAATTAAGCTTATGGAACCAATAACACTATCACAGTGTATGTACGCACTATCTAATTTGCTCTCCTTGCAAATACGAATTGATGCAATCTTCACAATTACCTGAGTGCCGTGTGCTTTGAAGATACCACTTTGTGCGATAGAACCCAATCATTTTACATATCACAGCATCTAATATGAATGTACAAATAAATAGAACTAGATTGAGTAAACGGTTATAATATAGTATACGTATTTGGGTATGGGGAATTTTTACGTAGCAAAGTAGAGCAGTTACGTCTAGCAGAAGGAGATAGCTAGTAGTTTATTAGTATTTCAATGCTAAAGGGCGCTCATGTAAAAACATGAAAAATATGGGCGACATTTTACTCATGTCACTGATAAGTGAAAAAATAATTTCAATTTATTTTATTTATTACGTTTTAATAGATAACAGACACGTATTATGTACACATTCCTTTAAACGATAAGGCAGAGCCAGTACATATTACGGTTTCACTTTGTGTAGAGAACTGTTAAATTAAAAAAAACTCAATTGTGAAAAAGATCAGTTGATATTAGATCAGTAAGTACATAGGTTTTCTCCCGAAGCTTAAGAAATAGAAAACCACCAAGTATATTGTCTATGAAAATATATTGTGTAGTCAATAAAGTTCAAGAGTAATACAAGCCGCTGACACCCTAGCACTTAACACCCTAGCGTCGGTTCTTCTTACCTACAACCATTACAATATATGTTGGGATATTATTACAGACAGTGCCATCTAGTTCCGTGGTCAGTACGAGGCTTGTGTTACGGTTACCAGACAGTTGATATACTACTCTTTAAATTCATAAATATCACTACATAGTACAAACAAAGTCGCTTTCTCTGTCCCTATATCCCTATGTATGCTTAAATCTTTAAAACTACTCAACGAATTTTGATGCGGTTTTTTTAATAGATAGAGTGATTGAAGAGGAAGGTTTATATCCATTAAATAGTGGAGAAACACTGTTATTGTTGAGGTTTCCGTGCGAAGCCGGAGCGGGCCGCTAGTTATAAATATAAATACCCATGACTAAAACAATTTGATGCCCCGAGCGGGACTCGAACCCGCGACTACCGCAACAGAAAGAGTTACTACAAATTGAGTCAAGCTTGTCGTTATTATAATATATTTTCTCATAAGTTGTGAAAATGTCGGTCATAGAGCGTTCATTGTTCCAGGGAAGTACTTATGGAGTTCATGGTCGGAGGAGTGGGTGGTGCTCTACGACGACTCCACTATGGCCTGGTTTAAGGTTAGTTTTTTGTACATGTATTGTTTTTAAAGTATATTATGATTTGTATTGTATTGTAATATTATTAGTACACTAAATTCTTACAACAGACAGTGATAGACCAGTGGTGACGCGTTCGCTCGGGTAGTGAAGTGGGTTCAAAACCGGGCCTCGCACTTCTGATATTTTAACGATTAATTTCTAACATGATCACCATTTGCCTTACGGTGAAGGAAAACATCATGAAGAAATCTGTATGTCTGAAAGAATCTAACAATTTTTAGAAATACATGTAAAGTCCGCCAACCCGTACTTAGCCAGCTTGGTGGACTATGGCCAGATCCCCCTTGCATTGATGGGAGATTCGTGCCCACTAGTGGAATGTTAAAACGAGCTGATTACATATAAACTAAATTAGATTTTTGCTAATGTACTTGAATTTACTTTATCTAAAGTTAATTGAAGCAGAACAATGAACGCCAAAGCTCTACATATCTCGTTAGGCATTTGTGTAGCTTTTTCCTTAACTTATATTACGTATTCTTCGTTTATGAAAAATTCAATGACTTCTCCACAAACACTAAATTCATTATAATTAGGGCTATTCAATAATAAAGCACTTAAAACTTTTGCTATTCAGCTACGAACCGCTTTCAATAATAAAGGTGACTCTCCACTGAAACTTATAGCATTGTACGGCGATAAATTAAAAGTTCATAATTTCATTTTCTTAATAAATACCCTGTAGAATTTGTATGCTAGCAAATTTAAAAGATATAAATATGTAATTAACAGTTTAAAGAATATAAATCAATTAAAATTCAAAACATCTTAGTAATACATAATAATGAAAACTAAAATATTTTTTTGTAATGTCAATATTAAATCTTTTTTACAGTGTGTATGAAATAATATACAGTACTTATAAAAAAAACTTTGTTTGTCTGTTTGTTCCGGCGAATCTCTGAATTCTGATGTGTTAAGTGATGTGTAGTGGTCTAGGGATGTTGTAAAGAGAAACTTCGATTTCGTGTATTCTATTAAAACTTAGGGTTTCGCTCCAAAAATTAAACATCCGAAAAAAGCAACGGCAAGTCGCTAGTGTATAGCAAAATTTCATATTCATAGTAAAATATGCGCGTTTAAGGGACATCAGTTACTCCTCACTGAGCATCGTCGATCACTACGACAGGTGTCCAGTCCGAACAAAAAAGCTAATCGACTATATAATTGAATTCAGAGAAACTCATTCATCAACTCCACTGGAGAGATCTTGAGTCTTGACACTTCAATTTTATCACCGTTAAATTAATACAGAGCGTCCCCAACGGGTTTCGAAAATTTTACTGACTTTTATTTAATGAACTGCTTTTGTAAGAAAATTTAACTAGGTATTTATTCTCGCTTCGCTTGAGTCTTTGGAAGGCCTTAGTATTTTATAGTTTATGGAGCTATAGCCATCAAAAACAATAACGCTTAGGAAGATTTAGGAGGGTTCACAATCATTTATATAAAACTAGTTTAGCTTGCGACTTCGCTTAAGTTATAAGTGAAATAAGGCCTAGCAAAAACAATGTACTTAGTTTGTGAATAATTTAGATATTTATTACTGGCGATTCAACCCCTTTTCGCTCGAGTTCGTTCATATTTATATTTATAATTTTGACTCTTAGTATGGATTATATATACACAAGTATGACAATATATATTATATAGCGTATAGCTCTTCTTAATAAACGGGTTTTCTGATGCAAAAAAATTAAATTGATTCAAACAAACATCTGCTTCTTTATAATATTAGTGGAAAAACTTGAGTAATAAAATATCTTTCACTAAGATCACAGAATATCTTAGCACATTTACTTAGTAAAATGACCAATGGAATTTACCAAAGAGTTCCATTCTATAAAGAGATATCAATCTTTATTACGCGTAGAATTTTCAGATTCTCTTTGTAGTTTCGTTTATTTAAATTGAGTAAAAGTGAGATAGAGTTGAACTATGAATTAATCTATCGATGTTAATGCTCTTGTTATAATTAATTAATTATTATTATTAAAGCAATATTATGCTACACGCTTTGCTTTGTTTCATTCCTTAATACCGTGTTTTAAGTTAAGTTTTACAATTTGAATCTTTATTCTTTTTCTAAAACAAAAGTAGCCTAAGTTACTCCGTATAACATCTGCCAGTAAAATCCCCATCAAAATATGACTAGCTGTTTCAGAGATTAGCCGGAACAGAGAGACAGATATAGACGTAAAAGATTGTATTATTCTCTAAATTTATTTTACGGACTGACATTTAATTTAATTAAATAATGGAAAAATGACGATTCAGAAGAGCTTGTAAAAGTCTATTTGATTTGATAAACTATGGACTAGAGCATGTAGCTCCATTGGGATAATAATAATAGGTAGCTACTAAAATTTAATAAGTTGCTCTGACAAAATCAGCAACTCCGGACGCATCTGTGCGGAAAGAAGGTACGAGTGTAGCTAGTAAAATGGCAAAGATCTGATATTTTTGGTGCTATTCAATAGATAGCTACATATAAATTGCCTGTAACGTAATATTCACGGTTGAACAATCACTGAGTTTGTGATAAGGAACGTATTATACACACAATGAATTCTTGCCAAGTTAAACGTTTGTCCCCTTGATTGAGAAACTTTTGCGTCCTCTCGGGCTAGTGACAACACTCTAGATTTAATAGCGTTTTCACATGACTCCGCTTGTGTCTTTTTTTGTTAAATTACACGCTTAAGTTCGGTTTTCATACCCAGAGACTGTAAAGTAAGTAGTTAAATGTACAGTAAGTACTAGATAGTAATTAGAATAGTCGTAATTTTAACTAAGTATTTATAGTTAAAATAAACAAAGTTTGGGCAATAATTAACTTTTTACTTATATTCGCAACAATCTACTAGTGTAATCTCTGAAATCAGACAGAGTTTAAAGATATGACTATCGCTTGACATAAACAATTTTATAGATTGTTCGCAATAGTAGGGTTTTACTGCTATGTGAGAGAGCATAAAACCGACCCTTAAAACTCGATGGAACATCGCTACGCGACGTAGCGCTTAGCTCTCTACGAATATCTGCCTTCTATACTGATTGCTGTACAGGTTACAGATGTGAATGTATCTTAGTTATATCGAATTCATACACAGATTTTGTTTCAAGTGTAAATATATATAAAAGTACACGATATAGTACACTGTTTCGCGTAACACTATATGTATTGTATATCTCATATAATTTACCATAGAATAAATCCATTTAGCCATACGTGGGAATAGAAGTTCTATTATAAATAATGTTCTATTATAAATCTATATAAATAAAATGATAGAGGTCTGCAGTTGTGCGCGCATCACGGAAAAACTACTGGGTAGATTTTAATGAAACTTCTAAGTTTTATTTCTTAGACACTTGGCCCTTATCAAAAAAAATATGATTGCGATATCTTCATTTAATAAGAAGTTATTAAAGTTTCCAGAAACAACGATTTGTATATGCACTGCGTGTTCAGTGATGTATGTTTCCTTCTCGCGGAGTAGTGGGGCAAGCGGCGTAGCGCGCATGCGGAAAACTTTGTTAATATTTCAAGCAACGCGGACGAAGTCGCGGGTATCAGCTAGTAATGTTATAAATATGAAAATTCATTGAGATGTACGATCGTTGTTTTGTGTTGTTGAATGTTGTTTTTTGACGATGACACTGTTAAACACGCAAACAAGAGCAAAGTAGGGATAATAACTCTGCTCGGTAAAAAAGGCCCCATTTCACCTTCACTCTTTTGTTTTTCCATTATTATCCTCGGCCTAAATCCTTTTGATCTTGGTAAAATATTTTGTGCTATAATAATTATATTAATTTAAACGAAACTTGATTTTACCTACGAGTTGTGAATTAGTACAAGAATTTAGTAAATATAAATTAAAAAAATATATTGGGACATTATTACACACAGCGCCATTTAGTTCCGTGGTAAGCTACGAAAGAAGCTTGTGTGTTACGGGTACCAGATATAGTTGATATAATACATATATAAGTTTAAATACATACATAAAAAAATAGTCCCGCTGAGTTTCTTTCGCCAGTTCTTCTCAGGTCAGAGGTTTCTTCTTTCCAAACTGGTGGTAGACTTATGACGTTCAGTAAGAAACTGTAACAATTTTTGTACTGAATAAAATATTTTGATTTGGTTTGATTTGAAAACATATTATAAATATAAACACACATGACTGGAGTACAAACATTCGAGTTTAACAAATGAATGCCCCCAGCGGGAATTGAACCCCTACAAACTCCTAAAACGCATACTTTTCTATTGATTCTCATAAATTTCTGACACAACACTAAATATCTTAAAGCCCAAAGCAAGTACTTAAGAATATTGGGATTATTCTTTCTAAGAACATCCATTGCAATATATAAGAAAATTACCATATATAGTGTTATATACCGCACTTTATAACAGGAAATGTGAGAGAAACATAGTAGTATATATTCACCACTTTTATCGCCTCTTTTTATTCTGCGCGTATCGTAAAGGAAAATATTCATTCCCTCCAGGCATCCGCAGTTGTACGTCTGAGCGTATTTCGTTACATTGGTTCATTAGTTACTAAGGCGCGAGTGGAATTGTTACTCGAACCGATAAACTACCAATGAATAAAGCTATATTGTAGTGCTACTTTGTAAAAAGTTACATAAGAAAAAATACAAAAGATTGAGATTTGCACTCGGTATCGTAGTTTAAAAGACAGTGGTAGCCCAGTGGTAACAAGCTCGCTTGGATAAACGAGTGATGCAGATTCAAAAAGTCTTACGGTGAAGGAAAACATCGTGAGGAAACCTGCATGAGAGAACTTAGCAATCTCAACGATAGACATGTAAAGTCCGCCAACCCGTATATGGCCAGCGTGGCAGACTTGTAAGCATGTTAGAAATAATTTGCACTTCAAAATATCAAAGGTACGTATGTGACTCGGAGTTGAACCTCTCTCATTTTTTTACCCAAGTGATCGCATTACCACTGAGCTACCATTGCCTATTGCCTGCCACAAAAATATACCTAGTTGTTTTTAGATCTAAAAAAATAAACTGCCCATTATGTGTCGTGGAAATAAAAATATATTACTTGGTCCCATCATTTCAAACATTTACGAGCATCCATTTAAAATCTATAATGTTGATACATTTATACATTCCTTCACTCCATACATTTATGATCCACATGCGTTAAATTTTATTTTTCGTCCAATGAATACGCAGGACATAAACTGTGGTATAAAAACATACGAGTATTTTATAAAGGGTTTAACACCGATATACTGTACCCTAATAAACTAATATTGTTACGATATCAATATTTTTATATGACACGATGCTCGATCACGCGGAAGTACCTCCCTCATGTGTTAAAAGATAAGAAGCCCTACTTTGCGGTAACATATTTAGTTTAAATAAAACAGGTTTTATTTGTTACTATTTAAGAGTTTGTATAATAGCAGTAATGTTTGTGAACAATTTTCACAGAACTATCCTAGATGGTTCCCGGTAAGCAAAAAGGCACATAGTTTGAAATGACCGGTGTAAAATCAGACATTAGAACTCGAACTCAGGACCTTCCTCATCCTCATTCCTGTATGTGATCACGTGATCTTATCGATCTGACAAATATAAATTAGATATTTTTTTTATTATTATATTATTTGATATGGCTCAGTTTGTAATAATCCTACTTTCGTACGCCAGCGGTCGCAGGTTCGAGTCCCGCTGGGGGCTTTCATTTGTTGAGCACGAATGTTTGTACTCCAGTCATGGGTTATACGGGTTTTAAATTTATATTTATAATAATATGTATTTATTTAAAGTTATATATGTAGTATATTAGCTATCTGGTAGCCGTAACACAAGCATCATACCTTACCACGAAACTAAACGGTGCTGTGTGTAATAATGTTTACTAACAAAGCATCAAAACCATCTAAACTAAAAATATTGTGTATTCGAAGACAGACCCAAATATTACGTTAATAGTATAGTTTAGAGGTAAATCTATTTAGTCTAAAGTGAAAGAAATCATAAAAATATGTTATGCCCGAATATACGTCATTAACTTAGAATATTATGGTAGAATATCAATCTTTTTTAAAGCCTTTAAAACCTTTATAGATTAATTTTAATGAAACCTTTTTATACAATTTATTACTTTTCTTAATGTAATTTATTACTTATCCGCTTATACGAAGGAATGGCTCAAAATGAGGTATTCATTCCTCAATTTTTCACAATATTTTGTTTAATAACGAAATTATTTCTTGGAAGCTTACTTTACATAATATGTAATGTTTTTATTAATTTTGACGACACGTTTGGCTCAGTTGGTAGTGACCTTACTTTCTGCGCCAGCGGTCGCGGGTTCGAGTCTCGCTGGGGGCATTCATTTGTTGAGCACGAACTTTGTACTTAAGTCATGGATGTTTATATTTATTATATATATATGTATATAAATTTTATATATGTGTAATATACCAACTATCTGGTATTGAACTAGATGGTGCTTTTGTAATAATGTCCCAAAATATATAAAACTACCTAAAAATACATATTATCATAATGTTATGGATATGTATAAGTCTTAAACAAAATACCCAAGATTACGAAAATATACGACCAACAGAGATATAACCTGGATTTAATTAAATCTAATGAAAAGAACTTTTTATTAGTAATATAAGATCGAGCTACAAAGAAATAAAAAGCTGGCCTGAGCTTGGATAATATCTAAGTAAATTAAGATGGTGGACGGATAAAAATATTATATGCCTATGTATATTATATTAAACTTCCATTTATTAATATCTAATAAAGAGTCTAACAAATAATGTAACAAACTTCTAGCCTTAAAAAATGACGTAATTCCTATACAAAATTTCATCCCCTATTTCAAACCCCGTACATCCCTTTGTTGGCCTTGAAAATTAACCTGTGTCCTTTCTCAGGCTCTAGACTATCCGTGTACCAAATTTCATTTAAATTGGTTCAGTAGTTTTGGCGCGAAAGACAGATAAACAGACAGGGTTACTTTCGCATTTATAATATTTTATAATATTAGTAAGGATAAGGACTAGTAAGGATTGTAGAAGATTCCACTTACAAAGATGTACCCCATAAAATCATTTATTATGTTTATTATTTAATAACCCTTAAGAAACTCTGTGAATAAATCACTGAAATATACGATATAAGATTGGTAATCCTATTTCTTATAGATATAAATCAGGCCGTACTTCCAATATCAGCAGAAATCTTCGGCCATTCAAGAGTAACAGCCACGGGCACCCTCCGAGAGGGACTTTAGTAAGATTATTGCGACAAAAGTTATAATAACTCCCCGAAACTTTGATTTAAGTTAGGAGATGTGACGGAACAAAGGAAAGTACTCATATATCAAACCATTAATTATAGCGAGTTATTTATTGTATTGACGTTTACAGAAAAGTTTTGAAAAGTTATCGCAGTGAAAAAGACATTTTCATTTGTTCTATCATCTCCAATAAATAACTTGCTATGTAGCTCTTTGCAATAAATTAATGACTAATGAGGAACTTACTTCTTAAAGCTTCATTTAAAATAAAATATTATCTTTTCGGATTTATATAGATTTTTGGATGTGGCAGAGAGACGTTTAAACGTCATCATATTATTATGATTATTATACTATTATATATTATATTATTATAGTTACTTAATGTGGGGACACATTAACAAAGTTTTAGAATGAAATATGAAAATCTTATTAATTTCATTTTAGCTAACATTATTTTCATTATACTTATAAAGGTTGTCCTAGACGTAATTTATATAATAAACATAATTAAAAACAAAATATTAAGTTACGGACATGAACGACATCAGAGGGAAATTGCTTTACGTTCTACACAGACTGGGGCTTCGATTCCTACATACTCTAATATAGGATAACTTTCTGCGTGCACTATTAAATTAATATATTATATAGATCTCGTAGAGATCTATAGTCTAAATAATAGAAAATATACGTAGAGAGAAACGAGAAAGGTGTTGCTAAGTTGTCTTTCATGTATCAAAGAAACCTTTCAAAGTACAAATTTACATTTTATATTCCTTTTGAAATTACTATAAAACCGCTTTACTGCTACGTTTAGACCAATCTCTTAGGCAAAATCAGTTTACACGGAACGTTTATCCCAGTTATCTCCCTCGTTGTAGATTTTTATGAAGAGTTCAGTCGGGCTAGAATGAAATTATGATGCAATTTGTTGGTCGAAGACTAGTTCACGAAGTAATCAAGCCGGGAAAATGTTGAAAGATATGACGCAACACTTTCTTATAATGCGCTTATATTACAATAAAAAAAGGATAGATATACTCATGAGAAGGAGAGAATGAGAGCTTTGCATACAGCAATAATAATTAAATAATTTAATGTTTTGTAGACGATTTCATCGATTTCTATGTTTTTATCCGATTATTTTAAATGGAAATAAATAATGGCAAATAAGACGGTGATAGGTCTGTTGTAACGCAATTGCTAGGGAAATCGAGCGACGTGGGTTCAAATCCTGGGTCTAGTACTTTGATATTTTATATACGAATCATTTACAACATGATAACCACTTGTCATATGGGTTGGAAAAAATATCATGTGTGATACAACTCACTCAATTAGACTTACAGGTCTTTCGAAAACTTGGTAGTTTTCGAAAGACCTGTGAGTCTGATACTTTAAGTTGTTTTTCTTTTTGTAATGATTTAGAATAACGTGAACAGACTAACAACAAAATTGCTTAATTAGTAAATTAAGTTAGTTTACTTAGAGATTTCTAGTAATATTATTTATTAAATTATCTATGATACTTTTGTAATTGATCATTATTATAATTATTTTATTTGTTTTAAACCATAACAAACGCAACTACTCATGAAGTTGAAGCTTGATACCTATTAATCATAAAGTAAAGGGGGCGGTGTCCTGTGGACTAGAAGGGCGTCTAGTAACGTACATATTACATATATATGTACTTTACACATATGTGTAGGCAATATCAGAAATTAATGAGCTTTGATATTGAATGTGGCTAAAAATAGTTTGAATTTAGTCCAAAGTGTAAAAAGCGCATCTGAAAAAATATCTGAGGCACCCTTTTATGTAATAAAACTGTTCGCTGTTGGTTCGGCATACATGAGCAGTGTACCATTAACGAACTATTTGCTTTTTACAATTCCAATCCTCTCACTATTTCATTAAAAACCTATTTTAACAAGTTAAAAGTTAACAAGTTCGCAAGAAATTTAGAATAGATGATTCCACGGCATTCCAGTGTCGCGAAGAACTCCAAAGTTTTCTAATTAAAATGTCTTAAAGGTGCGCCGATAATGACGCCCACTTCGAACAAACTAACTGCTTGCGAGCACAAAATATTTTATCGGTAGAAAACTTATAGGGAATTGTTATCTTGAATATTTTTGGTCGTAGAATAGTGTTGTGTTGCACCTCTATTTTACTTAATCATACATTTACGAATTTTTATTCATAATATCTTGTACTTAAGTTTGTTCGTGATTCATAGTTTGACCTTCCGCGAAACCACTTTTTCCATCTGAAATCACAGAGGTACTTATAAATTTATTACATTGTGTATTATGTATAGTACCTATAAAAATAGTAAAACTATTGACACACTTCACTGACTTTAAGAATGTGGCGTACATATGCTGTGTTACATCGCCGCTAATGCAAAATCAATTAGATTTATTTATTTAAACTATATATTTTGTTTTAGGACGCTACGGGGAAATGCATGGCAACTCAAAAGCACTTGGTGAAGGAATGTCCAGAAATGCTGGCTATCTCAACCTGGACAGGCCAAGTCCCTCGACGACCACCGTTGCCCCCTGGAGCGCGACTGTCTCAACTGATGGCCCTTGGATCGCGGAGGAACCCTGGCAGCGTGGTGTGGATGCTTGCAAAATCCGATTCAGAAATGAAGTAAGATACACTTAATTGCTAAGAACTTATTTCACTAACCCATTAATCTCTAACCTCTTAAAATTAATTTATAATTACGAATATATAATAGCACCACATGAGACAAATAGAAGCTTTTTTAAAAAATGATCTCCTGAACTGAATTACCGATTACGGTAGAGTCAAACTTCACTATTATTGGCATTTGCTTAGATAGCTGATATAAGTCTCTTTTGATTCTAAAAAATAGATTCTCCACGATCTGTGATAGAGATACAATAGTATATACTTTCAGTTTATCCTTTAAATTTTAAACTACGACTTTTTTATCCATTCTTTCATACATTTGTATAGAATTAAATATGAAATGAAATATCTTCATAACATTCATTTTATTTTCTTGTAAGTATTATAAAATTATTTTTATAGTATAAAAATATTCGTAATCGACTTTCGAAAATCCTATTATTGCATAATGCCAGGTTCGGAAAATGCACGTGTAACATTTTAGAAGATATTCTACGCGAGAATGATAGATTTTAACAATTTCTGATGCTTTTTTTATTTTACCATCCACATCCAACATAATTTTACGTCTAATAAAAAAACTTTCATACAAAAGCTGCAGAAAAATATGGTTTTCTATAGCTTTTGTATGAAAGTTCTTCTTTATACATATATAATTATAATATTTAATTCAATGTAGCTCTTTATATAACTTACGTATTTTAGACTTAGTTAAAATGCTCTTACAAATAAACTAATCTTAAAACGCTTGTTCTATTTACTAAATTTTTTTTTAATCCATCATGCAATAAAAGAGATTCACACTTATCCAATCTTTCCAAGTGGTCGTCACCTTGATATACAATTTTATTTTGGCAACGAATTCAAAAATGCAGATCTTCAACAACTTTTACTTTGCGAAATGAAACTCTCGAAATCTACATATTATTCTTTCACCTTAATTGCTCAGCGAAATTCAATATTTCGTATATTTTTGCGTGATTTGAGGTTTCAATTTTTATTTTAACTTAAATGTCCTCATCAATCTTACTCAATATAAAATTCACCTTTTTGATTCCGATGAATGGTATTTAAAAGTTATAAAAAGTATCATCGCGCTATCGCTTGAATGTTCGCTGTATTTTAAAACAATAGAAATTGCGATGATTCTTACTTCAAACCATAATATTATTAGCAAATTTAACGTATATTTCTGAGGCTAAATATTTACTAATCGGGGGAATCAAACTCAGGCTAATTAGAGTGGCTTATATAGGTATGGAAATTTGTGAGTTTTGCTCACCAGAAAGAAGTTGGCGCGGTACTTTGTTTTTTTTTATTTCATTATACGTCAAAAAATTGCTCCTTAAATGCTCCAGCAGAATCTGTTATTGCTCCAGCGCTATCATTATTGGTTAATTAATAATACATTTTTTTAGGATCCATTTTTGAAAAATTAAATTTTTCTTAAAAAGCGCGAAAATTCATTATTTCTTCTTCAACTATATCTCAAAAAATTGCTCATCAAATGCTCCAGCAGAATCCGTAATTGCTCCACCGCTACCGTAATTGGTTAATTAATAATTAATTTTTTTAGAATTAATTTCACCAAAAAGAAGTTGGCGCGGTACTTTGTATTTTTTTATTTCATTATACGTCAAAAAATTGCTCCTCAAATGCTCCAGCAGAATCTGTAATTGCTCCAGCGCTATCATTATTGGTTAATTAATAATTATTTTTTTTTTAAATTTTTGAAAAATTTAATTTTTCATAAAAAGCGCGAAAATTCATTATTTCTTCTTCAACTATATCTCAAAAAATTGCTCCTCAAATGCTCCAGCAGAATCCGTAATTGCTCCACCGCTACCATAATTGGTTAATTAATAATAAATTTTTTTAGAATCCACTTTTTTAAAATTTAATTTTTCCGTAAAAGCGTGAAAATTCTTTTATTCTTCTACAACTATATCTCAAAAAATTGCTCCTCAAATGCTCCAGCAGAATCCGTAATTGCTTCACCGCTACCATAATTGGTTAATTAATAATTTTTTTTCATTTTTTTAAAATTTTATTTTTCTTAAAAAGCGCGAAAATTTATTATTTCTTCTTCAACTATAACTCAAAAAATTGCTCCTCAAATGCTCCAGCAGAATCCGTAATTGCTCCACCGCTACCATAATTGGTTAATTAATAATGAATTTTTTTAGAATCCACTTTTTGAAAAATTTAATTTTTCTGTAAAAGCGCGAAAATTCTTTTATTCTTCTTCAATTATATCTCAAAAAATTGCTCCTCAAATGCTCCAGCAGAATCTTTTATTGCTCCAGCGCTACCATAATTGATTAATTAATAATTAATTTTTTTAGAATCCACTTTTTGAAAAATTTAATTTTTCTGTAAAAGCGCGAAAATTTTTTTATTCTTCTTCAATTATATCTCAAAAAATTTCTTCTCAAATGCTCCAGCAGAATCCGTAATTGCTCCACTGCTACCATAATTGGTTAATTAATAATTAATTTTTTTAGAATCCATGTTTTGAAAAATTATATTTTTCTGTAAAAGCGCGAAAATTCGTTTATTCTTTTTCAACTATATCTCAAAAAATTGCTTTTCAAATGCTCCAGCAGAATCCGTAATTGCTCCACCGCTACCTCAATTGGTTAATTAATAATTAATTTTTTTAGAATCCATGTTTTGAAAAATTATATTTTTCTGTAAAAGCGTGAAAATTCGTTTTTTCATCTTGAACTATATCTCAAAAAATTGCTCCTCAAATGCTCCAGCAGAATCTGTAATTGCCCCATGCGTGGGGAGCATTCGTACAAATTCCGCATCGTAGAAAATTGGCTATAACTCTTTAACCTTGTAACATAACAGTTTCAGACTTTTTTGTAATTAACTACGATATATTTGTTACAATAAGATGCAGAAACTAGATAATTTTGACGACTAATCATAGAGTAAGAAAATAAAATTTAAAAAATGTACGTGGAGAAAACACTTTCCATTACCTTAAAAGCTTATTGCACTACACAGTATTAAGGCAGTGTTAAGGGCCTATTACACTACGCAGTATCAAGATAGTAACTATCACCAAGTTTTAGCGTAGTGTATTAAGAGTAAGCAAGTTAGTTTGTCTATTTGAACCGATCGACTGGATTAGACCGTGCTTGCTTGCTGAATATCGCGTGGTCTAATAATCGTAAGACTTAGCATGCTTAGACCATTCAGCGCGCAGCAGCGGCAGAGTGAAATCACGAGTTTGTTTTCTATGGCATGCACAATGGCTTATTCATTAATATTGATGCCATATTTATAGCAGTATCAGAAAGGTTATTTAAATCTATCACTTCGTGTAGAAGGATTCCGGGTCATGTCATAAAGTATGAATGGTAAGGTAAAGTCATATGGTAGACTTTTTCGTAATGAGTCCATGGTTGGGTCCTAATGAGAGATCTCCTCAGCAATCAACAGTACAGACACAAAATATAGTATTAGTATTTAATATTTATAGCCCGTTCCAAGATCTATCATAATTTAAATGCATTCACGGTTGACTCCTAACGAAAAGTCTCCTCAGAATTCAACAGCATAAGTATGATTTTTATACAAATACACTTTATAGTTGGAATAGGTTAGCTTAAGATTTACAGCTGCACAAAGGGTATATGAGATCTCTGCAGTCAACGGCACAACGCATTCACACTTTCGAATACAATGATACGCAAACTAAATAATTAGATTAGTTAATAACAAGTTACCAATAATGATAGCGCTGGAGCAATTACAGATTCTGCTGGAACATGTAAAGAGCAATTTTTTGAGATATAACTGAAGAAGAATAAAAGAATTTTCGCGCTTTTACAGAAAAATTAAATTTTTCAAAAATTGGATTCTAAAAAAATTCATTATAAATTAACCAATTATGGTAGCGCTAGAGCAATGACGGATTCTGCTGGAGCATTTGAGGAGCAATTTTTTGAGATATAATTGAAGAAGAATAAAAGAATTTTCGCGCTTTTACAGAAAAATTAAATTTTTCAAAAAGTGGATTCTAAAAAAATTCATTATTAATTAACCAATTATGGTAGCGGTGGAACAATTACGGATTCTGCTGGAGAATTTGAGGAGAAATTTTTTGAGATATAGTTGAAGAAGAATAAAAGAATTTTCGCGCTTTTACGGAAAAATTAAATTTTAAAAAAGTGGATTCCAAAAAAATTTATTATTAATTAACCAATTATGGTAGCGGTGGAGCAATTACGGATTCTGCTGGAGCATTTGAGGAGCAATTTTTTGAGATATAATTGAAGAAGAATAAAAAAATTTTCGCGCTTTTACAGAAAAATTAAATTTTTCAAAAAGTGGATTCTAAAAAATTCATTATTAATTAACCAATTATGGTAGCGGTGGAGCAATTACGGATTCTACTGGAGCATTTGAGGAGAAATTTTTTGAGTTATAGTTGAAGAAGAAATAATAAATTTTCGCGCTTTTTAAGAAAAATAAAAATTTTTAAAAATGAAAAAAAAAAATAATTATTAATTAACCAATTATTGTAGCGGTGGAGCAATTACGGATTCTACTGGAGCATTTGAGGAGCAATTTTTTGAGATATAGTTGAAGAAGAATAAAAGAATTTTCGCGCTTTTACAGAAAAATTAAATTTTTCAAAAAGTGGATTCTAAAAAAAATAATTATTAATTAAGCAATTATGGTAGCGGTGGAGCAATTACGGATTCTGCTGAAGCATTTGAGGAGCAATTTTTTGAGATATAGTTGAAGAAGAAATAATGAATTTTCGCGCTTTTTAAGAAAAATTAAATTTTTCAAAAATGGAAAAAAAATTAATTATTAATTAACCAATAATGATAGCGCTGGAGCAATTACAGATTCTGCTGGAGCATTTGAGGAGCAGTTTTTTGACGTATAATGAAATAAAAAAATACAAAGTACCGCGCCAACTTCTTTTTGGTGAAATTAATTCCAAAAAAATTAATTATTAATTAACCAATTACGGTAGCGGTGGAGCAATTACGGATTCTGCTGGAGCATTTGATGAGCAATTTTTTGAGATATAGTTGAAGAAGAAATAATGAATTTTTGCGCTTTTTAAGAAAAAATTAAATTTTCAAAAATGGATTCTAAAAAAATTAATTTAATTAACCAATAATGATAGCGCTGGAGCAATTACAGATTCTGCTGGAGCATTTGAGGAGCAATTTTTTGACGTATAATGAAATAAAAAAATACAAAGTACCGCGCCAACTTCTTTTTGGTGTTTTGCTCCTGTAATTAAAATTAGGGCTATGGGCAGATTCCTTAAAATAAGAATTAATTGTAATTACTAAAGTCTTGCCAGCTTTTGCTCGGGTGATCGTGATCGTCAATGTATGTACTAAATTTCATCCAAATCTAATGTATACATAAAAACTTTGTATATATGACTCGGACTACTTGGATAGGACATTTATATTAGTCCAATTACCTCAAACTCAAATTACTACAACAAAAAAATAAGTAGTTTATTCTATTATCCAAGAAAGAACAAATATAATATAAAAAGGAATATTCGAAATCACAGGCAGCTATTTCAATATTATTAACATACATAGCTTGCGAGTCAATGTTTTCGAAACAAAATTCGCTTCATCTTGGTCCTTTTACTCGTGAAGTTTCGTAACACAAAACTTTATCGGTTGTAAAATCTAACTAGAAAAAGGGAATAAAATCCCCATTTTATCTCATAACAATATATTAGAATGGTTGTGCTTTTATTGTTGGCTCTGTTGTTTCACGGGAAATAAAACAAGATCTTATAAGAATATTTATATGTAACAGGCATTACTCGAGTTTACTTATATTTTACTACGCAAATAGTGTTTATTTGTAAGGACGGTTATATTGCCGAAGTAGATAAATATTATACAAACATCGATCTCTCTTTTATTATAGGGTAATTATTATTGAATTTAAACAAAATAAATATATACATATGTTTATGTAGAATAGAATTTACCTATCTTCATTATTTTTATTGAAAAAAGCTTGTTAATATTTATAAAACATAAATGAAATTTTGGTAGGTATTAATTTTATATATTAAAATCATGGACGAGACACATAAGCGGACGTACCTTTAACGGCCTTGACAGTAATCAGGATATTTTAGGCCTGGCCGTTTGATTTTACGTCAGTCTCAAGCACTTACTTGTCAACAAAACATCTCCCAAAAATGACTAAATGTTCTATTAGATGGTGTAAAAACTATAGCAGCGGAAGCAGCACTATTTCTTTTCACTTGTAAGTAATATATTTTATTACATTTAATGTTATTTATCACAAAATTTGAGTAAATGTAAAATAAAATTTCATATTATTCAACTATGTTAAATATAGTCGATATATCTATGTATTGTTGACATCTGACAACCATCATAAAATGGCTGGATTATACCGTTCAAAACAAATGACAGAACTGTCGAGTAAGTCCATTTGACATCGACTAGTGCTTGACAATGTCGAAAAATATATCGATATTTGACGAAATAACTAAGCGAATAATGGATGTTATTTGTACAGTACAATAACATAAAATACTTTTATCGCAGTATCCTACAATCTGATGACAATAAATTTATAATAATATTTTTATAATTAAATAAAAACATTATAAATGCAAAAATTATAATTAGTATGTGTACTTAATTTTTATTTTATTTTAACACATAAATTACACAAAATTTTAGATTTCCTAGGGATCCTTCTCGAAAGAGAAAAAAAATTCTTAACAAAAAATTTGAAGTCTATAATAACTATAATTGAGTAAAAAGTTCATAACAATGTCCTGCTTATTTTAGTATAATTAAAATATAAATACCGGAAGCTTACCCCACCTTTATTCTCCCTTTATTTTCTTTGCCTTACAGCTTATTTATGATACGCCTTTTCTTTCCCATTCGAACGTTCTGGGTTTGATTGTCGGCGAAAAATCAAACAATATTTATTATTAATATTTAAAATGTCATTGATGTATGTATTTTATCGACTACGTTCAAGCACTAGCATTAGAGTGAATTTTGATGTATTGTGTCAATTCTTTGTGTGCGTTATACTTCAAATGGTTGAAAGTGTTTTCATGCATTTGTATTTTATGACTGGTCCTTAGTTAATACGTCCATGATTAAAATTATATAAGAAAGTGTGTCACGTTATTGGTCCGTAATGAACTCCGAAACTACTGTCCGATCTGTCCCCTCTTAAAAGACAGGTGTTATCCTGGCTATGAAAAAATTAACGATTTTTATATCTCGAGAGGGATTCCTGAAAGAAAACATGAGAATGTGTTACTCTAAGTAATAAATCTACCCCGAAGTTGAAGATAAAATTTTTTATAAGTATGCCACAGCAAATCAGTTAGGTGGCCTGTTCTGTTAGTAAATACATACATAAATTTGTAAGTAAGAAATATAAGAAAAATCTTGCACTTGTTATTGGTTACATTCTATTCATATAAATTCTGCAATCAATATAATTTATAAAATACCTTATTTTGTTGCAAAACTTTATTTCAAATTGTTTTCTATCATTACGTAATAGTTTGACAATAATAAGGTTCTTGTTTCAGTCCAATACATGTACAATTAGGATTTTTCAAAGTACCCTCAATTCACCATCGCCATTACTTCACAATGATTAGTAACTCATACCACTTTCTGTATATTATATACATATTACCTTATTAAGTAGCAATAGTTTAAACACTACGTGATACAAACCTTGTAAACTTTCGTAGTGACTGTATCGTAAACTCCTAGGAGAGAAACAAATATGATTGGATCCAGTCGCCAGACATAACATAATATGTTGATCTCTTGAGATTACTTCAATAGCTCGAGATATTTTGTATTCGAGAAATAACACACTATACCTAATGAAAAAATAATAAATAAAAAAAAATCACAATAAAAAAAAATAAAAAGTAAAAGTATATATCTATTTAAAATAAGAACGAAGTTCCTTATTAAAATCTCACGCTTTTTTTTAACGTTACGAACGTTTTTCGTCGGCTACCCCTCCGCGACGCTCCATAAGGAACTTCGTTGCAAAGAAAAGAAAAACTAATACTACCCCAGGCCTAAGTTACCTACTCTATCTGAATACTAGGTTTCATTTAAATTCGTACAGCCCTATCAGCATAAGGCAAATTAATATACAAACTTTCACCTTAAAATATAAATTAAACCTTTGAACTGGTGGGCAAGGGTTTTCCTATGAGGTCCCTTATCTGATCGCTTTTCTATGTCCTATAGTTAAATTTTAAATACGACAATGGATCTGTGAATTAGTTTACGAGTATGTGAAAAGAAATACTTATTGAAATTACAATAATTAAAAACATTGAATTTATAAAGACTTTAAACAGTTTTTAAAAAGAATTTATTTACAAAATGCTTGAAATGAGATTTATCAATCGATTTTATTTAATATTTTTTAAAGTTTTTTAGATAAAATCAAATAAATATTTTCAGTTTTAATAAATAATTTTTTATCTTTAATTGATTTTTCGTATATAAGCTGCGTACTTTTCTGTAATGGCCTCTTAAAAACCTGTACTATAATACCCCACTCGATTATTTTCGATTCGGACGAAAAATTTCTTTTCAAGTTACGCTAATTGGCTCCTAAGATCCGCCGTTTTAATGATATGTATCGATTAAGACGCTTAGTGCCTACTTACTAGGGTACATAGGGTCGAGCATCCATACCTTACTTTAAGCTTAGTCGCTTTGTCCTCTGGAAAAGGAGTTAGGGTTTGCTCCTAGTTTTCAATATTTTTGGGGCAGGAACTAACTCGCGAACCGTTAAACCCATGATAGGAGAGATTCCCATGATTCGAGAAGTACGGTTATGTGTTTTCTTAAAGCCCTACCCTGCTGGGGTAATCATCCCTGCCACAAGACCTAGACAAAAGAAAAAACCAGTCCCAAATATTTTTAGTGATGAATATAAAAGAAATATTAAGAAAATTTATTTATTTTAAAACAACCCTACTAATTTCTTACCGTAAAAGTTATCATAATCTTTTCACGAAGTTCTATTATTCTCCAGATTGTATGATTAATTCTAAAAGAAGAAATTCTCAACGGAGTGTAAGATAAAAATCCTAATCAGTTTGTTTTATCTTTTAAAGCTCTTTCCAAAGTCAACTGAGAGTAAAATAAAGCCTTCTGTTATATTACAAGAAGTTTTAAAACATTAATTACTACTACTATTGATTTTTCCCGAACATATCACAAGCGAACAACTTAGCTTCGTCTAAATGTAAAGTCAGGGTAATATGTACAAAATAAATAAGTTGTTAAGTTAGACCATATAATCTTATTCAATTATTTTAATCGACCCACTGCTGGGCACGGGGCTCACTCAGTTTGAAAACTCGCTGACCAAGTGCGGATTGGCAGATTTCACTTATCTTTCGAAAACTAGCCAGGGTTATCTTCGTCACTTACAATGTTCCTTCACTGTTAGACGAGGGGTTGCTTAGCAAATTTTTTACTTTTTAATGTTCGGGATTCGTTTTTACTTTTTTAATAAGTTTTTAGGAACTACATTCCCCTCGAGTCCATTCAATACATTGTGACCGGAATTAATTTTTGTATATTTTATATTATTATAATTTTCCACACAAGCGAAGCCGCAAGGTGAACTAGTTGTACAATAAAATAAAACCTTTGTAATGATTTATTTCAATAGTAAGTTAACGACTCAGTTTTAGTCAGGATAACTTGTGAGTGGCGCCGTAGCAGGTGGCGCGAGTATGATTGATAGATGGTATAGCTAGAGAAATTGGGACACAGCGCTAAGAATAAAGTATTACTAAGTTGATTCTAATAATATGAGAATAAATTCTTATTCAGGTTAAAGATAATAATAAATTACAATTTATATACTAATATTATTAATGAGTACTGTCACCTAAAATTTAGCAAGGATACAAATCTACAGAAGGAAATGGAACTTGTAACATAATTTTAACAAATTTTCACCAATTCAATTTAGCTTTCTTGAAACAGAGAAAGGTCCGATTACAAAAGCTTACGTAAAGCTCAAGCTTTATTATGAAACTTCTAGACCAGGTTTTTGTAATTGAGAAGAAAATCTATACTAAAATTATAAAGCTGAAGAGTTTGTTTGTTTGTTTCGTTGAACGCGCTTATCTCAGGAACTACTAGTCCGAATTGAAAAATTATTTTTGTGTTGGATAGCCTGTTTACTGAGGAAGGCTACAAGCTACAGGCTTCAAGGAAATATATTGCAAAAACAGGGGGAAAATATTTTTATATTCGGTTTCCATCCCTTAGAACGTGAGTAAAGCCGCCGGGAAAGGATAGTAATAAATAATTTTACAAAATGATTAAAATTCCATCTCTCCAATAGACCGAATGTATACAGAGCAATACATGGCAAATCACATAAATCAGTATTTACGCTTTGATGTTTAACGAGACGAATGCGCATTGATTGTGCAAAAACTACGCTTGCTTTGACGATAAAAGGGGTTAAGGGTCTACAGGTAGTTTGAGTGTTCTCGGCTGTAACTTCACAGTGACACTTTCGTAGGGCTGAGCTCTTCATCTCGCCTTCGAACGACTGTTCTAAGGTTTACAATGTAGAGGCTTCCAGCAATTTAGAATGTTAGACAATAGATTTTCTTATAACTTGAAAAATTTACTAGATATCGGTCAACTATGTTAAAATAATGTTATTGGTTTACAAGAGATGAACTGTGATATGCATATACGAGTACCTACGAGTACAGCAGTAGAACTATAAATGAAAAAATCATAATAGGTATTAGACTTTTGTCCACAAAATTTAAATTGTTTTATTTTTTAACTACGTGTGTATTTGTAAAATAACGTAAAAACTATAGAAAAACAATCAATTATACTATACAATGCGAGTCGGGCTTTCGAAAGGAATTTTAATTACATTGTTTGGCGATACGAGAGCTTTGGTCCGTAAATCCTATCGTACTTGACCCATTTTATTATTTTATGTAGTAGGAAATATTTGATAATAATATACATAACATGTTCTGCGAAAATTTTAACTGATTATCTAATACAGTACAAAAGGAACAACCCTTTAAAGATAGGACAGAAAGGACGGACGGATGAGCAGAGTCGGCTTAGTAATAAGGTTTCGCTAGACCCTTCGGATACAAACACCATTACGATAAATTACAATAAGTGAAATGATATAAGCCAACTTTGATTTCCATATCAAATTTCTTGCAAATACAATATTACAGTAAAAAAACTCGTTCAAGAAGAACAATTTATAAGATTCTCTTAACGATTGATCAATCTATGGAGTATCTGAAAATGGGCGACATTATTCTCTGTCTCCTCGCTTGTAACGCGATCTCAGCTCATTATTTATAATAATTGGATGGAAGGACGAGCGTGGGGCGAGGGTGCAATCCGACGCGGTCCTTACAACTTAGAAATGTACTCCATCACCCCCCATAGCCTTATTTTGTAATCCTGCTGTTACATAATCTATACATATAAAAAATCCTAAGTCCGTATATGAACCTCTAAATATTATTATGTGACATCTTTCTAAAATATTCATTATTTTCGATACAGAAGCCCAATTATGTATCTGGGAAATCGACGTTAGACGACATCGACATTTAATTGTCAAAAGTTAAAATTTGACATATACGCTGTTGTGAAGCATGTTATGACAGGTTCACTCTCTTAAAAGACAATATTAATGAAGTTAGAGAGAGAAGGATAGTTGTTTATTTTCGTACTAATTTTTACCCGCGATTGTACTTGAAGTTTAGTCATGTCATTCATTACTTACTCGGATACTTAAGCTCGTAACATAATGTTAGATAGCCCATTAACTTCCTTAATAAATAGGCTATAAATTAACGGTAGTTCCAACGAGTTGTATCCAAGGACACATTAAGTTACCCTTTTAGGGGTTAGAGCCTGGTTTATTGTAAGGGCTTGTAAGGGCAACAGATTTAATTATTTTTAATTCAATTAATTTCTTTATAGTTTTATTTGAATTAACCACTATGTTGCTCAATACTCAATTACAGATTTTATATAAATAGTGACACAAATTTTAATATTACAATTAAAGTAGTTTTAGGAACCAGAAGTGAACGTGACGTTTTCTTACTATTCTTCCAACAGTAGATAAACCCATAAAATAGGGCACAATATGTTTTTGAGTTTCTGACAAAAGTAAATACTTAGCGGATACTATTCCCGGCATTAATATAGCAAAGAAAGTAGTATTAGTTCATCACTCCTCAACAAGTTTGGTATTGACTTCATTGATTGACTTGTAAACGAAGTGGCTGCCCTTTCAATGGGGTGATTATATAATAGGTTGTTAAATATTACCATTATTAGTACACTTGCTTGAAGAAACCAGTTTTTTTTAATTATATTTAATGTGTAAGCATATTTTAACTTAAATCTAACAAAAACTTTTATTCTTCATAGGTATTTTATTTCTATCAAAAACTCGTATTACAAACATATTGCTTGTATCCTTTATTATGTGGAAAATCACGCAGTGAGCGTCAAGTACCTACTTCGTTATTCGTGTACTTGCCTCGGCTCAGACGTCTATGGAAATGCAAATAAACCTTGAATTTTTCATTTCCGCTACGCAAATTTTCTGAGGCCGAAACATGTTGATTACACCTACCCTACAATTTCCTAACATATTGACGTCGTATTAAAATAACTTATCATAATACAAGCTAGGTATATCTTGTTTTTATACATTTATACGACTTATATTTTAATCTATACATATAAATAAAATTGAAGTGTCTGTTTTTCATTTCACTTATATGAATTCAATTCAATTCAATTCTCTTGTTAATGGCTTCAAAGCGTTGAGCACAGATTCCTTCACCAATTTCACGTAAAATGGAGAAAACACGAAGGAGATTGGTCGGTGACAAATAGTCAATAAGTTTAATTAAATGATATCACTACATAGTATAAAACAAAGTCGCCTTTTCTGTCCCTATATCCCTATATCCCTATGTGCGCTTAAATATTTAAAACTACGCAACGGATTTTGATGCGGTTTTTTTAATAGATAGAGTGATTCAAGAGGAAGGTTTATATGCATACTAGCTGATCCCGTGGCTTTGCCTGTGCTAAATCTAGGGAAGAGCCCGAGCGAAGCGAGGGCGAGTCGCTAGTAGACGTATAAAGGAAGTTAACTCATATGAAATTATATTCGTTACTAACATCAAAAAATCAATTTGTAATTTTGTTTGTCTGTCTTTATGTTTTTACGTTCCCGCTAATCATTGAAACGGCAGTACCGATTTTGACGGGACTTTCACTGGCTAATAACAAATGTTATAAGGAGTAACTTAGGCTACTTTTATTTTAGAAATTTTCTTTATTTTAACTAGCGGAACCCGTGGCTTCTCTCGCGTTAATTCTAGGGGCAAACCCGAGCGAAGGGAGGATGAGTCGCTAGTATAGCTATGTACTCGTAAGTACTACAAGTACTCCTATAAAAAGGGAAAAACAAAATAGTTCAGTGCCTTTGTCTCTGCTGTTTGCCCATTTTTTTTATTTAGAAGCTATTGAAGAGATTTATTGTTCTCAATAAAAATATTTAAACACTTTTGGCTTTTTTAGTGACGCTAGTTTCTGTGCAAGAGTTCGCGGGTTCGAGTCCCGCTGGGGTATACATTTGCGTGATAAGCACAAATGGTACTCTAGTATATATTTGTCTTTAATTAAATTATATACTCCTATTTATTTGAAATTATTTACGTGTATTCTACAACTATTTGGTGTCCTTAACACAAGCCTCATGGCTTACATGGCTTGCATGGCACTGTGCTGTGTGTTATTATCCTAATATATTTATTTATTTATTAAGACACAGCTTTTTTATAGATGAGTAAATTCTATTTAGTTTTTTTTATTGTATACCGCAGTTTCGCTCGCATAAAAAAATAAAAGCTAAGTTAACACAAAATACACTTTTGCTTTAGAATTTCCCTCGAATTCGTTGAACTGTAACAACATGAACAAGTAACAGAATCACTCGCACATAAACTTTTGAATGTATATTATTAGCATGATAAATTACACTTAGAAACCTTTACGATTCCCACAAGGATTTTGTGCTACACGAACCAAATAAAAAACAGTGGCAAAAAAGTCCGCCGATGTCATGCGAGGGCGGGCGCGTAGGGCGGGCACGTAGGGCGCGTAAAGTATATTTTTCAGGCAGTATATTACCAGGTTTACCTCTGTCAGACGTTCTTCGACCGTTGGGGCGTTGAGCTATAGTAAAATTAAGGGCTTTAACAAATTGGGCGGTTGCAACACTCGACACACGCAATAAATAACATTAAAGTTTGTTAAACGCCTTAAAGTACTTGCACTGATAGACATTACAAATGTTATTACAGAATAATAGAATTAAATCACCTATTTATAAAGAAAGCGAAGAAGGTTTTATATCAAAAGAATAACAAGATTTTTGAAGTAACCTAACTAAATGAGTGTATTAAAAAGCACTTTAAAATAACATGATTTAGATTTATTTAGTACCCAGTCCTTATTTTGAACAACCCTTTTGAATATTCTTGAGTAAGCCTCAGATATGATTTCTTCGACCGGCACTAATGAAGCATTCGAGTACCTGCGTCTCTACATAACCAAATCCTGCTCTATGCCGCAAACTGTGTTTAAATATACAAGTATAACTACAGTCGGAAATCGAAGTTAAAGTGAGATTAAAGAGATTACACAAGCTTATGTTATTAATATTTAATAGAAAAAGAAAAAACCCAAAAAATCTTTGCTACTTTTTTTACTTCATTCTATTACTTTTGAATTTTTACAGCTAGTTCTGTCCCAGCCTAAGTTCAGCAGAAACCATTTTTCTCAAAAGAGCAATTTTTTATGTTTTTTAACTTTGCTTTAACTCAGTTTTGCCCCGTCCAGATCGGTTCAGCCGTTTTAGAGATTAACCGGAACCAACAGACCAAATTTTTATAAATTGTGTTTTTCTTATGTGTACTTTATAAGTATAGATTTAGGACAGCTCCTTATATTATCTCTATACTTAAGTATATAATAATCTTATAATCTCGTGTAAGTGTTTCGTGCCTGAGACCTTGACTCTTGGGAGACGAATCCTACCTACTACTCATAGATACAGCTTGTGCACTTATCTTATTGAACGCTCTAACCATTTCCTTAGAAATTATTTAGCTATTAAACTTCGATATTATTATTGGTTCATAAATCCATATTTCGACACCTTAACTCAACAACATATAACAGAAAATACAATAACCCTCCTTTTTAACGTCGGTCAATAAAGGTGGTATGAATAATGACTAGATTAAAACTAATTTCGCATTAAGCGACCGAGGTTTTCCTCAATCTTGCCATTTTAATCGTAATAAAAAGATGAAACTCTCTCAGACACAAAATAATAAAGGCTATTTTAAATTTATACAACTTCGAGAATTTCCTTTGCATACAAATGAAGGAGCGTTCTGATAAGTGGATACTCGTAATACCCCGAAATCTTCAGGCATTTGACGGGAAAGGCGAGGGAGAATCCTTTTTATTAGAGTGTTGTAGAAAGGGGAGCTTAATTACATTCATTGTTATACAATTAGGCTTATTCTATTTAATATTGATTTAAGCTTCATTGAAAAACTTTAAATTAATATATTGTTGGGAGCTATGGATACTTAGAACAGTCTGTTATTATTACTTAATTATGAAGTAGATTTTCTACACAATAGACGGGTGTCATTTTACATTCTAAGAATGAAAGCCTTAAACTCATTCTTTAGTAAAATACTATATTAATACAGAATCGGCATTGACTTAGTTCCTAGAATCTGAAACAATTGTTTATCTATAAATATATATATATATATATATATATATTTTTATTGTAAAAAGGGGGCAAACGGGCAGGAGGCTCACCTGATGGGAAGTGATCACCTCCGCCCATGGACATCTGCAAGCCTGACTTGCAGATGCGTTGCCGGCCTTTCAGGAAAGGGAGGGATGGAGGAGGGAGGGAAGTGGGAGGGGGAGGTAACGAAGGCGGAGGATGAAGGGAAGAGGGAGGGGGGAAGGAGAGTGGGCCTCCCGGACTCTCACTCACCGGACGAAACGCGACAGCATAGCTGCCACTTCACGCCGGTCTTCTGTGAGAGAGTGGTACTAATGAACTATACGGGGCGTGCCGGCCCATTCGGTTGCTACCCGAAGGTAACAAGCATGGCACTACCACTTTTAAAAATTCTAAATCGAATATTATTGAGAAAGTCGTAAGGAAATCGTAATTATTACCGATAAAGAGGCTCGAGTCTTTAGTTTTCTTTTTTTTTTTATTTGTCTATGACCACATCACGAGAAAACCAATTTTAAAGGTTTTGTTGATATTTGGTATGATAAAATAAATTAATTTGATAGTATAAAATAACTGATGTACCTACAAAAATGTATTGAAATAATGCAATAATTTTCATGCTAACAAAGGGAATGGATGTCTGCGATTTCGAAAACTGTAAGTATATATCAGTTAAAATTAATAACTATATTAGTAATAATAATGTAATTTGTGTAAAAGTTTCATCTTAGAGCGAAAGATATACCAAAGAAATCCAAACTATTTCATATAAGACGTATAATTATTATAAGCGTTGTATCTTTACATGGTGAAAATGAAGAAATTTGTATCGTAATAATTATATTACTAAAACGAAGCTACTGAAATTTAATAGCGCCATCTCCCTATCATCCTCTTCATACACACTTGAGTGGGCCCTCGCTCCTTACACTTTTGATCCCACCTTATTTAAGTATGAGAAATAATTAGTCTTAAAAATTCCACTTTACTCCCACTTCTGTTTCTTCCATTCATTCTTCTCGAATATATCTTAAAGACCATTCTTTCCATTCATTCTTTGTAATCCTAAATAAATATACCAAGCTTTCGCTAGCAATAGCTATGAATACTTTTTATTGATGAATGGATGAATGAATGAGATATACGCAATAACATACGAAAATGTAAAAAGAAGAAAATTTTTCATATCGTTCATGGTTTCTGCATTTCTAACTGCATAGCTATTTGTATTAGCCTTAAATAAACATCAACTATTGTATCCTTTCCTAAATATCCACAAGTGTGTATATTTATATTGTTCAAAGTTACCCGACATATTAAAAATGTTTGCCTTATTTGCATGAAGTTAATTTACGAAGCACCTCAAGCATAAATAAGAGGAATCTGTTTAGATTATTTAAATGAAACCAAATTAGAAAAGAAGTTTAATTTTATTACAAATTATACAGCAAAAATATAACTTCATAAGATAAAATATTTAATATAATATTATAAGGTAATATAAGGTTTTGTTGGTTATTCGCAGCTGCCACCACCCCCGCATATCGAACTCGTGATGTCGATGCCGTACCTACGAACCGCCTTCAAAAGACCAACAGTACGAGTTAGACGTGAGTTCATTATTCTACATGATTTTCTTTGAACATAAGAATATTAATTTTTGAGTTATGATTTATTTTATATGTATTTGTGTTTATCATTTAACTAGTAACAGGTTCTTCCGCAATACGAAGAAATACAAATGTTAGATTTATTAGAATTACAAAGTATTACAAATTACAATATAATATTTTGAGTGATTCGACAAGAATAGGGTTAGTTTATCTCAAGGTTATTAATATTTGCAGCGGGATATTCGTTGGTATGTTTAATTTTCATACATATTTTACTTTTCTTATAAAAGCTATCCTCCCTGTTGCACGAATATTTAGTTTAGTTGTACAAAGTTTGTGCGTGGTCTGCTACCTTACATTGGATCAACTGCTGCTGATAAAACGCCCACGAATCTTGGTTTTATATTTAAATTCAAGCATTCCCTTTTGAAAGTTATTCACGCCAACAAAACTTTACTATTTAAAAATAATAGTGTTGTATTTGTTTATTTTGTCTATCTTTGTTGATTTCTATTGACCACGTTCTTTGTTTTAGTACGTCCGTAAATAGTAGTTCGAGCTGAAACTTATGACAGGTCACACAATTAAATAATTATATTTATTAGTTATATATGCATAATATGTTGTATTAGCTGAATCAAAAAACGTTCTACTGTCTTATATCTATACTATCTATACTGATATTATAAAGATGAAGAGTTTGTTTGTTTGGTTGAACGCGCTTATCTCTGGAACTACTAATCTGAATATAAAAAATATTTTTGTGTTGTAATAGTCCGTTTATTGAGGAAAGCTACAGGCTATATTACATCACGCTACGACAAATAAGAGCGGAGCGTCAATGAAAAATGTAGCAAAAACTGTAAATCGGGCGTTAGTTCTGCAAGGTACCATACCATACGACTCAAAAAGAATTAAGTTTTTGGTCAATAGAATGCGTGCAAAGCCGCGGGAAATGCTAGTGTACAATAAAAGTTCTGTAGACACTGTAAAACCACATTCAGTATTTCAAATTTTTACATTTTTCAGGACCCTTTACATTTTTCCACCTAAAAATCCAGGTCAATTTTAAAAAATTTTGAAAATTCTAGCGTTTGTAAGTGATATGCTGACAAAGAACAGCAATACTAGAAAGCATTTCTTCGGTATGGATATGGATTATGCATATTAGTTACGCCGACGAAATGCTAAAATAGAGACCTAAAAATAATCTTATGGTACCTTCGCAGGATGGGATATGTAAAGGACAACTTCAGAATTCTACATTTCGCGTGGTTCTTAACGCATTTGGTTATTATTTTAATATTTTAATTTAGCAAGAGTTTTTATTATATCAATGTAAAAGTAAAAAACCTACCTTTTATAAAATTGCTGACTCGGATCTCCGATAATCGAGTTTACGGTTCAAACAACGGCAAATCGATTTTGGGTGTCGCATTAATCAACGCTCAAGTTATATCACTTTCAAAACATATTAAGTGAAAGTAGATCTTATTACAAGAGGGTAAAGCTTACAATATTTCAAAAATCTCTTAACAGGTATAAGACATATTCGTAAATTCTGGCTCAATCTAATATTTGTCGTGTGGAATTTCTGCTGTCATCTGTTCTTCTGTATTCGTTCAGAATTTGAACCTTCTTTTTTTAAACTAGCAAAACCTCTTCTTACTGACTTTGGCAAAGGAAATAATCTGAGAATGTTTAACTAGGTAAATACAAACAATATATTTTTTAAAAATTATGAAAGATGATGACGATATTCTACTTATATTATAAATTAATTAATCAACAGATAAAAGCGTAATCAACTAATTAATTATACATAATATAATAAGAGTATAATTATCGTTATCGTACAAACATTATAATTTCTGTAAATATTGAGATAACAATACCTAAAATATATTATAAGGATTATTGTAGTTAATGTTCTAGATACATCTAAAACCCTTTATTACATCTAACGCTACGATATTATGCGAATTATAATGAAGGATATTCTCGCTAAATAGGGTCTTATTCGGCTCTACGCCTGCAATCATGATAACACGCCTAACGACTGACCTAGCAGCCGCAAAACTTCGACCGTCTGAGATTAGATACAAACAATTTTGCCTCATCACGATGAATTAATATGGCTAATTACTTTTCTTGTATACGTGAGCATATCACTTGAGTTTGTCTGAAGGGAGGATATGCCCAGCGTAATAACGTACATTTTTGCTTAAATACAGCTTTACTTAAATTTTGCTATACTGCAGAAAAGCTTTCATATTCAGATTAAGCTACTTATTTTATACCTTTAAGACTTAATTGTAATAAATTTTCTTAATATTTCATACAGACAGCATCAAGTGACATTTCACGTTGATCGTCTAACTCACTATGTTGCCTACAATACCAGATGGCTCCATTTATTATCTCGTACTAAGATTTCACACTTTTGCTCAAGAAAAGTAATTCAGAGATAATGCCCCAGCTGTTTCTTTATTCCCCGAACGCTCGCCATGGTTTAATATTGGATGTATACCGCTGTGGCGCTAAACATTTTCTATTAAGATATCAATACAAATCTTTCGAAGCTAAAATTAGTCACAATAGTATTATTGTAGTTATGATTAAAAGTAAACATAAGTAAAAAGCTGAAAACTAGATCGATAGAACTCGGCAAAGTGGCCAAGGTTTTTCCCAATAAAAAATACTTCTCATGAAGAGTGCAATATTATCGTTATAATGTCTTAAATAACCATTTAATCATTGGTTCTTTTTTGTACTGTTATATAATTAAGAAAATCGGGACTTGATTTCAAATACATATATCAATAGTTAACTATTTTTATTTATCCACAGCATCGACATCTTCCGAAATGTACGCACGTTCTTCTCGCAACGCGGTAGGAGCGCTGGACGGTCGTGGACTGGTTGCTGTGATCAAGAGGCAAGTGCCCCTGGCTGGGCAGCTTGATCACGAGCTCGCTTGGGGACAGGGCTGGGGATGGGTCACATTACCAAATGGAGTGTGGAGTGGACGTAAGTATAAGAGTATAAGTCAAATATGATATTGAACTACATATTACAATTCAATATTTCGTTATTTTTTCTTTCTATATTAAGCCACATTGAATTATTAATCATTTCAGGTCTTACCTGGTCTCAAGAAGGCGACGACTTCGCTCTCCACGCGATGCCGATCATGCACTACACCAATGTCTCTCAAGCGTGCTCGATGCTGGACGGCGTCACAGCATACGAAGCTACGGCCTATGAACAGGCTCTCGCAGAATATGACGACACTGCCACTACATCTGACGACTGGGACTTCGGAGTAGATTGCGGGGATTTCATGATGTAAACTTTAATAGATCTGTTTGGTGATATTATCAGATGAAAAATCAAGAATACGATTAATTTTTGTTTACGTAATATACACATACGTTTAATACTGTACTATATTGCTAGTTCTCCGATGGACGAATGTTAAATTATTACGGTGCCCTCTTATATACCTGTCTTTCTCTATTTAAAGTCTTCTATGTATTTTCAAGAAAAAAAAGTACACTAATACTTGTGTCAATTTTAATACCAAGTTCTAGTCAATTCCTCTGCCAGAATTCCAAAACATGGGGTATTTTGTCGTTGGTAAGATAGGAGAAAGAAGCTGACATTTATACATTCCCTGAAGTGGAATCACTTACGGGCACTAGCAATATACTTATTAAATAAATGACAGATTCATTTTACTTCTGTCACAAGATATTCGAATTGATTAAAATATTCCTACATCACATTCATTGCTCAATATTAGGTAACGTCAGTCCATGTGCTGGTCACGAAGGAATTTGTATGTGCCAATTTAAATAAACTCCCAGTACTGCGAAGTATCTTATGAATTTTATATATGATCAGTATGCGGAACAATAATGTGAGAGTAAAAGCGTATTCTGAGTTTCAAATTAACTGGTTCAGTCGATAATACATGTAATACTTGCATGCTCTTTAGACGTAACTGTGTTTGTCATAGAAATGATGTGTGTAGCCATATACATTAGATTCTCGTATTTTACTGTACGACCTATAACACTTAGACGATGTTGAATTTTAGAAATAGACTTCTTAAGCACCGTAATAGATCTCGAGTTGGATAATTATGACCCCTCGCCCTCCATCCCAATTTCGTTCGCATTTATATAATATATTGCGAAAATATTTTTACAGATTTATAAAAAATTTATCCGAAATCGAATTACTTTTTATCCCTTTAAATTTTTTGAAAATTTTTTGAAAATTTTACGTGTACGAATGCAGGGTAATGTTATGCGTATATTGCAAACGTTTCGTATTCTACACATACTCGTACATAGTCATTTACTATGGAATCGCACAAAACACAGTGAACAACCACTAAAACTTTTATGTTAATAAAAAAATGTCTAGTGGTAAGTAAAATTCGCTTTGTCCCTCAACACCAATTACCAGTGAAATAATAATTATCCATTAAATTAAATTATTGAAAGTATTATATATTTTAGACGTAAGTAAAGTTAATTGATTTGGTGTTAGTATGTAGACTAAAGACTATGGTCGGTAGAATATTTAAAGTACCCGCTAAATAGGGAGCCTATTCGAAGTTTTATCGAAAATGTGAAATGAAGTCCCAAATACTTTTGATTTGGGATGAAAAATTGTAAACTGTGTACTTTAAATGAAATTCTACAAAAAATGGCCTTTACAAGGAAATGGTTTAAAATATTGTATTAAATCGCGTTAACAATAAAGAATTTTCTCTAAATAGGCTCCTTCACGTTTTCCACTACATGGTCGGTGCGTTGAGTGTGGTAATAATAAAATTATTGTGAAAAGTATAAATATATCTAGACGCTATAAAATCTTCCGACCTACCCAAAGACTGCCTAACATTATTTACCTAATACCTGTGTTGTGTACAATCCTAGACATGGTAACCGCAAATGTAACCCTCGCCCGGCGGCTCGTTGTATTGCAAGATTTCTTATTTATTTCCAATGAGAAAAGTGGTTTACAAGTGGACATGTGAAGGCCGTGAATCCGTAGTTAAGCTTCACCAGGCCTGATTCTTCTCAAATTGGATAGCAATGCCCTGCAATGGAACGAAAAAAGGGGCAGAACTCATTATACAAAGCGTTTTAATGTAATTGATATTATCAGTTGCTTTTTTTTATAATTAGTAGTAAAATCGTTATATATTTATACGATTGATACATATGCTAGTTCTCAAAGGTGTTTTTTTGTCAGTGTAACATAAACCTAAGTACAGTCTTTGATTTCTTTTTATTTTATTATTATGGTTTTATTCCATCAAATAGTTAAAAATGAATGGTTTTTTAATGTATTCGTAAAACTGTTAAAGAATGACTGTCAAAGAATGATTTCATCGCCATACTTGAATTAGTTATCATCATAGTATTAACGTTATACAACATATTTTTTTATTTTGTATTAGGACTGCGGTATTAAAAAAATCGGAGAGAAATTTCTTTAATTTATGCCCACCTAGAAATCTTGCAATATAACTAATAAATTTAATAGCGAATTATATTACGAGTTTATCTTTTAGATAAATTAGATGTGTCTTAGTGATAGTTGCGTGAAACCGTATCTCCAACATGTGTTCTTTAATTTAAAGGGTTTAAGCCGTGACGTCTGAAATTTCAGAATCGTCGTACTAATTCTTCCGTTTTCAATAAAATGACGCTGGATTCGTCGAAATAGATATTTTTGTAACCTGCACTTGTCTAATTGATTTTGCAAGAGATTTTATTTGTATGTAATATTATTTTTAGTACTACTATAGATTATTTTTAATGAATTCTCTTTACAGTTTATAAGAGATTTGAGTAACCATGCGTTTAACTTTCATAGTATAAAACTTTAATGTGAAGTGCAATGATCAATCTAGTCAAAGGTCTTGTAAAGCAATTAGAGAGATATATTGAATTAATGTAAATCCTAATACTTTTTGTTGCCAGAACGTGTGTCAAATTTTAAATTTTTAATCGTATATTGTAATTGCATTACCCGTGATTCAAACATCGATTGCAATTAGAAAAACTCCCATAGAAATATTAGTATGCGCTGCGATTTGATAATTAACTTGAACTATATAATAATAATCGAATACACTATATTTGAACGCTATTAAGCACTGCTTTTGGTCGTAAGCTTAGTAAAGTGACCAAAAGCTTTTTCTAAATTATTTTTATAAAAAGATACATTACTTCTGTTTTTAATATTCTACTGTTATTTAAAATTTGAATCTTTCTACGAATTCTCACAGAAATGCTGAACAAAGTTTATAAATCAGTAAATTTTCAGCTAAACGATATTTTTTAATTATTATTTATTATTAAATTTATTGTTTTAATTTATTAACATTTCATTTATGTACATTTTTTACTATTTATTTTTAAGGCAGATATTAAAAATGCTTTGTATTATATGAGTGAAGTACGTATGTAAACGCATATTTTGTTTTGAACTATTGGTCTTGACCTACATCACAATATTATAATGTACATTAAAAATTAATAATCTTTTTTATTATTTATATGTTGAAAATACAAAAATCGGCCTAAAAAAGGAAAATCGCAGCGGATATAAATAAGAAGTGTAACAGCTGAGAATGTAGCCGCGGTAGGTGATGTGTGACACAATAGATAACGTTCAATATAAAATGTTTGTATGTAACTTTTATAAAATAAACGCCGATAAGGTGAAACCTATGTTTTATTTCTTTCTTTATAGCTAGATACCTTTTCCACCTTGTTGTTGAATTGCAATATGCGTATGAGAGTAATTGCCATGGCGCATAGGCTACAGTCCCTTTAAATATCATTGAAGCTAAAGCTTTTGATGAAAGAAAAAAAAGAATACTATACTCTATAATTATAGAGTACTTGTACTAAGAAGATAATACTATATATTTTAATAGAATCTACCCGAAGCGAGGCCTTAGAAAACTAAATATATTGGTAGTTTTCTTAACATACTTGCTACTGTTATAACAGAAGAGACTACCTTATTTTTCGGGACCTAAAATGCGTCTGGTAAAAGTTATTATAAAAGAAAAGTGACAGGCAATATATTTACTTTTTTTAAATTATATTCCCTAAATTATAAAACATAAATCAGCACTGAAGCTTTCAGAAAAGAGAATACTATTTTCACTTACCTTTAGCACCAGGTACCTCTTAATTGGCCGTCGGCGGAAACTAGCTATGCGCATACAGTCAAAGACTATACCTACATTAAAATACTTAATCATACATTTGGTAAGTGAGAAAATAAGTAAAGTCTGGCGGGGCTGGGATTTTGGTCTATTAAGGCACATACATACTTTTAGATTATAACACTTAAAACTGTCATAAAAATTGTTACTGTTTATTTGGCTTATTTTTAGGGTTCCGTACCTCAAAAGGTAAAAACGGAACCCTTATAGGATCACTTTGTTGTCCGTCTGTCTGTCTGTCTGTCTGTCTGTCTGTCTGTCTGTCTGTCTGTCTGTCTGTCTGTCTGTCTGTCAAGACCTTTTTTCTCAGGAACGCGTGGAGGTATCAAGCTGAAATTCATATCAAATACTCAAGTCTATGGTCTCTTGGAGCTGTGAAAAAATCAAACTTCTAAGTCAACGCGATCAAAAGATACTCCCGTTTATGCCGCAAATTTTCGACACTCGCAAGGGAATCAAAACCTACAGGGTACTTCCCGTGAACTCAGAATCTTGAAATTTGGTACGAAGCAACGTCTTATAACACAGATAAAGGAAAAATTGCGAAAAGCATAAATTTTTAGTTACATCATATAATAAAAATATTTTTAATAATTTTAAACTTATTACCCCTTTACTCATACACCGTTCCGTACAGGTTTGTACGGAACCCTCGGTGCGCGAGTCTGACTCGCACTTGGCCGAATTTTTTTTTCTAGAAATGTAGGTTTTTTACTATAAAAATAAATAAAAAAATTATATTAACCTGACTTTTCTACCGGAGATCACGAATAATAAAATTCCAATCAGCTGTCAATGACAAGTTTTTTATAAAAGCTTCTATCCGCAACCCGGAAGATTTTATTTTAGAATGTTGATTTTACTCTACTCTGATAATTGTAATAATTAAACCGATTGATGATGGTGATGAATCATCGATCGGTCATATTCAGTTTAGTCCCCTCACTCCAGTTAAAATTGGATCAGTCAATGTAAAGATTAATCGGGCAGACAGACCAATATAATGAATTCATTTGCTTATGATATCGTGCAAATATTACGGCCTCAATGAATATCATATAACTACTTACTTTAAATATTTGTACTTTAAAATCAGGGACACACAATTTTATTTTATTCTTAGTATTTTGTCAAGCTATAATATATAATCTTATATAATATTTTAATAAATTTTTCGTCGTTTATCACATTTTTTTCCTCATAATATTCACATTTGACGACACGTTTGGCGCAGTTTGTAGTGACCCTACTTTCTTGTGCCAGCGGTGGCGGGTTCGAGTCCCGCTGAGTGCATTCATTCGTTAAACACAGTGTTTACTTCAGTCATGGGTGTTTATATTTATAATATGTATGTATTTAAAACTTATATATGTAGTATATCAACTGTCTGGTATCGTAACACAAGCTTCCTTCGTAGTTTACCACGGAACTAGATGCGCTGTGTGTAATAATGTCCCAACATATTTAAATATTTCTTCAAAGAAACAATATTAATAAATAAATTCGTTACAAAAAGATACATTACAACATCAGTTTTTAATATTTCAAAGTGCTTACAAAATGTAAAAGCTCAGTATCAGTTTGCGAATCTATTCTATAGAGTTACGGATCTATAAAACACTGCAGCATCCGTGATGCAGACGGCACTGCAGATGTTTTACATTATGCACTAAATGAGTACAGCACCTAAAGCAGCGCAGTATTGATTTTTCGTGAATTTTATAAAATAAAAATGCATATAATACTGTATATAATCAGATACAAAATAGTATATTAATATTATGTAGAGATAACACATAGTAAAGTAGCCAAAAATGGTCCTCGCCAAAAGATTTTAAACAAAAAAGTTTTTATCGTAGATTGAATTCAATTGTATATCTCTTGGGAAACTTATCCTTTAATATAATATTATGAGGCGGTGCAATTTGCAATGCGATTACTCAGCGGGCAGTCATGTAGTCACTAGAGGCCGCCATCTCGCGGCTGTACACTGTACAGCTAACTCGTAGTCGCTTGGCGACCGAAGCTTGTTTAAGCTGTTTAATCGGTGGGCCGAACTCATTCATGCCGGCTGTATGCGTTAATACATTAGTCTATAAAAATAGCGCGGTATTTTCCGAACGTACATTCCATTTTCGAAAACAAATCGGCGGTAAAACTATTGAATTGTCAAATTCATGTGTCAAATTTTGTGAATAGTTATGTGTAAATCGCGTGTGTGTTAATATTAAATTATATTTTGTTTGATATTTTATACTGAAATATAATAACCGTGTCTTCCATTAAGTGATACATTAAATTGAATAGAGATTTTTTAGTGAACAATGGAGAAAGGCGGAGGCTCTAGACTTCTTCAAATGCAGGTAAGCGACAAGTAAAATTACATAAAATACATAAATATTTATTAGTGTAATGAAAATAATAATTTAATATGAATATTTTAAATGTTTTCTTCGTGAAATATATTTAGAAAGTTACAAAAAGTTAATCCTTTTTTCTCTTGCTCTACATTTTTACTAACGATCAAGAGTGTATACTCGAAACTGTTTTCATTAGGATAACATATAATAATTCCTAATATAAGCAAATTTTAAAGACTAAAATATAAATGATTTAAATTTAAAATGGTCGGAAAGTAAACGCTTCATAAATATTACGATAAAAATTAAAGTAACAAGTATTTTCACTACTATTTAGTGAAAAACACTGTCTTTGTAATTTATAACTACAAAAACTCAATATAATATTGTTATAATATAGTTTTGCGAACACCTGCATTATCCAGTTACCTAAACGTAACTTGGCAAGCATATCGGGCTACTTCTAAGCCGGTTCTACGATAAATTGTCATTTCCTTTCAAACTACGTCTCTACGTTTGCATTAAATTGTTAGAAAACTGTTGTTAATTTGTAAATTATAATCATAGCTTCCTTTACAAGTTATATCTCTATCTTATCCTTTGTATGAATATATGTACAATAGAGCTGATTTATTCTAAAAAAACATTAATAAAGTAAACAAATATAGCTTCAAATAATCTCGTAATAATAATCAACATAATATTATCGCATTAGTATATGTAAGTAAATATTAAAGAAGTGTAGATAAACTAAAAAATTCTCAAACAGTTCGTAACATATCGTTGAATGTCCAATGTAAATAACATAATTATTAATTTTATATCATACCCATGGTGTTTACCATTTAAATATAGGACTTCCAACTTATATCATATATATGTATACATTATCCTCTTCTGGCTTGCACATTGTGAATAATTGTAATAATTTTAACCTATAATAATAATCGTAAACACTATTTCTTATTCATTAAAATATCACCTAACACCTATAATTTAAGGTTTATATTCGAATGCTTAACATAAACATGTTGCTTAACATAAACATACCATGTTTTGCGCTGGTTAGTGATTCATCAACGAACGTTTTTTGAATCGCTCCAACGGCTTGCTTAATAATGCTTGATTTAATCTCTTTTTCACTTATGATTTAGTTGTGAGTGAAAAAGAGACGCTGTTATCTCATTTTGTTACTTTCCCTAGCGGGGAATTGAACCTTGACCTCTACAGTTTCGACTATTATTACGTCCAGTCAACGGAACGGTTACATCTGTACTCAGTGACGTCAGTTAATATGCCTTTTAGAGCAATATTTATTTATAAACAATTCTAATAATAACTGAAGATTGTGATGTATAGAGCATGCAGGAATTCACGATTCTATTAGCATTAGTTTAGTGATGTATATAATGTAAATAAAATAGGTGTATATATGAATACATTACTTTAAAACCTCACATGGGTTATTCATTTGGCCTCTGCATGTCTAAAACTACTAACCGTGTTTTAAAACAGACTACCGTTTTATGTTAAAATCTAAGATATTACATTCAGTTCTAAAAAAACATTTTTCTTTAAGAACAATTTACAATTATTACTACGAAGATTTTGTAATAAGTTACATAATAGATTTCAGAAACATGAATATTAATCAAATTATACATAAATTGAATCTAATATACTAAAATATTTTAAATCCAGTTTTAAAACATACAGGAACTCTCTATATCATAATTAATTAATAAAAAAATATTTTGAGATTCAACAAATATTATTCTTATAGAGGTAAAAAGTACAAACATATTTAAAAGAAAGCTCAAAGTTTCCATTTGCCAAATTGGTTAAGAGCTTCCATAATACAACTCCCACAAGCTTTTACATTATCCATTATACAAATACACAAGCGATTATTATTCAACAGATATGTGTCATCACACCTCGCCCTAGTTTAGGCGATCGATACTGACAAATATTCTAATAAAAGTAATTTAGGTCACTACGATTTATTAACATGGCGATATTGGTCTAGACTCTAGGCTAAGTCTACAATTGGCAAATAGATTATATGTATTTTCAATCAGGTTATATTACTTTTACTTTTATTTATGAACTAAAATATAAATACTAGGTTAGCCTACGTCTTTTCACGCCTTTTTCAGTATTTAAATTGAGGTCTATTAATCTTTAATATATTTCAAAACTCATATCATTTCGGCTTTTGTCGCAGATTTATTTCATTTTTTTTTCAATTATGGTCACGGTAGAGTCTCTTCCAAAGTCTCGAAAAGATAGTTCCATTTAAAATGTCAAATAGGATTTGTGAAATCTAAGAAAGCACTTAAAGATTATTCTTTTCTTTGATCTTTTGTTTCATACTTCAAATAATTTTTATTGAGACTCTTGTAAGTAGAGTAGTTTAATATTTTAAGGCAATTGATTGCGCTGTTCAATGTCAATTATTAAATTTGTCACGAAAACGTTTTATGTACCTACCCATAACCCACCCATAATAAATATAACTTAGTCATTTAATTAACTAACCTTCGCTTCAATCAATTCCATTATTTGCACTCTTGATTAATAACAGTATGTGTTACGACATATAATATTGTCTATCTCTCCCATTATATAAGTGAGTATATTATAATAATTTCATCAAAACCGTTGAAGTAATGTAAAAGAAAAATTATTACTAATACGAACACGGAATTTTATAAGTAAAGGTTATAAAACACTGTGATAGCTTGATAAAAAAACAATGTGGCAACGAATTTAACCTTTAAGGGGTGAAGCAATATAACCTGTTAAGACGCGAACTTATGACCCTTTTACCAGACTTCCATATTGTAAGTATTCCATATTGTACTTAATATAAATAACACTAAATAAATATTTTATTCTACATATGTAGAGCTATACAATCTGTATGTAATTAATAAAAAAATAACTAATTAACTTATTATTATTGACTAAGACGTTATCTAAGAGTTATTTTCATGTCGATAATGTTCAGATTTTTTGCGGTTTTATTTAGATTTTTAGTACCCAACTTTCAATTAGAATGCTTTATAGCAATCGTGGTCACGGGAGAGATTTAGATTTCAGAATTAGGTCTCAAAAGCAATATATAGCTGGTACATATAGTTTACCCATAAAATTACCCCAAACTCTACCCATATTGTTATATGGACAACAAAATCTGAAAAGACACTTAAAGGTCAATCACTTAAAATTATGCAGTAATTAAGTGCTCATTTAGGGCAAATTTAATGCTGCAAAATTAAATTTTACGCTGCAGCAGATTCATCAAAAATTATAGCTTAACAGAAGCAGATTTGTTTAAAATGTCAAATATTCGCGTAAATCTAGTTAATAAAACTATAATACATCGCCAACAAAAGTGCGCATAAATATGTCTTTATGCATTGTAATTTAAACCTTTCCCACTCAACCTATATACGGTATCTGCTGTACACACACACTGTGTTATCGATTTTTAAGATAAAACATTACTGAACGGCTTTTAAAGTCGCATGTTTAAAAATGATATTTGAATCATGGTTATTTAACAATTTTAATTTTGCTATAATTCCTTCTTTTTTAACCGCGTACCTCTAATATTTTAATGTGATTTACTTAGGAAGCTTAGGAAATTTTCGAAAGACATGTAAAGGACGCCAACACGTACTTTGCCAATATGATGTCCTACGGCCTGATCATGCTCATATTGAAGAGAGGATCACAAAATTAGTCGAGAAGTAACAACAATATTTACAAAATTTAAATAATATCTATTTACTTTTCAGCTTTCCTTTGTTGGAAGTGAAAAAGTCAGTTGTAACATGTGAAAGTAAAATAAAAATAAATCCTTAGGGCCAGATTCAGTATTCAGCTCTTTTTCACGGCGTTTCACGATGGGTACGGGCCTCCCTTCAATAAGAGGATATCAGGCCACAGTCCACCTCGCGGGACAAGTTATTGCACCGGGAACCCCCATCAATCGATTAATCCAAGCGAGTATGTTACCACTGGGCTACAACTGTCAATAAGAGAAAATCTACCAACAGGCATCTGCATAATTAGTCAAAGATAAAACAATTCACAACATTTTTTTCCTGTTCGTCAAGAGATCAACCGACCGAAAGAATTCTTTGACGAGTGTGAATAAAATTTGTTTATAAACACTTAATTTTCTACATAATATAATAGTATAAGTAATTATAAGTAATTTTTGTTCATCTATGTTTTCTTGAATTTTAATATGGAAGATTGACTTAAAAAAATATGTATGTATTTAAAAGTTATATATGTAGTATATCAACCATCTGGTATCCGTAACACAAGCATCGTAGCTTATCACGGAACAATGTTCCAACATATTTAATTATATAAAAAAATATCATTATCATAAACAAACCGCGTACATAAATAATAAGACCTTTGTTTAAGCGAATTCGATTCCCTTTTTTAGATGCTAATATGAATGGTTTGCACTGGCAACGGCCTTGATGCCAAAACGTCGTCCACAGTGGGAGGATAAGATCGGCTTTAGATAACCGTTTTCAGAAATGCAATAAATCAACCCACATATTTGCCTTCGAATGAAAGGACATATTTTTTTCGGTATGATTTGGTTTTTTTTTGTTTGTAGAGCATCGCAAATATTACTTCGTCCTATAATTACTCACTTCTACGTACTCGAGTAAGATGAGATCTTGCGAAAAATTTAACACATATCCATTAAAGACCAAACAGTAAAGACTTATGTGGGATCTCTATCTTATAATAATACTAGCGACTCGCCCTCGCTTCGCTCGGGCTCTTCCCTAGATTTAGCACAGGGAAAGCCGCGGGATCTGCTAGTTATGCATATAAACCTTCCTCTTGAATCACTCTATCTATTAAAAAAAACCGCATCAAAATCCGTTGCGTAGTTTTAAAGATTTAAGCGCACATAGGGATATAGGGACAGAAAAGGCGACTTTGTTTTATACTATGTAGTGAAAACAATATATTTTACACCTTCATTCATTCACATAGCCTATCCTACCTGAAGCGAAACGTATAAGCACTACGTTATCTAAAATGAAGCACTATAATTCCCGAATGCATTTCCCTTGTTATTGTACTTGATATTACTTCGTTATCGAGTGCTCTCAACCACGAAAGCTCTCAAACGCAGGCTATTCTAAGAACTTCTAACGAGATATTACTGTGGTAATAGCTTTACTTGCTATTGTAATTATGAGTAATTGAGGAATGTATAACACTTGAGTCAACAGACTTGGGATTCAATGTCTGTATTTACATGTACATTCTCGTACATAAGTGTTTTGTTTTATACGTTGTGTGTCCAATTACTATAATTAAAGCTTTGTTACATATTACATAGATGTAAAACTTAAACTCTACTTAAATACGGAAAGTCAAAACAGTCCAGTATCAGTTTCTCATCTCTTTCTAAAGTGATTTCTATTTTAGTGTTTAGAATATTTATTTAAACTGTTAGTATTTTTACTGGGATTTTTTTATATTATCTATGTCTTGTGCACCTTACTTTATACAGATATTTAAAAAAAACAGACAGCAGTTTCCAACAATATATTCACTGAGTTCCTTCAAAGATCAATTAAATAAAATATATTTCAATTAAATTATTCATACAATTTTGTTACAAAACTCCATCATCATTCAACACACATGATGAACCATAAATAGACTAAAATGTTCTAGAAAAAATATGAAAATTGTTTAAACTATTCATTTTTTCGCTGTTTCAAATACAATCGCAACTGTCATCACGTCCGTGTCGTGCATGTAATAGCAATTTGTATGTCCGCTCACCGTGTCCATACAGGCCTAAATAAAACAATATTACATAGTATTTATACCATTCAATAAGAGAAAAGGTCATTGGCTTTTAATAATTTAACTTTTATGTAGCTAATAACCACCCACGCTTCGCTCGAGTTCGTCCCGTAGGTGCTCCCCTACAAGTTTTAAGTTTGTAGCACAAAAAAGAGGGACTTTCATACACACTTGCGAGAGCCCTTAGACCTCCTTAATCTGGTCCTGTCGCTTAATCTTTAAAAAACCTCCCTGCTTCTCAACTGCGTCATCACTGTGTATAGACCGTGCCACGAAAGATGAGACTTGACAAACCACGTAGTATGACTATCGCAGAAGACGATTAGTAGATTAATAGGTAATAATAATAATTTTAATATAACATTGCTATACACCTTATTTTGAAGATCATCGAAACATAGCTAAATAGATATTAAAATTAATTATACATAACTCACAACTTTACCTGCGAAAACCCCACGCTATTGACTCTCGTCAAGTGTCATCTTTCTTAGCGCGTATTATATCTGATCATTGTGAAGATTTCTGTATAAATTCATCTGGATCGAAATGTAGTATTAAATCTATTTCATCTAATATTAATCATTCAATATTGTAGCATTACATTTTTAGGTATTTATTGATTCCATAATTGGTGAGAACTAGACATCTGATGTCAATGCAATATGATAATTTATAAACTCACTATAAATTATTCTGTGAGGAAGTACATATGCGGCGTTCATGGCATGATTTCTCTATCTTTGTATTATGTATATTTTAACTGCCTCTGTGGTGTAGTGGTACGGTAGCACAACGGGAGATCTTAGGTTCGAGTCCCGGGTTGGGCCAAGTTTAGTTATTGAGTCTTTCTGTTTCGTAAACCTCAGCAACAGCTCCTGTGCCTCGGAGAGCACTTAAAGCCGTCGGTCTTAGCTCTCACTGGTCGTATCGAATTAAAAAAAACTGCACTATAATATCTCCCGCATAGATGGCTAGTCTCAATAAGATTAGCCGCCGTGGCCGTAATCGATCGGGAGGACATCACATTGTATATTTTAAAAATCCTTATTTTCATTTATATAATACATAAGTATTATAATTAAAATCTATCAAGCAATTGCAATCTGTGCTAATGAGATAATAGCGCCTTTGCGCTCAGTGAGAATGTTATATCGAATTTATTATACAATACATAAATACTACACCATTTAAAATTGCATTTAAGTCAATCTTTATTTGTAAGATCAAATTATGTTAGTGGTTAAGCTCTAAGAGACTCAAATTGATGACTATCTGATAAACAGAAAATATATGGTGATTAAAACAGTCCTTTCGAGTTTTTTCCAAATATTGGCGTGTAAGTGTAAGAAAATGTCTTTATCAAAAACGAAATAATGATCTTTAATTTGAATTTTAATATGAATTATAGCATTTTTAAACAATAGTCAACCTTCACGAAGCTGTTTACCTCTTTTAATAAACCAGTTCTGTGTAAACATGGAACAGTGTTTTAATGGTGCATGCAAAATTGTATAACAACGTGGGTTGACGCGTCTAGGCCGGGCGTGGGCGAACGCGGAGCTTAATAATATGGCTTTAAAGCTGCATGTTAATATCCTCCAGACATGCTAATATTTATTTTATAATATTCTCCTCCTTAACCATATTTCATTTCGTATTCGAATGCTTTTTTTAAATTTAATGCTTGAGAAAGTGTTTTTTTATAATTTAAAAGGCTGTCTTTGCACGAATTAACTAAACTAACAATGAGACCACTCATTGTTAGTTTATTAAATCAAGTCTATTGAAAGTTTTGTATTGATGTATTTGATTCATTTTATGAACCTCATAAGGCCGTAGGGTAGGGCGGGGCTAGTTGAGCAATTTTTTACTTGAGCGGATATAGCTCCTCAATAATAAGTCTCAATGAGTTGTTATGCGGCTTGATGGATTAATAATTTATCCCTTAGCAAAAGTGTCCATAGTAATTTTTTGTAACAAGTCGAATTTAAGAGCTACAGCTGTTTAAATGCAGAAAGTCAAGTATGCTCAATGTACCCCATAGATGAGGTAAGTTGAGCAAGGGTATGGGGCAAGTTGAGCACTAAGAATGTCTAACCAAACCATGGGTTCAATGTTGACTAGAGATGAAGTAAAATATGTGTTTGACAATCAGCTCTTTATTTATAGCCTTTAAGTGACAGAACAACAAAACTTAAAGTAATTTTCTTTGAATAATTAACTAAAACTAGAATCAACAAAACATTGACTTATCTTAGGACTAACTTCAGTATTAGATTCAGTCTTTCTGTTTAAAATCAGACTTAAATATCTTAAAAATATATATTAATAAGATCTTAGCAACTTAATCGTCGTTGTCACTGTTGCAATTGACACAAACAAAAGTAAGACCAGTACCTGGTACACATTTTGTATGTGCCCATTCCCTACAAGCTTGACACTGGATCCAATTTTCTCCTGGTAAACTTTCAGCATAGCCTTCGCAACAAATCAGACAAGAATAATCATCATTATCACTTTCCTCACTTGACTGGAGTATTTTTTACAGACACCCTTCTTCCTTTTCTTATCTATGTTCTTCTTTGGCTCTTAACTTTTTTTGTGGATTTATTTTGCTGTTCTTCTAAAGCGTTCTTTTTGGGAGTGTCTGTTAGGATTGCAGCTTTCCTCTTTCTTCTGTTAATTTCAGCTGCTTTTCTAGGGCCAGCCTTTGGGTATAGTCGTACAATTTCCGGAGAAAATACTTGTATTAGGTCGATCGTTTCGTTTTCTTTGTTGTTTGGACCAGGTTCGGGTTCTGGTTTCCGTATGGATATCTCCGGATTTCGTTTTAAAAACATCGTAAGCTATTCTTTTCCGGACATTTTATTTGCAGTCCAGCTGGGTGGAATTTTTATGCCAAATTTAACAGCACATTAGTAGGCAAGGTGACGGACGTCTTTTGGAGTAACACTTTTTCCTTCATCGTTGACCTTTTCAGCCTTTTTTAAATCTTCAGTAGTGTAAGAACATCTTATAAAAAAAAATAAAACATTCATTACTTTAGTTGTTTGAGTCGTGGGGTAAGTTGAGCAACTATAGCTCAACTAACCCCAACCCGGAATTTTAAAACAAATGTGAGATTATAAAAAAATCGTAAGAATTATACCCAGAACCTCTCAACATATCAAAAGTACAATAATTCTCTGAAAGATTAACACTTACCTGATTGAAAACAGATAACAATTGACTACTACAGACGAAAACTTGCGATAAACGACGTTTTTACTTTTTGGTCACAAAATAAACAAAACGCACGGGTGCTTCACTCGTTCGTCCAGCCGCCACTAGTGATCGCGTGGTGATTACCCCTCCCGCAACTCCTTCTTTCCGTCATAAGATGCCTATGCGTACGGTGAATAGTTTGCGAGATATTTCGATTGCCCAACTTGCCCCTATGCTCAACTAGCCCCGCCCTACCCTACATATAACTTTTTTGATGATCCGAGATTAACTTTACTTATTCAAAGTTCAACATTCAATAGCACTTTTAAACTTTCGAATTTACTAGATTTCGAATTTAATAGTTACTTTGAAAAAGTATATAAAAGTCATGAAACGCGTCGATCTTAGCGGACGTTCAATGAAAACAAATTAGAAACGAAAGTGTAGCGTCATTACGCCCTACAAGGAAGTATCTATGAGTATGAGTCAAGACAACATATTTATTCACTGATGTGGGTAGTGGAAAATTAAGGTATACATGATGTTGATCAGTGTTTTGATTTACTACAGCGATTTGCTTTGCTCTATACCTAAATTCCTTGGCTCTTCTTGAAAAGTCTTCCCAGTTGTACCCTAGGAACTCTAGGACATATCCTAGGTATCTTATATGGGCACTAAAAAATTGATGAAAATCGGACGTGAATCAAGTTAGATACCTACCTGTTGTACACAACAAATGCTGTTTTAAAATATATCACGTTAGAAAGGTAGGAAGAAATTATGATAGAGTAGTTCCTCAATCGTGATTCGTGAATAAGCTTTTATAGTATTTAATATCCATCTATACCTACTACTTTAAGTCGATACTACACTAGTCATGTTTTCTGTGATAAAGATAAAGTAGCATAGTAAGCATTTTTACTTATTCGCGAATATTTAAATATTTTTGAACAGCGCCATAAATCAATCTGATGTTCGCCTACTCTTGTATGTATGTATGTATAACGGTACACAATCATTTTCTCTTTTTACCTTTTGTCACTCTGACTCTGACACTTCCACTATGACATGAGAAAAAGTTAGAATAAAAATTCTTTCGCGTTTAAAAGTTGACAAGAATACAAATATTAAACCTGCAAAGAATCAAACCTGTGAAATTCACCTAACAAGCCATGCCACTACCAAACACGTGATACACAAAAGCTCGATATTTTTAAAATATCATTATATTATCGCTTTTACAAAGTTGCGCGTGTTTAATTAAGTGAATGTTGAAACTTGAAATATTTACAAATTATTATTGATGTTTGCATCCATCCTGCCGTAATGGTGTTAAAATATGCAAGTGAAAGGCTTGGAGGAGAAAGTATAAAGTAAATGGATTTTGAAATATATATAAATGTAGTCATTTCACTGTCAGTTCCTTTAAAAAGCCAAAATGCATGTGTAAAAAAACATTGTAATAAAAAAAATGTAACATATTATGTGGCAAAAACATTTTGAAGAAAATTCATCTTCATCTCATTATTTTCTCTTGTTTTTCTCATTGTCAATTTTTGGTAGAGACATACGTTTAATACATTTTGAAATAGCGTAGCTTTTGATTTAGTAGTTTATACTAGGTAAAAGTAACAAAACAATCATTTTGCTTAAATAACAATTAAAAACGTCAGACCATCACAATCTGGAAACCAATACATTTAACCGCAAGAAACAGTATCCCAACATTGTTTACGACTATTTGCTTTACCTTCCACATGACATTCAACCTTATTCCCAAAAGGCGATGAACGTAATCCGTACTAGCTTTCCAATCACCGTATAATATCTACAAGTATTCGATGCATCAACAATACTAGGAAATAAGCAGAAATAACTAACAGGGTCAAGTTAACGGTAATTTACGGTCATAAGTTATTAACACCGTGACATTGGCACTTGCTCCGTTGCTATGTCACCAGTAAACAAACAAATACCCTCCGAAGGCTTTCATTCAATTTTCGGCATTCCAGCTGCTGACGTGTCCACATGATAGTTTCCAGAGAATGTTTGAGAAAAGTAATTGCTTTTGAGACATTTAATTGAATATTCATTTGTCTTTTAATTATATTATATACATAACTAAAAGTGATTATAGTGTACGTATATAAAAAGATGGATTCAGATAATTCTACAATATCACTAGACCATGTGCATTGGTGGGAACCAGAGCACTGGAATACTCGTTCTAGATGCGTCTCTTCTGCAACTCTTGAAGGTGCTGATCCTTTAGATATTAGGAACGGCTGGCTTACGCTGAAAACCACTAAGGTAAGGTTATTGGGTTCTTGCACTCATTTGTAAAAAAAATATGCAAAAGTAACATAACTGATGCCTTAACATGCATTATTTGACCAGAATGATCTTATGATCGTTCTTGTACTTAAATGTCTGTGCCTAGACGATAAGATAGATGTTATTTTAGTTAATGAAAAATGTTCATAATAGATTTTACGTTTAGGTCACTGTGCATTTAGGTTATAGTTGCATTAGGATATAACCTGTAAAAATAGCATAAGTTTGTTGAAATAAATAAATAAAACAAAATAAATAAATTTTTAACAAATAGGTATTCTTAATTTTTTAAAATTTCTTTAATATATTATATAATATTATTTTCTTACTAAACCGACTATTAGTAAGAAACTACTACTATTAGGAAAAGATGGAAAACACGATGTATTGTAAATACAATTGATTTATCATTTAAATTGGTATAATATCGATTTCGATTCAAAGCATTTGACTTGTAATGGCTTCTTTCACCCTGCCGACATTCCCATAGGTAATTAATATTTAATTAGAAATTACGTCAATCGGAGTATACAGAAATATTTTTGACTTTCAAACATTAGTTTTTATACATAAGTACATTTTTCAAACAACTAATCCTACAAACATAAAGTTTAATCCAATTAGTCCATTGTTGGGATAACTTCGTTCCGTTGTAAAGCTACTCCTTTCCAAGAGGGAGGGACTTCACTAGTAATCTATAAGAAGGTACTTCCCCTCATTACAATAATCAATGTGCAGATTATGCAGACTCGGTCAATATTAACTGTTTTTCTCGACAATATGTGTAAAAATTAAGCTGAACTAAAGTAAAAGTAAAGTACTTTATGTTTAATTTGCTGTATATATTCTACAAAAAAATTCGAATTTCACACTTTCCCACTTGTATTTCTCTATTTATGATCACCAATTTTATTCATATTCATTAGTAAAGTCTTCCTGAACGGCAATTAAAGAACCACTTTTCGCATCAAATTCAAATGTAAATTATTTTATTCAAAATGAAATTCTTTTTTCAATTTCTTACTGAACGCCATGACTCTACTATAAAAAGAAGCAGACCTGTGAGAACCGACAAAAGAAAGTCAGCGGGACTGATACCAATTATTATTTTAGCTTTATCTTTTTTCTATCTATCCTGATCTTATTTGATGTGAACTAAAGTACACAAGTAAAGCTGCAGGCAGTAACTAGTTGAGCAATACACCACTTAAGTTATTCTGTTAGTCACCAAAGGTGTTACATCACATGAACGCGGCCTCGACTCGTGATTCAACGTCGTATATGGAGAATACGAAATGGAGTTGCAAAAAAACCTTTTGTTTTGATTGTTTTATTTTAGGATATCATATAACATACCAAAGGACCTTTAATTGTAATATAATATAATTAAAAACTACTTGTTACTGTCGGCTTTGTGTATCTTTACCCAGTACAATAGTAATGTCACAAACGGGTGAAATCTACAAACCAGTGACCTAGAGTCATTGTCTTCAATTTAAACATTTTAATATTCATTATTGTTTATTTAAGATTTATTAAAATTTGTTTCATTCTTTTTTAACCGATTTCCAAAAAGGAGGAGGTTATATGTTTCACTGTATCTATATTTTTTTTTATTTAGAAGAAACATTGCAAGCGATATACTTCATAAAACACAACCACTTTTTCATAAAGTTGGTATGTACTTTTCAAATATTCTGAATTCGTTTCATTCCGGCTGAAGATAACATTACATTGCTTTATCGAATAAGTTCAATGTGCTTTCACTAATGTGCTTGTTTACGAAAGCTAGATAAGTATAATGGCTGGGGAACGATGATTCAAAGTTATCTGCGTATTAAACCCAAAAAATACTTTCCCAGAAAGTTCGAGAAATGTTATTTTGTTTTTGGTTTTAAAAATATAAGACTTTTTGGATTGAATGGAGTGATGGTGGCATGGAGAGGAGGTGGGTTTGATAATGGGGTTAATTCTGTTTTGGTTATGAAACGGTATATTATTGGTCAAGGGCAAATCATCGATTAAGGGTCCCGTAGTTTTAATAAGTAATTTATATGAATTTCATGACTAACATATGGTGTAGATAACCTTTGGCTAAACTTATTTTGATATAGCTGCCTCAAGTTGCTATAGTTTATTCTTTTCAGATTTTATCAAACAAAAGAATTTATAAACAAATTATTTGTTCTTTATTTTTACGCTCTTCATTAAATTCAGAAATATAGTCTGGGACAGATACAAATGATATATATAGGCTTACACGGAGGTTTTCACCATTACCTCTTCATATACGAGACTCTCATCAAAAGTTCAACAGAATCACAAGTTTGTTAATTAAATTTTAATTTTATGTTGAATATTCACTTAGAACTGTCAAAAAAAGTAATAAATTAAAATATGATCTCCTCTATCATGATATAAGCTAAGGTCGATGACTGTCGGTGAGTCAGGCATGCGTGTGCGCCATTTATGGGCATTGTTCGCGACTAGGTTTTGCGATTAGACGTTCGCCTTGAGGAAGATTTTTATCTTTTAAATATATCTGCATTATTGCTATACACTAAATTTATCTTTATTAATATCTTAACTTAATATTAACTAAACATATATATTACTAGCCTTTCCCGCGGCTTTGCTCGCGTTCTAAAGGCTGGAAACCAAATACCTACCGTTTTCGCAACATTTTTCATTGATGTTTCGCTCCTATTGGTCGTAGCGTGAAGTAATATAGCCTATAGCCTTCCTCGATAAACGGACTCTCTAACACAAAAATAATTTTTCAATTCGAACCGGTAGTTCCTGAGATTAGCGCGTTCAACCAAACAAACAAACAAACTCTTCAGCTTTATAATATTAGTACCTATATCTAAAATCTAATATTATAAAGCTGAAGCTCTAAATCTGTTCATTGATATTATCTGGAAAAACTGATTGAAATAGTTGATATTCTCGAAACAAAAGCCGAATCTATTGTTTTTAGAATTTTTTAGTCTGTGACAGCATCACTAGAAAACCACTGGAGAGGCTTTAATCAAATTTGGTATGATGGTGGTTGGTTATTCGGGTCAACATATAAAATATTTTTTACTGCGGGAAAATATCCCCTTCCTGAGAAATGTATGAAACGACGGAGTAAGGGTGTATAGTTAGTTTTAGGCATGTGGTACTTCAAACGATACGAACAAGTTTATTGTTTTATCTAGGTACTTACTAAAAGCCTAATGTTTAATTATCATAGTTTCGTACATATTTTATTATTCATCATCATCAGCCCTTTTTAACGTCCCACTGCTGGGCACGGGCCTCCCTCAGTACGAGGGGGATCAGGCCATAGTCCACCGCGCTGGCCTAGTGCGAGTTGGCGGACTTCACATGCCTTTCGAAAACTTGCTAGGTTTTCTCAGACATGCAGGTTTCCTCACGATGTTTTCCTTCACCGTAAGACAAGTGGTAATCATGATAGAAATGATTCGCACATGAAAATATCAGAGGTGCGAGACCCGGATTTGAACCCGCATCACTCGGTTATCCAAGCGACGCGTTACCGCTGGGCTACCACTGTCTTTTATTATTCAGTCTGTCTGTATTCTTACGGCTATGTTTAGCATTTATTCTATTTACTCTGACTACAGCGAACTTTATAATATAAGCTTCGAATCAAGTTACTTGCCTCCAATTCGCTGGCACGCATTATTCAATTGCATCAATTATGAAGTCAAGTTGAAGCCGCGTCCCTGTGTCAGCTCGTGCAACATTGCACTCGGTTAGATACTGCTATGCATTCATTAATTTAAAGTTACTGACTAATGATGAGTTTCTGTACAATACAGAAATCATATGTTTTATTTAAAGACTGTCGTAATTTATTTGGTTTATGGTTGTTATATATTGACGAACTAAATAGTGTATTTCTCTATGTGTAGACTAAACTTCATCTAAATCGGTTCAGCCGTTACAAAGTGAAGAATTTCTTAAATAAATAAAAAATACCTAATATGCTTTTGTCTCTAATATGTATCACTCTATCACTCTTCCGTTGTTATGTTTATGAATGTTGTGAATCAAAATAAAACCGCGCAATAATTCGAGTAAAGTATAAGTTCTTTTTTTATGTGATCTGTGGTATAAGTATTGCATTTTATTCATTCGACAATCGAAAAGTTTTATAATAATTACTTTATAAAACAAATATATAAAAATACAGTCGGTCTTAATAACAAAAAATAATAATAGAAATAGATCGCGTAGTTACATTAACTGTAGCAAATTGAAAACGGTAAAGTCTAATTCAGCATTAGCGGCTCTCAGTCGTCGTGAGAACGTACCTACTTGTTTAATATTTTTTGCAGTAGTTTAATATTAACATTAAATTTTCCTTCTACAACTTATCATGTATGCTTGACAGGAAACTACGATGTATAAATCTATACCAAATATTGAATGCTCTTGCGCATATTTAATGATAGCATAATATGTAGGTATACGTATATTGTATATACATAATGTACAGTCGTAAGCAATGACATGTATACATTAACAACTTTTCAAATATATGTAAACATCAATCGTTTCAAAAGAAAGTATACAAGCTTTGTGTCAAAATAAAGTATACGTAAGATGTTTCATAATTATGTATACATTTTTATCAATTCATAGTAAATAACATTAAACGAATATTATTGTATACTTTTCGTAATATAAGTAGTTAGCCATTAGTCTGTGCACAAAAAAGTGCACAGGTTTGCGCTCGAAAAGCATAAAATAATATTTTCGTATTTGAAACAAAGTTTTCTAATGCATATATAGTGTGTCTCTTCCATTAACATTTTTTAGTTCATATTTTATGACAATATTATGCTATTACTTATAATAATTAAATTCCCATTTAAATTTCCGCCACGCTTTTATGTGGGTGGTCCATAGAACCAGTTATTGTATTATCCAGTAAGAATAAACGATTATCCTGTAGTAAACGGTATCCTAAATATTGACCTTAGTAGGTAATAAGCGTTTAGTAGTCGATTAGCGATAATGGTTGCTGATATATTTTATCTGTTTCATAATAAAACTTCCCAATAAAGTAACTGGCAAATAAATTTATATGTATTTAGCCCGTTTAACTCAAACTCGGACTTGAACCCCCATCACATGGATATCGAAGCAAGCGCGTTACCACAGCGCTACTACAAATAACAATGTGTCAAGATAAATTTATATTAGGCCACAAATGTTATTTGACGGAACGGCAACCGTCGTAAGCGACGCGACGTTGCCGTTTTGCGCATCGATACAAAGACGTTAACTTAAAATCTATTTTGAAAAGTCAAATAATTCACTATCTATCATAAACATATATAATAAAATAATTGTAACTGAGTCAAATCTGTACATAATTTTTTTTTTAAATCTAATTAAAATAGATAAAAATGTAATTAAATAGATAGACATTATTATCCATACAATCAAATCTATCGTTTTTAAAATTTTTGTCTGTCTGTCTTTCTGTGACTGCATCACGAGAAAACCTCAGGACAGGTTTTGATGATGATTTTGTAAGAAATATCGACTAACCGTTACAAACCGACTATAAAACGTCACACGGTGTGTGAAATCTAAGTATTTTGTTTCCAGCCTTTAGAACACGGGCGGGGCCGCGGGAAATGCTAGTTTCTTACATTTTTAAAAAGATACATTTTTTTAAATATTCTTCTAAATAAAATATGAATTAATCATAGTGTGATAAAAATCATAGATAAGTATACTCAACCAGGTGGGGATTTGCGAATTGACCTGGAGTGCAGACTTGTACTCTTCCTCTCTTTCCTCTCTTACACTTACTTATATGACCTCCTGGTCCTGTTACCTGCATCTTAGAGGAGCTTATGCAATTATTATGGTGGCCGAGTTTTGGGCTTCTTTTTTTTTTTAATCTTTATTTTTAAGGGGTTTTGGGCTTTCTTACTTTAACTATTGCCATCGACTCGGCAAGAAGAAGAAGACTCAATGCATAGAAAGTATATACGGTACTGACATCCATACATCAATTGTCTGTCTGTCTGTTAGTTTCGGCTAATCCTCGAAACGGCTACACTGATTTTGACGGGACTTTTGACCTCAGATATCGTAGCTAATGTTTTAAGGAGTAACTTATGCTACTTTTAATTATGAAAACTGTTTTACTTATTTTATCTTACGCCGAGCGCAGCGGTCCGGGCTCGCTAGTGGTAAATATTAATTATAAAAAAATTAGGTTTACGTTCAAAAATTTGCGTAAATCAATCAAATCAAAATATTATTCAAATAGACTTTAACAAGCTCTTTTGAATCGTCATTCTTACATTATCAAAATTAAAAGTCAGTCTGTAAGTCTGTGAGTAAACTACCACCGGCTCGGAAAGCTGTTCTGCTGAGAAGAACCGGCGAGAAGCTCAAACTCGGCTCGTAAAATAGACACAGATGAACTTACCGTGTAATCATTAGCTATCTAAGGAAAACTCAATACAACCAATTATTATTTTTTCCTGTAAATTAAAATGCTTTTATGTAATGAAAAGTATCCTAAGTCATGATCCGAGAAATATGTTATAGGTAACTACACAATTTGGTTAAAATCGGCCAAGTACTTTTTGTGTTAAACGAAAACATACAAACAGACAAAAAATTAAAACATATTTTTTGGGATTTATATTCAATGCACTATACGTTACAGTATTTTTTTTTATAAAAACAAAAAAAAATATTTCATGTATAGATTTTTTAACTCACTGTTCTATTATAATTATACGTATTATTGTATATTCTTATAAATTCACAAATGTGGAAAACATATACTCAATGATGATGACGAGCCACGTTCATCACGGCTCACTCCTTGTCCCTAAATCGCCATCCAGTATATAATGCATAAATTAAAAGATACGCACGAAACAAAAATTAAAAAAGTTATCCACGCGCGGGATTTGAACCCGCGCCGCAAGGATATTATACGCATACTACAACTACGCCAATTGAGCTATGACAACTTAATATCATTGGGCGAATTTATGAAAAAGTAAGTTTCTCATAACAACGCAAACTAAACAAATAGAGAATTGTCAGTTGTAATTCTAATAATTTCGAATTCTTTTCAATGCTTTGTTACACATTAAAATTTTAAATAAACTGATCTTGTCCTCGAATTGTCAAAAGTTTAAAACTGTCATCCAATGTTGTGAATGTGTTACAAACGCTCTTACACATACACATATGCACACTCTATTACGCGATAATATTTGTATTATACGTATGATTTAAAAATGTATTATAATATTTAAATTTAAATACATAATAATACATTTTTAAAAGCAAAGTATTATGCTTCATTTTCCGATGCAAGAAGCCTTAGATCTTAAAACATATTTTACTGTTAATTATCTAATTAATAAGTTTACGAATCATGGTGTTACAATATTTCAAATCCTGTCTGTGCTGTTGGCTGCAGAAGATATCTCATATACGCTGGGTAAAGCTGTTTAGGAGAGCTCTGCCTAAAGTGAATCCAAGGCGCATCCTAGAGAATCAGGTCGCAATTAGTCGAATTGATTCAATCACTTAACATATAAAAATAAATTAAACTTCTAACGACCAGTTTAAAGAATTCACGTATTTAATGAAAGAGACAGTATTTGTATTAGAAAACTTTGTTAAATACGAAAATAATATTTAATGCTTTATTCTTAGTTCTTAGACTAATGGCTACATAGTTATAACACGAAACGTGTATATAATAATATTCGTTTTATGTTATTTACTATGAATTGATAAAAATGTATACATAATTATGAAACATCTTACGTATACTTTATTTTGACACAAAGCTTGTATACTTTCTTTTGCAACGATTGATGTTTACATATATTTGAAAAGTTGTCAATGTATACATGTCATTGCTTACGACTGTACAACGAGCTAGTTGATATTGATTCAGTGCTATATCTATCGTACTTGTTTTTCTATTATATTTGTTATAACTGTTACTTTTGAAATCAAAATTACGTTTATATTATATTTATAAGAAATTTATAGTGAAGAGCACTTTTCTAAGATAAACTTCTCAACAAATTGTGACGTCAGCCATCCCGCACTAAGCCAGCATAGTGGTCTGGTCACCTCTCGCTTGTTGAGAGACCATCCATGCCCAGCAATAGGACGTTAAAAAGGGCTGAAGTATACATTTTTTGCCCATGGAAAAGTCCCATAACAAAGAAATGCGTCAGGGCTGAGTTTTTAACTTGAGTATTAATTAAAGTGAATTACGATTGCCCGACAATACACGCACGCTAATTCAAATTGATGGTCGCGACATACGACGACGTCAAGTAAACAAGTAGTTCATCGATTTTGCATTTTCCTTCTCTTCCCTTCCTTCGTATAGGTACTTCTTATGGCTGACACACAATATTGTCAATAACAGTGAATTGTACTAAAATATCTTATTGTTAAATTGATCATTATAAATCCTTACCCTTTTATTTATTTATATATTAGGTATACATACTTGGTGTTAGCCTAGTAGTTACTACTAAATTCATTCATAATTATTTCTCAAAATATAAAAAAAATATAAAAATACCGTTTCAAAAAGATAATATTTATAACTCTAAGGTAAATAAAAGTATTAAAGAAAGAAAAAGTAAATCGGTTGACACTTGACAAACCTAATAAATACTAGATATTACAATTTTGTGTTTTCGTCTTTAATCATGTAATTTTAATATTTTATATGAAAATATACTTTTTTAAAACCAAACACGTTCACTTTAACTTTAATTACAAATACTTAGAGCTAGATCTCTACATGTTAGCCTTTCTTTTCTTTGAGCTTAAAGCCGGTCTAAACTTTAACCTTTAAACATCCAGACGGAAACGATATCGATAGTCAATAGAACAATGAAACGTTGGATTGACAGGTTGTCGTCGGCGATGCGTGGGCGCCGACCTTCCCGCCTTCTTATTATGACTGACTTTTCTAAATAAAGCAGTTTAATGTGACAACATTTTTATATGTATTTTTTTATATTTATATATTTAAAATGGTCATAACTCAAAATGTTCCACACAACACTAGATTACAATACCAACATCTAATAATTGGCATCTTTTGACTCTAACTTCGAAGAACTTAGTCTTCTATTTTTGAAGTAACGTCCCATTTTATCTAACCTGACTTTGAGATGAAAAATATTGCTGTTATTTAATTTCTGATTCAACTTTGAATACACACAATTGTGACAATCTACGCACCGTGCTGCCCATTATACTAAATCCTCACCTGGATGTTATTCCGCCTTATAAAAAGTGTACCGCTCTGCAAGAAAAAGTTATTATTGAATTTTTCTATTAGCTGTTTGAACGAAATTATATCCAAATCGGTAATGCCGCCAAAACGATGCCGTTTAATTGAAAATGTAAAATATACCCGTAAATCTAAGAAGTATTATCACATTACATCATGTAAATGGTTTACAGGCCCGTTTCCAACAAAAGCAACTGCAGGAGCGTGAACAAAAAATAGCGTCTCTCTACGAGGCTCAACAGGCTCGTGCGCTCGACCGAGTGCGCCACTCTCCCAGTAATGGCGCGGTGAGCAGCCCCACGCCCACCGTCACGCATCAACCGGGCAAGGTATAGCTAGCAGTAATTAATTACATAGATACTAATCATGGTATGAGGTACGGCACTATAGTCAGTGGTCAACGGCTATGTTTAAAAAGATGCGCTATCCAAGACGTATTTATATCTCGGAACGAAATAATTTTAAATGAAGTATACCCATATTATATAGTATAAACTAGTTAAAATCTTAAAACCTTAAATATAAAAAAAACTAAATTCTTTAGGGCTCTACATTGCAAGAGACGAGAAAAGTTAAAAGTTATCTTATCAACTTTACCAATTACTTTCCTTTCGAGTCGGATAAAAAATGACTTGCATAATATCATGTTCCATTGTTTGAAAAAAATTTCTTAATTAAACTTTCACGGTCACTCACAATATTACTATGTTTACTATGTTTAGCAGTACTTATGTACTAAAAACAATGCATGTCATCAATACAAAGTTTATTGCCCAATATATCTTAATTGCTTATTGTATTCTAAGCGACATTGCAAATGATAACAATCAACTTGGCCGACCTCCAAGTAACTAAGTGATTTCGATTACATTCTAGGTACGGCAAATGTTTGAAGAACGACGAACGAAGGCCGGCATAGACAAGAGCTACCCATTGCAACCCATACAGAACACAGATCGCATGCCACCAAAGAAAACCATGGCTAATGGGTTCTCAAAAGTATCAACAAATCGGACGCTAGAGAAGAAATCCTCAACAGTCAAATCCCATACAAGGATTAGTTCGCATACTATAAAGAAGCAAAGCGTTATTCAGGTTTGTATTTAGTACTAAATTTTTTATAAAGCTAGTGATACATTATCGTTTACTAGAGAATTTAAAGAAAAAAATATAAAATAATTGTCCCTACAAGTGATAAGCAAAAAGAAATCTATCCTACGAGAACCGTACATTTCCCTTTTCCGGGATAAGAAATAATCTACATGCTTTTCCAGATTATAGTCTATTTCTGTATCCAGTTTGTCAGTCCTGTGTTTCAACATCCACCCATTCAAAATTGTGCATTTATAGTATTTATTTGATTATAGAATTTGTTTTTTTAATCATTTTGAACTAAAAGGTCACATAATATTCATATTTCCACAGAACCATAAAATGGACAACTTAGTGAATGGCTCCGGCGACCTCAATCACAACCATGAAGAAGACTTAAATGTCAAACGAGTGGTAAGTTTTAAATTTTACTTGTTCTTTGATCATACCTATCTTACACTAATAGGAACAAGTAAATAGGAAGATAAACTTTAAAATAGTAAGTTCTTTAATTTTCTTCTTAACTTTTTCACTTAATTTTGATTTCCTATAAAAATATTATTATTAATTAAATGTCGTTGTTATACAATAAATATTATGTAAGAAGGTCAGTTATTTTGTGTGTCACTTTCCTACAGACAAGTTTAATTCTCTTGAAACTAAACTCGATTTAAAAAAATGTAACTTACGAAAACGTCATAAAATGTTTTACTTACAATAGAATTTGATGAAATATGACATTAATATTTATAATCAATACTATTATTATTAAACAAGTAAAAATACAAGTACTTAAAAAGCTACAAACTCAAATTCTCTCCAATCAGAGCAACGGAGAAGTAAAGTCTTCAGATGAAACGGATCACGTAAACGGAACAAATGGCGAAAATGACAATTACATGTTAGAGAATGAGACGTTTCCGGAAGCGCTGGCGCCCGCGTACACGCCGCGCTCGCCAGAGCCTAGTGCCGAGAAGAAAACTGTACGAAGGTAAATGTTATTATAGAACTAATGCTCGGATTGAAGTGAAACTTCTTTATCCACGTATGGGAGAAATTTTGTAGAAAAATCGTCACGTTTTTCGGTTACGCGCCATGTTGCTTTTTGATGAAACTTCTTTATCGACGTATGGGAGAAATGTAGCAATGTAAAAATACAACAAGAGCAATGATATTATAATAAGAACAATTATAAAATAAATTACTCATTAATTGTATGCATGTCTATAATAATAAAATAGCTTTAATTTAATACGGAAAAAAATGTTTTTCTTAAGGCTTAAGCCTTATCTACCCCATTTTCGTGAAGTTGCAAATAGTAGAAAAATGATATGTCGTAAAGTACTTACCTGTGTACTCTGGTACACACACATATGTTTTTATATTTTGGAAACATACAGTAGTAGTACTACACACAGAATTTGTTTAAGTATTACAAAAAACACAAGTTTCCACTTAAATATGTTACATTAATTAAAGACGTGGTAGCTCAGCGGTAACGCGTCGCTTGGATAACCGAGTGACGCGGGTTCAAATCCGGGTTCGCACCTCTGATATTTTCATATGCGAATCATTACTATCATGATTACCACTTGTCTTACGGTGAAGGTAAACATCGTTAGTAATCCTGCATGTCTGGGAAAACCTAGCAAGTTTTCGTGAGACATGTGAAGTCCGCCAACACGCACTAGACCAGCGCGGTGGACTATGGGCTAATCCCCCGTACTGAGGGAGGCCCGTGCCCAGCAGTGTGGACTTTAAAAAAGGGATCAAAATAAGTTGACAAAATGATTCGACTTACAACAATAATAACAATAACAACTAACTACGATAAAATTAATTAATCCATTGTATAATTCAATTAATTAAACTATAGTTAAATAATAAAATTGAGATTGTATATATTATACATTCATTATTTTAAATTACTACTACACTAGGTTGTGTTTTTATATGTATGTATATGTTAGCAAATTATTTCCAATAATTTGTCTTACGGTAAAGGAAAAACGAAAACACAACACAACATGAGACACGTCTCATCCAACATGTCTGAGACCTAGCAAGTTTTGTAAAGATGTGAAGTCCGCCAACCCGCACTTAGCCAGCGTGATGATCCAAGTCCCTTATAATGAAGGGACGCCTACGCCCAACTATGGGACGATAAAATCACTGAATACGTCCTTTATTTTTCCTTACTAGGAGTCCAACAACAAGACCTAAGAGTCCAGTCAAAAGCAAACCTCTGCAACCCTCAACGACTCCAAAAAAAACAGTCAGCGAGAACAAGGTAAAGGTAAATATTGAAATTATTTTTCAAACAAAAAAAAATTATAAAACATTTAATGATTTTATTGGATTTTTTCGTGAATTCTCCAATATATAAAATAACATATTTATAATTACATTTTTTTATGTAATTATTTATTATAATGGGCTAACACATTATTCATTTGGTTTTGACGCAATGGCTTTCACTTCTGATATATTATGTATACGCATTTCGGATGACCAATTAATTACGTTCAGTTTATTTTAATTTTTATAAGAGGCAACATGCACATTTACATATTTTTATATTAATTCATTGATTATTTTAATTTGATTTAAAAAAAATACCTAATGTATTTTATTCATCTTTAACATAATAAAGTTTTTGTTGATATATAACTAGGTACTACACTAAATATTTTTTGGGAAATCTAATTGAAATACTAATTTTTACGAGATAGAAGCCGAATTTATTGTAGTTTAACTGCTTCTCAGACTGTCTATGACATCTCTAGAGAACTACTGGATAGAGTTTGATATATGTTCATAGCTGGTCTTACTTTGGGGAAATATATAATTGCTGAGAAAAACTACACGTACCGTTAAACTGTACTTAGAGATGTTACCAAGCGAGTGCAAGTTGAATCGATAGTCTCCTTATATTTGAAAAAATACACCGAAAAGTTTTTACTACAAAGAATTTTCTACGAAATTGTTATATGTCATAATGACATTGATTCTGAAAAATAAATGTAAATTCAAACCTAATGTCATAGTAACAGACATTTTTATTTATTAGATAAAATGTAGGTAAATTTCCAGTGATGAGTTAAAAGTTAAAAATACAATTTTCATCAGGTTTCGGATCGGGAGAACAGTAAGCCGAAAGCGGTCATGCAGCGGGGAACTCACTCTGTAAGTATGACAGGCATTATATTGTTTTTATGTATATACTATATACACTATATTATATACTAGCATTTCCCGCGGATTCGCACTCATTCTAAAGACCGTAAACCAATTTTTAACCAAAAACGAACGCCCGTCTTTCCCGTTTTTGCAACATTTTACATTGATGCTCCGCTCCTATTGGTCGTAGCGTGATTTAATATAGCCTATAGCCTTCTTCGATAAACGAACTATCCAACACAAAAAGAATTTTTCAAACTGAACCAGTAGTTCCTGAGATTAGCGCGTTCAATCAAACAAACAAACAAAAAAACAAACTCTTCAGCTTTATAATATTAGTATAGATTAAAGATTATGTGTTGCTCACTTATAATTTTTTTCGTAATTTCGGGGTAAATTTGAATTGAATCCTGTGATAATTCGGGTTTCTGACGCCTTTAATTCATGTATGTTGAAATGTCATAAGTGTTCTAGTCCAAAGATACCTTAAATAATAACAAATAACTTAAGGCATGTATAGGTAGAATAACCGATAAACTAAGACAACAAGACGGAAGGAAAATTGTAAAATGTATGAAACTGATGTCGATTCTCATAATAGACACTATCATACAAGTAAACATCAGCCAAACAATGTTTTAAAATAATAATAATATATTATTTGTATGCTAATATTAGAACAGGTAATAAATATCTACCTACTCGCCATCTTGAATTTGACCCAATCTGTATGGGATTTGATTTCTTTTATAATCAATCCTTACACTTTTAACAATATGTTGTATTTTGTAATTTAGTCTTTAATAGGTAAAATTACTGTGACATGAGACATGACGAAATTATACTATCTCCATTTTTGTAGTTTGCCTACAGAACCCTAATGAAATAATACTTTCTTACGTGTACGCGAATATTTGACATTATAAATGAACGTTTCGAACCAAAAATACAAATAAATCCACGACAAAACTCGAAAAGATAGTTTCATTTGGAAAATTAACTGAAATTAACTTTGGCTCAAAAGCGTGCGTCATAGTCATGAGAAAATTCCTGGTCGATATTGTTACATTTAACTGTCATTGGCTTTAATGTGTCATCAAACACCTGATCGCTTTGCATACTTACTGATGCAATGTACATATAAGGCGCGTTATATCCACATCAGTACATCAGTACATATTAATAAAATTGAAATGTCTGTTTGTAAATTCAAATTAACAGCTTTTCACTAAATGCATATGAAAGTGTATTGTATTATTACGTCAAAAAATTAATTTTTAAAATTTTTGTCTATTTGTTTGTTCCGGCTAATCTCTGAAACGGCTGGACCGATTTTGACGGGGCTTTCACTCATTGTAATATTATAAGGAGGAACTAAGGGAGTACTTATTTTATTAGGACATTATAAAAACCGTTTAATTTACTTTAACTTACCTGCACCCAACGAAGCAGGTTGGGTTTGCTAGTCTAATAATAAAATTATGTATGTACTTTTTGTCGCAAAGTTACTCCAGTTTGTATTTACAATACACGTATTTGAAAATAGAATGTTTAGAATGGAGTTGAGTATGAGTTTTTTGTTAATTAATTAGATACATTGTTACGTGTCTGAAGCAGCTCATTTATAACACGTTTTTTAAAGACGGCTCTCAAAAAATTGTCTTCCAAAAGGAGGATTTCCGATGGGGGATTCCATCGCTCATTGCTTTGCAATTTATTCTATTCTACAGTAGACTAGGTGTGTGAGTGACCTGATTTCCTGAAAACGCTAAATACAATACAATAGTATTTAGCCTTTTATGACATCCCACTGCTGGGCACAGCTTAATATGAAGAGCCCACGATGCTAGCTAAGAGTGGATTGGCTGACTAAACTTACCTTTCAAAAACATTCTAGGTTTTTTTTAAATGTTTGTTTTGATTTTATTTTTATTGTTCTCATTTTTTACAGGTAATTAGAAAAACTAACGTCGCGGTAAATATTTTTTTCCTTTTTTTATTTATTCTTTTGCCTTATGTACTATATATTTTTGTCACTTTTTTATTAAAGATCGAAATAATAAAAATTTGCGTATAATGTTTATCAACAACTAACTGTAAATAATGCTAAATTATTGTTAAAATACGTTCAGTAGTTTATAAGCTTCTGATATCGTCGATCACAAATATAATTCTTTTAGCATTTTTTAATATGAATGATGATAAATAAAATAATTGCTATAAACTATAATAACAATAACAAATGCAACCCTATAGAGTCCGCAATCGTCGAGCGCCAGCAAGGCGGGGGCGGGGGCGGGGGTTGCGGCGGGGGGCGAGGGTGTGTGCGCGACGTGCGGGCGGCGCTTCGCCCCCGACCGCCTCCTCAAGCACCAGGACATCTGCAGGAAGACGCACGCCAAGAAGCGCAAGCCCTTTGACGTGCTCAAGCATCGGCTAGCGGTTAGTTGTACTAAAATCAACCGTCTATCAGGTGGATTGATGTTAGTAGGTTAGGCAGACGGATAGACAAATAGATAAATCAATAAATAATAAATAAATAAATATGTTGGTACATTTTTTACAACAGCGCCATCTAGTTCCGTGGTAAGCTACGAGGCTTGTATTACGGATACCAGATAGTTGATATACTACACATATAATTTTAAAATACATACATAATATAAATATTAACACCCATGACTAAAGAACAAGCATTCGAGTTTAACAAATGAATGCCTCCAGCGGGACTCGAACTCGCGACCGCTTGCACAGAAAGTAGGGTCACTGCCAACGATAGATTAATAGATAGGTATGTATATAGATTTAAGAAGTTAAATGAAAATATAACATAAGAAATAGCCTTAACAAAGTGTATGTAAATGAAATAAGAGAGATTAACTATTTTTTTAATGTTTTACACGATATCTTCAATTGTCTTAAAAAAAATGATTACTATTAGTAAAAAAAATATTTTCTAAATCCCAATTATTATTAGGGCACTGAAGCAGAATCGTTCATCACAAGAATCCGCAAGAGCACGACAGCGCCCTCCAGTACCAAAACACAGAAGCCCTCAAACAGCAGCTGGCGCCAGAAGCACGAGGAGTTCATACAAGCCATCCGCGCCGCCAAGCTCGTGCAGGCGCACCTCAATGCAGGAGGTTGGTAGTGATGATTAACTTCTTTGTAATGTCCCACTGCTGGGCATGAGCCATCCCTCTAATACAAGGGGATCAGGCCGTAATACAGTCCTCGCGCCTTAAGCTCAGCTTTGCCTTTGTGTGCGTGCAGTGTACTGATAGGTACGGCTGAAGGCGTAGCGCGTTACGAGTGGTTTAAACCCGTTTGAACTGGTTTTTGGTGCGCAGCTATTGGCTTTTAGCTATCACTCACACAAATGCAAAGCTGAGCTTACGTCTCGAGAACTGTACCCCGCGCTGGCCTAGTGTGGGTTGGCGGATTTCACTTTTTTTTTTTTTTTATGGTAAAAAGGGGGCAAACGGGCAGGAAGCTCACCTGATGGGAAGTGATCACCTCCGCCCATGGACATCTGCAAGCCAGGCTTGCAGATGCGTTGCCGGCCTTTCAGGAAAGGGAGGGATGGAGGAGAGAGGGAAGTGGGAGGGAGGGGGGAACGAAGGCGGAGGATGAAAGGAAGAGGGAGGGGGGAAGGAGAGTGGGCCTCCCGGACTCTCACTCACCGGACGAAACGCGACAGCATAGCTGCCACTTCACGCCGGTCTTCTGTGAGAGAGTGGTACTAATGAACTATACGGGGCGTGCCGGCCCATTCGGTTGCTACCCGAAGGTAACAAGCATGGCACTACCACTTGAAAAACATGTCACATGTCTGATGTCTTACGAAAGTAAGGATGTAGGTACAAGTAGCTTGTTAGGTTCTCTCAGATGTGCAGGTTTCTTCACGGTGTTTTTTCATCGTAAGACAAGTGGTGATCATTTTGAAAATAATTCGCATACGAAATTTCAGGGGTGCGAGACAGTACTTTTGATATTCTGCCATATTATGATCATTTATAGCCTGATGCCCATATTGATACGACCAAACGAAGCAGCTATATCTCATACTCCAAATTCCAAATTATACAAAATACTCTAAGTTTCATTTTTTTACTTCTTATAGTGTAATTTGTTTTTTTTTAAATAAAATAAATAAATGTTTGTGTAAGTCCCGTGGTAAGCTACGCGGCTTGTGTTGCGGATACCAGATAATTGATATCATCATCATCAGCCCTTTTTAATGTCCCACTGCTGGGCACAGGCCTCCCTCAGTACGAGGGCATCAGGCCATAGTCCACCGCGCTGGCCTAGTGCGTGTTGGCGGACTTCACATGTCTTTCGAAAACTTGTTAGGTTTTCTCAGACATGCAGGTTTCCTCACGATGTTTTCCTTCACCGTAAGACAAGTGGTAATCATGATATAAATGATTCGCACATGAAAATATCCGAGGTGCGAGACCCTAATTGATATATTAAATAAATCTATATATATATAATGAAAATGGTCTTCGTTTGAGGCACAATCACGCCTAAACCACTGATCGTATCGACATGAAACTACCACCATTCGATGCGAAATTTTTCCTAGATGGTTTATGGCTATCTATTTTTTGAATTCCAACATTCCTTCATTTTTTTATTGCTGTTTTACTTTTATGAACATTTATTCCGCTAATAAAAACAAAAGATAAGCATTTTCTCTTGATTCTTTTGTTTTCATGGATTTCAACAGAGTATATTAAACGGATTATGGTTTTTTACATTCAGCTAAGAATCTACTCACGGTAGTGGAGAACGGCTGGACCAATTAGGCTATTTTTTTATAGTCAGAATTGTCAGGAGAAAGTTTTGTATGTAAGAAAATTTTAAAAAAGTCAAATAAAAAGTTAAAAATTGCGATGATAATCGAAGAATTCCCATCTATATAGTCACTCACTACGAAATCTCGGGAACCATAAGACTTAGAAACGTGAAACTTGGTAGGAATATTACTTTTGCTATGTATAGGTCAGCTATGAATAGATTTTAAGAAATCCATCCCCCAAAGGGGATTGCGGGGGCGTTAACAATGAACAATTCCTGTTTTTAAACTATAGCTCCTATAGACTTCAAATTTGGTAGGAATCTTCTGTAAGAGGTGTAGAAATAGGCTATGAACGAATTTTACGATAGCTCACCCCGCAGGGGGTTGCGGGGGTGGGTATTAACAATTAATATTTTTAATTTTCCAGCTAAAGCTCCTACAAGCTCCAAATTTTGTAGGAATTTTCTATAAGCGAAATATAGCTTCTAAAAATTCTAAATATGGTAGGAATCTTTTATTATTCACATAAAGATCATCTCAAAATGGATTTCAATATAGTCTACTTCCGACAGGAATTGCGGGGGTGGGTGTTAAAATCTAAAATTTTAATTTCCAACCTGTAACTTCTACAGACTCCAAATTTGGTGGGGATCTTCGTGTATGTAGGGATATTTGTGTATTTCCTTACAACAATCGTCTTTTTGGCAGCGGAGAAAAAGTCATTGAGAGGTTTCCAAAACTTAACTTTACATGTAGCTATCCAATCAACGGACTAAGAATTTTACATTCATTTTACTTTTGCAGACTACATATCCGACGAATTCTTTTATTGCGTGATCGCGGAAATGTACCAGATTATAATGAATGCATTTTCTAAGCACTTGAGATGTGGAAAAGAAATTTAGTTACTTATTCCAATAGAATTCATAAAAAACATGAACAATTAATTTTCTATAAAAAATTGATGTCACGGAGAAAATTTTAGTTAACAGAAAATTCGTCGCACTTGAACCTAGACAAATTTCAACTTCACATATGAGACTTGCAATGACTTTAACTTAAACGATTTTAACGACTTTAACTTTAACTTAAATGATTGCACATTGAAAGTTACAATGAATATTAGTGAGAAAAATCACCTGGATGGAAGATACAGGCTAAATCGATGGAATTTGGAATTTGTGTAAGTCTAAACAATATCGATGCTTATAGTTCTATCCGCGGGGCCTATTTATGTTCATACAAAAAAAAAGGAGAATAATAAAAATATGGAAAAAAAATAAAAATGAAACATAAAATGTAATTTATTTCCTTTTTCAATTCGCCCAGCGAAGCGGGCGGGAAACGGCTAGTATATAATATAAATATTAAACACTGGAGAACAAACATTCGTGCTCAACAAATGAATGCCCCCAGCGGGACTCCAACGCGCGACCGCTGGCACAGAAAGTAAGATCACTACCAACTGAGCCAACGTATATAAATAAAGAATTAATATAATCTTTTTTCATCAGGCAAACTGAGCGAGCTGCCGCCGCCGCCGCCATCAGAGAACCCCGACTACGTACAGTGCCCGCACTGCCGCCGCCGCTTCAACCAGGCCGCGGCCGAGCGACACGTGCCCAAGTGCGCCAGCTTCCAGTTCAACAAGCCCAAGCCACCGCCCAAGAGACGGTAAATTATACCACCTTCAGGCCAAGATCCAGTGGCGTAACTATAGGGTGGCAGAAGCAAGAAGAAGAAACCCAGAAATAACCTAACATTTTTAACAAAATTTTGTACCGAAATATTTAAAAAAAATATGTGTAAGGTAAGAAGTGAAACTTTTTTATGACATATCATTTTTGTACTATTTGCAACTTCACGAAAATGGGGTAGATAAGGCTTAAGCCGAAACACAATTTTTCCGTATTAAATTAAATCTATTTTATTATTATAGACATGCATACAATTAATGAGTAATTTATTTTATCATTGTTCTTATTATAATATCATTGCTCTTGTTGTATTTTTACATTGCTACAAAATTTCTCCCATACGTCGATAAAGAAGTTTCACTGCAATTATATTTTTTTTTCGGAATGCCAGAGGGCCCAATCCGAAGAATTTGCCACGGCCCACGGGCCTCAGATAGTATAGTTCATAGATTATACACTTATATACTGGGTATAGTAACGCCACTGCCAGGATCCTCAGTATAATGCCGGTCAGTTCTTTCTCGGTTACACTTAGAACTTAACTTAGCATTAACTATTGGTAACAGTCAAGTTTCATGTCCTCCCATTCCAGTCACGATCGCTCTTGAAAAATTTGTAGTGGATGGAAAGGATTGGCCATTCGACAGGATGTAACAAGTTTTCTTCATCATTAATGAATCACTAAACGAGTCAAGTTACAATAAGTTCAATAATGTACACATGTTAAAAGACAGAACTGTGAACGACACTATAGTGAGGATCGGCCCTTAATGATGAGGTCAGACCGTTTTGCCATTTAATAGCCGTTTTTATACATTATTCTTAACATTATTAAACAATAACTGGTTGTAAAACATATTTCAGTAAATGCTGACAATTGTAGTCTAGGAGCGTATAGTACATAATAGTTTTAGTACTTTTTTTACGAATTGACTAACGTGATTTTGGTGATATTTAACTGAGTTGATTAATTTGAAAATTGTGATAATAACTTTGGTTGTATAGAATTATGGTAAGTGTAATACTTTTTACTAAAATTTAAATACATGCATTTGATTACATTCCCTTAAAAACATCTCATTATATAGATATATTTTAATTAGTTATATAACATATTAGAAATGACGTTGATAGTTTGTTCTTATGAAAGCATTCTACTAAGGGCGTTTATAGCAGTCGTTGTCTCTTACACTATATGGACTTTGATCGCCTTCTTATACGAACACATGTGTGTTCGTACAAATATTGAATTACAAGAAAATTTTGATGAATTTTTTCCGCCTCCTTTAGTCAACGAGAGGTATTAATTATTATATATATAGTATAAGAGCCGACTGTAAAATGTAATGTGTGAATTGTATTTTTTTATTATGTACTTTTCTACTCTTTTTTATTTGAATAAACTATTTTTATTTGTATACTTTAACTTAACATTTCTCAAACAATAAACTGATTTTGATAACGTTCTAAATGTTGCGATTTTACATATAAATAACTGTGCAAATACGCTTTTTAGATGTTAACAACGCATAATGTTAACGTTTTTTTAATATACTGATTATTTTACACAATGTCTTTTATTTTTAAATAACCTTTCTGTCAAACGTAATTGACATTTTTTAAAATAACTCCTTATTAATATAGTGTTTTATATATTTTTCAATGTTTTAAAGTGGTAGTGCCATGCTTGTTACCTTCGGGTAGCAACCGAATGGGCCGGCACGCCCCGTATAGTACCACTCTCACAGAAGACCGGCGTTTCGTCCGGTGAGTGAGAGTCCGGGAGGCCTACTCTCCTTCCCTCCTTCTCTCTCCCTCTTCCCTTCATCCTCCGTCTTCATTCCCCCCTCCCTTTCCTGAAAGGCCGGCAACGCACCTGCAAGCCAAGCTAGCAGATGTCAATGGGCGGAGGTGATCACTTCCCATTAGGTGAGCCTCCTGCCCGTTTGCCCCCTTTTTACCATAAAAAAAATGTGAGTATTAAATCATTGAGCAGTACTGTCTTATAAGAAATGATGACGTCACCATACTTTAGTTTATAAGTTGTATCAGGATTGGAATTTGGGACTTATGATGTGTATATTTTACGACTATTGTATTGGATGTTCTATAAAAATTTTAATTATTTAACACTGAATTAAATATTTTTAATTTGAAGTCAATTTAGTGGTAATATTAAAAAAATGGGGCATCAGAAAATAAGTTTGTGAAGACGATTTATACCACTATTTATTTTTTATTGAGTATTCGTATTATGTAATAACGATTAATGAATTATATAGACTAGATTATATATTGACAGTTGAAACAAAAATAATTCGAAATTACGCTTTTTTCTTGCATAAACAAGGAGTAGGATTTTTTCTGTACAAAAATGAAATTCAATATAAATTGCAATCCAATATTTATTCAAATTATAAAAGTAAATGCAAATCAAGTGTCAGCCGAACTGTGGCAAAGCAATAATTAGAAAAATTTACGCTATCAGATCAAACTTTGCGTGTTGTTTTCTTGTTTTACTTCTACTACGCTTCTGGGCACAAACGAAAATATTAGTGATGACTTCGAAGGGACGAACACGTCGTTCGCGGCCACCACCGAGTTTATAGTGTAGCTGAGAACAAAGTAACAGTTATTAGAATGAAATAATCAAACATTATTATGTATTTTCTAGAGGATGTGTTTTTATAATAGCATAGTTCTGGGTTCTTGTAGAAAAGATATAAAATTTTAATTTTACAGTAAATATATTGTTTCTATAATCCATAATTTCATTTGCATGATATTGAATTACTCTTATTATAAGTTTAAAGTAATTTGCAAGACTAAAAAATATATAATTATACAGTGATATAATCAACAAGAGTCAAAAAAAACAATTATGAAAGTGTCCCTTTTCAAGCTCTTCAAGCCATATCCGTAGCTGATTTGACGCTCAAGGAAGACAATAAAAGAGCACACTTTCATATTTATCATATGAAATAGCGACTTGCCCTCGCTTTGCTCTTGCTCGTCGCTAGATTTAGCGCGAGCGAAACAGCGGATTCCACTAGTAAATAGACAAATTATATACTAACACCCTCCTCGAAAACTACTCTATCCATTGGTAAGAACAGTATGACAATCTATACGACAGTTTTTGGTTTTTGAGTTCTTTGTTTTATATTATAATATGTAGTGATTAAAAATTGAAGTATAGTCGCTGTAGAATGAATACCTCGTATATCAAAAACGCATATTTTTTTTGTGAAAATCAAATGAAAACCAACTATTTTATATTACGGCGAAACTGTAAAACCAATACATGACTACTAGTGCCATATTTGGAGTAAAACGAAAACCTCTTGTTTGCAAACATTGACAAAATGAATCATCGTTTCCTATATAGTTTGGATCTCTGGACATACGAGGTTATTTTTCTATAGCGACGATATCCCTACTAATATTATAAATGTGAATGTAAGTTTGTTTGTTACGCTTTCACGCGAAAACTACTCAACCGATCATCATGAAACTTTGTACACATATTCTTGGAGGTATTAGAAGTAACATAGGATACTTTTTATTAAAAAAATAATTATTTTATACTAAAAATTAAAAAATTGTTTGTATTAACAATGGGTTCTGAAATAACTAGAGTAATTTTGAAGAAACTTTCAGGCATCTTACAGATCAACCCAATAAGGTTGATTAGCAATAAAAAAAAAGTGCGTGTGTACAAAGTACACATGTCAGAAGTAAAACTAATTTTTAAATCTCGTTTATATTAATACTAAATAACTCCGTCTAAGCTCGTTGAGAGAGGGAGATGGCGCGAAGGTCACACTCACGAGTTAGAGTTAGAAATGTCACTGACTCGCGGTGGGCGAGATCTAACTAAGGCTAACTCTTCCCCGTCTCTGAGCGCCTGGTACTATGGACTTATTTTTTTGTTTCATCGAGTTTGAAATCACAGTGATTCTAAAGAAGTTTCACTTCAAAAAAGAACGCGGGCGAAACTGAGGGTAAAGCTAGTAAGTTATATATGAGGGGAGGTTGACTCACTTGGTCTCGTGTCGCACGCGGTGCGAGGCGCGGTGCAGGGAGAGCGCGGCGGGGAGCGCGGGGAGCGGGGCGAGGTCGGCGCGCGCCGCCGCGCCCGCGTTGTACAGCGACACGTAGCCCGTGTGCCCCGCAGACACCCTGCCACACAACACACATTATTGACACGTTTGGCGCAGTTTGTAGTCAAATCAAATCAAATCAAAATATTCTTTATTTAAATAGACTTTTACAAGCTCTTTTGAATCGTCATTTTTACAGTATTAAAATTAAATGTCAGTCTGTAAGTCTGTGAGTAAGCTACCACCGGCTTGGAATAGTGCCCTCGGGTAGTGACCCTACTTTCTTGTGCCAGAGGTCGCGGGTTCGAGTCCCGCTGGGGGCATTCATTTTTTAAACTCAATCATGGGTGTTTATTTATAATATGTGTGTATTTAAACTTATATATTTAGTATATCAACTATCTAGTATCCGTAACACAAGCTTCCTTCGTATCTTACCCCGGATCTAGATGGCGCTGTGTGTAATAATGTCTTAACATATTTATATTTTATTTTTTATTTATTTATTACTTGTTATACTTATGATGTAACAGTCAGTTTCAACATGCCACTACTGCCCACGAATTAGGCCATAGTCAACCAAGGCCAAGAGTTGGTTAGCGACAAGGCAATAATTGCTAGGTTCTCTTAGACGTGCAGGTTTCTTCACAATATTTTCCTTCATCATAAGACAAATGGTAATCATGATAGAAATGATTCGCATATAAAATTATCTGAAGTGCGAGATTATTGCCTTGTTATACTTATAATGTTCATGTAACAGTCAGTTTTAGCATGTATTCAACTCTTTTTAACACCCCACGGTACGGGCCTTAGTATGAGGGAGCCAATTAGGCCATAGTCAACCAAGTTGGCCAAGTGTGGGTTAGGGGATTTATATAATAAATTTAGTATATTAGAAAATATGTCAAAAATGGGTTTGCTAAAAATTCTGGACAGAATATTTTTAATTATTAAAAAAAATCATTAAATGTTGCAACATCAAAATAATAAGAAAATTTTACGCTGGACCTAAAGTATAAATCATAGAATGTGAATGACGAACTACTGGGTGTGCCAGGTATAAACAGTCAATTAAGTCGATGCCAGTTACTTACACTTGATTGGATAATAGAAAAAAAATATATAAACATAAGCGCTGCTTTATTGCGAACACGTTGATATAGGGTTGTCTGCAAAAAATCCAGTCTTTTCGGTCCGGTTTGCCAATTTTAAAGATTTAAAATTTGAACGCGTGTCTTCGTGTCGACCCATTTTTAATATATTTTCTGATATACTTAAATTATTATAAAAGAAGTTTTATTCTATTATTAATATTTTATAAAACTTAATTTCTATGCATGCTGTGTTTATTTGTAAGTAATAGTCCGGAAGGTAGTGTCAAATTTGACCGGAGCATTTTGGCATGGCTTTTGTTTTTTTGTATAGTCAGTTGTTCCAATGCTTAATTATAAACAAATTGTCAGTTGGCCCAAAACCGGGGCATAAGATGAGAAAATGCCAGGAAACTTGATAGTAAAAAAAATTTTTTTGTACTATTTTGGCAAAGATGAAAAAGTATAAATAATTAGTTAATGAATGAGAATCAGTACAGTTATAGCAAATGCCATATTACTATTATCCACGTTATTAATTATGACATAAAAATGATATACCTTTTTGAATTATCCAAATCGGACCAAAACTTACGAAGATATTAAGTAATAAACATGACGCCGTTCTGCGGGCAAATTCAAATTACGCGGGCGCGTGTGACGTCATTGTGATGGATCGAACACAGGCGGCCCGCCGCCCGAGTACCGCGCGACGCTGTTGGCAACTATTTTTAAGAGTGTTAGCAATTTAAGTTTTTTAAGAGTGCTATTTTGTGATATTTAAGTATATATACAGCTTAATATGAATGCATATAAAATAGAAGCTGGTTTTGTGCAAGCTCAATCACCTCCTAAAAGTGAATTCAAATACTTATTGTTGAGTCTGGGGTCCTCCCTTCATATCCCTCAGAGATAAAATTTATCAAACCGTCAGGTGTTAATTATTAGTTACTAACATATTTGTTTACGATTTTTACAAATATAACCATATTTACTTATTAAAGAAACGACTGAAGACGGTAATTTTGAAGATTTTGAAGAGTTTTTAATCTATTATCTATATAAAAATGAATCCCTATTTCCCTTGGTCACGTCATCACGCGTGAACGGCTGGACCGATTTCGCTAATTCTTTATTTGTTGTGTTTGTTATTGTCAGGAGAAGGTTCTTACGAAATAAAATATTACGAAAATTGCGCGGAGAATTAGAAAATTCAACAACAATTAACCACCATATAAAATTATTTTAAATCTTACCTTAGCGCTTTAGACAATAAAAACTTTTTTAATATGAATGAAAACCTTATGACGTTTGATACACAATTAACGGAAAGGTTTATATGTATAATACACTAGCAGAACCCACGGATTCGCTCGCACTTCGCGCACTATAATTTCGGACCAACATGAAAAACAGAAATATAATAAAATAATAATATGCTATATAAAATAATAATATAATAGAGCTGAATTTTACCATTTCTTATCATTTAACACAGTGCAACGAAATTCTATATGTACCGTTTTGACCTTTTTTTATGTAGAAAAACGCATAGGGCTCACTAGTGAGAAAAGCCATGTTAGTGTAGTAGGTTATTTTCTGGAGTCGTCTAAAACAGTGCAGATGACTCCTCCCCTTTACTTGTGGTAATTGAGGACTCTGGGCTCCGGGACTGAAGGGTATTCCAGGGCGAGTTCTGTACATCGCTCTGGAATACCTGTTCAATGTACGTCTTCGCGTTGAAAAGTTCCCGCAGATTTAAAAGGAGGAGAAATTGTGTCTGTTGCCCAAGGAGGGTCATTCTCTGTACTCTCCTTCTTCTTACAGGCCAATCGTGATGATGAGTAAGATGGGCAAGCTCTTTTAGTACATTCTTGCTGCCCGTATCACTCGGCATCTCGAGATGGGGCCGGCTCTTTCAGAGGCTCAGTTCGGGTTAAAGGCGGGTCGGTCGACCGTGGACGCCCTGAATGCCCTGAAGGTTGGGTCTCTGGCCGCAGTGAAGGAGGGAAGCGTGCTTTTAGCCGTCTCATTGCATGCAGCTAACTCCTTTAACACTCTGCCGTTCGAGACTTTACGAGAGACACTTCTTTGTCATGAGGTGTCTCTCCATTAACAACGAAAAGAAAAAAACCGAGGCTTCACGGCTCACGCAAGGGACCACTTCAGCAAGCGGTGAGTCATGCTCCTGCTCCTGGTACTTCTCTGATAGCAGAGCGGACTGTGGAGCAACCGCTGGGCTGTGTGGTCTGCCTTGGCAGACCTGCCGGGCCGTCGTGGTTAAATGCGATACAGCGACGCCCCATAAGACTTTAGTGGGTAGGACTGGATTATTTTAAGCTGGTGAATCCCACATAACCATCTGGTGGTATGCGTTAATGCATTTCCCAACGTTAAAAAAACAAGGCCTAACCCAAAACGTAATCTTGTATCCGCCACTGTGTAGGTATGTAGGTTTATCCACAAAACTAATAAAAAGTAGGTACATATGTTTATTAGTAGGTATGTGTAATAGTATTGTTTATGTTTTATTAATACGGTTGGCTTAAAATAAGAGAATAAATAGGTACACTTTCATTACACGTAATAGTAGATACCAACTTATTCTACTAATAGTATAAACGCGCAAGTTTGTAAGAATGTATGGATGTATGTTTGTTACTCTTTCACGCAAAAACTATTCTATGGATTTTGATGAAACTTTATAATAATATAGCTAACAAATTAGAATAACACATAAGCTATAATTTATCAATACTAGCGAAATTCACGCCGCATTCGCGCTAAATCTAGACAGTAACCCAAGCGAAGCGAGAGAGAATCACTAGTATCAACTATTTAGTTGAGTTGAGTACCAACATAACTAAACATATCATTTATTGGGTAAAGTTGTAAGTACGTTCATCGAAATAATATTCACAACAATGTCTTGTAGTTTGGACAGAGGATGGAGATTTATCATCTCTTTTTTCAACGGAAAACCATTTTCTACGAAGTTTTGGGCCCTTTGGTAAGTAAAAAATAGTCAATCTAGCGTTTTAAAACAAGTGTTTATACATTTATGCACTATACAATATTAATACATAGTTAAAAAGTCAATTCGACACAAATTGGACACTTAGATTTGATATTAAAGTTACGAACACACTGCGCGCCTTACCGTTGCCAACGGCTATCTGTTACTATGACGTCACAGCTACAGCGGCGGCACGCAGCAAAATTCGCTAGTAATTTCCTTATAACTTCGTCAATTTTAGTCGTAGAACAAAAATTTTTGCACTGTATGTTAAGGATTTCTTAGCTCTATAAATCTGTATTCTCAACTAAAAACCGTACGGATCCTCATTGTAGATCTTAAAAAAAAGTGTCAGCTGTATCGTGTACGTGACAAAATATGTTAGCTGATCTGATATTATACTTCATAACCAAACTTTGAAAGTCAAGCTAACAGGTTGTGTGCCTCGTTAAAATTCCAGCTGACATAAATTATTATGATTATTGAATTGTAATCTTTAATGTATACAATTTTCAGCTTTGCCAAAATGCTACAAGTTTTTCTGATTTTTTGACATGTTCACATGATCAGCTAACATATTTTGTCACGTACATGATACAGCTGACACTTTTTTTAAGATCTACAATTCATAAACTAAATTATTTATACTTTTTCATCATTGCCAAAATAGTCCAAGAATATTTTTTTTTTTCATCTACGTTAACATTTTCTCTAGCCCAAAAGCCCCGGAGTCGCGCCAGCTGACAATTATTTTTGTTCTCATACAAGTACTAACTATCAAAATAAGTTCATAGAGTCCATGCCAAAATCACCGTAAAAATTTGACACTACCTCCCGGACTATAATCACTACATTTAGTTCCTAGTTCTTAGTTCTACTTTTTTATATATGTGTGTTATTGTAAGTGATTGTAAATAAACCTAATAAATAAATATTATCAGCTCGGTGAAGGTCAATTTAGGTTCGGATCTTAGACTATATAATAATTATGTAAGTTGCGAGCTGGTACCTGATGCAGACGAGGAACTGTTCCGAGGAATTGGAGTTCTTGGGGGGCAGCGCCTTCAGCTCGACGCGACCGCGCTGCACGCTGGCGTCCGCACGCAGAGACACCGCGTGCGAGAGACTCCCGCTCTGAACACACATAAATTTTGAAGTGAAACCTCTTTAGAATCGTTGTGATTTCAAACTCGATGAAACGAAAAAATAAGTCTATAGTACCAGGCACTCAGAGACGGGGAAGAGTTAGCCTTAGTTAGATCTCGCCCACCGCGAGTCAGTGACATTTCTTACTCTGTCTAACTCGTGGGTGTGGCCTTCGTGCCATCTCCCTCTCTCAACGAGCTTAGACGGGGTTATCGAGATTAAAAAAATAGTTTTCCAAAGAAGTTTTACTTCTGACATGTGTTCTTTGTACACACGCTCTTTTTCTTTATTTCGAGGTAGAATTGAATTGAATCCTATTCTGGGTTTCTGACGTCTTTATTTCATACTAGCGGCCCGCTCCGGCTTCGCACGGAAACCTCAAAAATAACAGTAATTCTCCACTATTTAATGGATGTTATTATACATATAAAACTTCCTCTTCAATCACTCTATCTATTAAAAAAACCGCATCAAAATCCGTTGCGTAGTTTTAAAGATTTAAGCATACATAGGGATATAGGGACAGAGAAAGCGACTTTGTTTTATACTATGTAATGACAGTGATTTGTTAAGATGTTATAAGTGTTCTAGTCCATATCAAAGAAAGTCATATGAAGACGAAAGGAGTTTGTTGATTTTGAGTCAGCTTGTGAGTGGTTCTTTCAAACTGGTGAGTCCCGTCAGTAGCGTCTGGATATCCAGCTAGGTGGTCCACTTGGGCGGTGTACCATGAACTTTGTAGGTTATCATGTTTGCAACAATGTCGCCATCCATTAAACATTTCACGTATTTTTTAAGAATACACAAGTGGTCCTTCTAACCGGATTTAAAATAAATGTTTATTTTAATACGAAATGATAAATTATAAATGGATCTTACCACAGGTGTTTCATTTTCATTTTTCGGAAGTTGCGTGATGTCCAGCACGGGCGTGGCGGGCAGCAACATGGCGAAGGCGGCCAATTCGCCATCTTCGTCTTCTTCGTCGGTCAACTGGTAAACAATGTCGTGATAAGATTTAATACCTATCATATTATTTTAATTTGATGATAATTTCAACTAATCCCAATGTTCAATCCAAAATTTCTTTTGTGTCTTTTGAATACTCATTCAATTTAAGTGTTATTCAAGATTATGAACTAATCCTATAAATTGCCATACTAAATATAAAACTGTCAGTATAAACATTGTGATTTTTAACCGAGTTCAAAAAGGAGGTTATCAATTCGATCGGTATTTTTTTATGTATATACACCGATTATGTATCTGTTTTATATATCTGTGATTTATGATCCGATTTACGTGATTTTTCTTTTGTTTGATGCGGAATAGCTGCCATTTGGTCCCATAAAAAATTAAAATAGTTTGGCTCAGTAGTTTTTATTTTATGAATTTTTTTTTACCGACTCAATTTTTATGAATGTTTACCGATTTTTTAAAAAAAAAAATTTGTTCGGTAGTTCCAAGGTCTGACAATGGGATCGTAAGGAACTCTCAATTATTATTATGTTCTTATTACTTTTCATATATTTTCTAATATAAAACATTTTTTCGTTAAGTAAATCGTTTATAAAAAACACAGCTTTAAAGTGTCAATAAAGCTTATTAGCCTGGTGGGTACCTGTAACAGCGGCCAGCGCTGCGCGAGCTTGGTGAGCTTGTGGGGCTTGACGAGCTTGTCGAGCTTGTCGACCACGGCGAGTGCGGGGCGCGGGGCGCGGGGCGCGGCGGAGGGGGGCCTCAGCGCGCTAGTGTTGCGCTCCAGCAAGAACAACTCCGCTCGAGACCCGTCCTCTGCTATCGTGAACACCGTATCCTCTACGGACGATACACTTATTATAATCACATGTGCATTCTTCCATTCTTAACATCCCAACATCTTGCTGTAACACAAGTATCCTAGTACGACAAAAGAGGCATCCGACTGTTACAAGAACTGTATGTGAAACTATAAATTGTCAAATTATTTCATTTTAAATGTGTAACCTTTTTGAGTCATAAAGTTATTATTATTATGAGTTGGATATAGGTCAAAAGCAGAACTCAACATTTCGAAACCCTGCTTAATTTTCTTTAATGTATATAAAGAATATTGGCGATGTATCTGGAGTTCACTAATAATGCCAATTTGACATGACTGACCATCATTTAAAATGAACCGCAGGCTGATTACGTAACGAGCAATCCACCCGCCATAGCGAAAATTGTTCAATAATTGCTGTCTCACAGTCATCACAGTTATGTAAATCTAACAACACATAAACCAAGACTAGCTGTAGTACCAGGGGCTCCAGTGTGCACTCACCAGCGGGTGTGGCCTCGGCGACCACTTGCGCCCAGGTCGCCAGCAGCGCGTCCAGCGCGGGCTGGTCGCTGGTGTGGAGGTGCCTCCAGTGCTGGTAGTCCTCGTGGCCGGCGCCGGGCGAGCTGCCGCGCCCTGCTGCCTGCGGCTCGTCTGGTAGCGAGCTGTTCACTAGCAACTCGCGCGCTTTCAACAATCTGGTGAAGAACAGTTTTTATTTTAAATCTATAGCTATACAATATACATAAAATAAAATTATAACTTAATTAAATCTGTATATTAAATATTTATTGCAAAGCCTTTTTTTAAAATAGTAATTAATTTATTAATTATCATTACAGAGATCAAATCTATAGTTTAAGAATTTTTGTCGGTCTGTCTGTGACCACATCAAATTTGACATAATATATCATTGACAACATATAGAATACTTCTACTGCAGAAAATATCTTATTTCTGACAAGTCTATACTGACCGTCCAACGTATCTAGAAATGAACCCAAAAGAAAAGTGATATGTATCAGATATACTGAAATACTTCATCAAAAACGTTGTACAGCAAGTGAGGACTTTCAAATATGGACAAGAAAAAAATTTTTTTTGAAGTGAAACTTCTTTAGAATCGTTGTGATTTCAAACTCGATGAAACGAAAAAATAAGTCCATAGTACCAGGCACTCAGAGACGGAGAAGAGTTAGCCTTAATTTAAATTCAAGTTTTACTTCTGACATGTGTACTTTGTACACACGCACTTTTTTTTTAATTACCTAACACCAGCAGCACCAGCCTGCATCCAGATCCTTAGAACTGCATCGAACTGCTTTACCACTTCTGGGTTGTGGAAGTTGAGGTCCGGCTGCTCCTCCTCAAAGTGATGCAAGTAGAACTCCTTGCGCTTCTCGCTGTAGCTCCACATTGGTGTGTTAAGGGTTGATACCTGTATTATATAATGTTGCATGTTTAATCTATACTAATCTTATAAAGCTGAAGAGTTTGTTTGATTGAACGCGCTAATCTCAGGAACTACTGGTCCGAATTGAAAAATTCTTTTTATGTTAGTTAGTCCGTTTATCGAGAAAGGCTATAGGCTATATTACATCATGCTACAACAAATAGGAGCGGAGCATCAATGAAAAATGTTGCAAAAACGGGAGAAAAATATTTCTTTTGATTTTCAGCCTTTCGAACGCGAGCAGAGCCGCGAGAGAGGCTAGTATATTATAATAGTATGTATTGAAAAAATAGCACTTCGATAACGATTCGTTTACGTTTGCTACTCCATACTGAAACTGATAAGTTTCTGATGAAATTCCTAACACATAAAGACTATGACTATAGGTTACTATAAAAAACTAGTAATAATAAATATATAATTCTACTATATGTGTGTGTATGTGACTGAACTCAAACGGCTGGACCAATTATGATGAAATTGTTTGTGTCCGTTCAAGTGAATTTGAGAATGGTTTAGATTCACAATTTGGTATACTACAACATTTTTTTTAATAAAATAACTCTTTTTATAAAAAAATACATGAACACGGTCCAGACATAAAACAACTTATTCAAAACAGTTAATTTTTTTTGGATAAAAGACATGTGTACGTACGGGACAATATCTGTCAGGTCCGTTAGTCAATTTATATCCATTTGTTACGATTTAAGCGCTAACTTATCTTACCCAATTGTTAGGTGGTTTTGGTTCGGACTTCTCAGGATCAAACTCCTTACTATTGGCCCAGATGAAGTAGTCACTGTATGGGGCTGTACGGTTCTCGCTCAGTTGGAACCACTCGTGTGTTTTAGACACGAAGTTTGCTGTCAGGTCCACGATCACTCTGCGATGGAGGTATTATAAATTACTAGCTGCTCACGCTCGCTTCAATCGGATTCGTCTCTAGATTTAGCGCGAGCGAAGCCGCGGGTTTCGCTAGTTATATACTAAAACTTTAATCGAGAACCACTCTATCCATTGGTGAAAACAGTATGAAAATCTGTGCAGTAGCATTTTTAAGTTTATTGCGAACAGAGAGACAGACAGACAGACGCGGCTGAGGACTTTGTTACATAACATAACTAGATATAATAATATATCTAGTTATGTTATTAATTGGATCAAATCAACTAAATCCGGTCATAGTAGCGGCTTAGGTAACAGTGGGACAGGAGGTGCGAAAATCTCCCGATGCGATCGGGCTACCATAAACGACGATTTCGCCTGGCAACACTAAACACGCGCACACTGCGGACCGACGAGAAAATTGCTGATAGACTATATTATGTTGCCAGTGATGACATACGGCACAGAAACGTAGCCGCTAACGATGGGCCTCATAAGAAAGCTCAAGACCGCACAGTAAGCAATGAAGAGAGCTACTCTCGGGGTTTCCCTGCGGGATCGAATCAGAAATGAGAAGATATTCAGAAGGACCAAGGTCACCGATATAACCATTCGAATATCCAAGTGGCCGTGGGCGGGGCACATCGCTCGTAGAACGGATAGTCGATGGGGTCACAAAGTTCTAGAGTGGCGGCCACGTACCGGAAAGCGAAGCGTGGGCCTCCCGCGAGGTGGAACGACGACTTGGTTAAAGTCGCTGGACCCCACTGGATGCGGGGTCCAGCGACTTTAACCAAGTCGTCGTTCCACCTCGGAACGGGGGGCGTAAGACCGGTTGTCGTGGGGATCTTTGGGGGAGGTCCAGATCCAGGAGAGGAAGGGACTAAATCCATACTAACAATTATAAATGCGAAAGTAACTTTGCCTGTCTGTCTTTTACATATTCGCGCTTAAACTACTGAACCAATTTAGATGAATTTTGGTATAGAGATGGATGGCCTTGGAGAAGGGCAATTTACGATGATTGCAGCAAAAAACGGGGTCGAAAGTTTGTATTTTAGAACAAATAAGTTTTAAAGTTTGATACATAAAAGTTATATGTATAAAATAGCTGAGGCTAGACCGTGTTGTGTTAAAAAAACTATTATGATACGATTACATATTGCAGCTAACGCTGGTTAAACTTTTAGAGAAATATCATATCAATGTACCAGAAAATTGTAGATCTTAAAAAGGCCTACAGAAAAGTCCTCTACAGCATGTGTCTATCTCCTAAAGTTCACTTACAATAACAGTTTTTGTCCATACAAAAAATAAAGTAAATAAAAATATACATACTTTACACCAACTTTCTTCATCTTCTCCACCAGCTCCTTGAAATGGTCGAGGCAAGAGCTTTTTTCTTCCAACACTTCATACGAATCCTTGCACGCGAACGCAAATATGCCGGCTACTTGATACTTTTTCAGCGTGTCTATTTCATTGTAAATTTTATTGTAGTCCTCCATCGAGGACATCTCTACTAGAGGGCCCTTTTCGTACCTAAAATAAGTCAATTATAAGTAAATTTAAAGGGTCCATTTTGCACAATTTATGGGATTTTACAGCGAAATGGTTAAGCAGTTTTGTTTAAGAAAGATTAAAAAAACAAACACCTGTAATATGACGAAAGTAAAATAAAGTTATGTTAAATATTAAAATTACATGTATGATACTTTCTTAGGTTTACGCGAATATTTGACATTATAAATGAAAATATCTTTTCGGATTTTGTCGCGGATTTATTATGATTTTTGGTTCCCAACGTTTCACAGGAGAGACTAAGGTATTAGACGTCTCAGGGGGTTATATACTTGTTACAGACAGCCTACCCACAATTTACAAATATTCAAAATGACACCAAAGTAGCTTATAAAATTATACATTTTAATTCTAAATATTTAATATTTTAAATTTTGAATTATATTATAAATATGGCAATATTATTAACTTATTTTTTAACTATGTATAAATATAATATAGATCTCCGCTATAATTAAATAAATAGTTTATAACTTGCAACACACTCTCATTTGATAAGCATGCATTACACATCGCGATAACATATTAAAAATTTATAACCCTTTGCCTGACGCTTGGGTTTCTTCAATCAATTAGTTATCCCCAATATTTTGATAACTTTTGCACTTTCAAAACTCAAAAGCTTAGGTGATTACTGATAATGTTTGTTATAAAATACTGTTTAAAAACTGTGCATTATCTAAATATTCGATTTCGTGTTAACAAAATAACTTAAATATTAAATAGCAAATATATCTTTACCAAAAAAATTGTTGCGAATCGCGATTTAAAGTTTTAAATTCCAACTCCACTATCAAAAACAAACAGTAACACTCCACGCAAATGTATGAAAAAAAACCTGTTATGCTTGAATATTAAAAATCTTTAAAAGAATTAAGACGATTTAAAGACTTACCATTTGCGAGGTGGTGGGGGAGAGCACTTGGGCGCCTTCACGATGATGGCGATGGCCCCCGCCAGCATGCACAGCCACAGAGCCCAGAACAGTATGAACATGAACCACCGGAGGCGTATCCAGAATGGGTCTTCTGCATACTTCAACAGTTCTTCTTTTGTGAGTCCGGTGAATTGCTACATGGAAAGCCATTTATTAATAATATACAATAATTTATAATATATAATATTATTAGGATAAACTCATTATTTTTATATTTGATAATCTGTGACCGAGCTGTCAAGTTGACTTTACTTTTTATCGCAATGGCGGGAACGCGATATACGATTCGTTGAATCGATGGATAACTGAAACTAATATAAATTTAAGAATTATTTATTGTTAGATTTATGTGTGACAGTTTTGTTCAGTTAGAGTCTTTTATGTTTGCAATATAATATTTATGTACATTAAACTATTTACTAAGCTTTATATGATATCGTCAATATGTGTAATATTAAATATAGTCTGATACGCGGCTATCTATAATATTATGTAAATAAAATATATAAAATATAACTTGGATATTTAGAAGAGCAACAATTGCGTCTTGTATCTAAACTTTTTCGCCGGTTCTTTCGGAATTGTTTTGAGCTTTCCGAGCTGGTGGTAGCTTCTGACTACATTGACGCTCAAAAATCCGCGCATTTAAAGCCTAATTAAATAGTTATTAACTTAATTTCAAGATAGGTACCATAATAGTTTTTTTGTGGGTGGCAAATGAGTCAATATAAACACACATATATTATTATAATAACTCATTACGTAATTCAGATAACAGAGCATACCAAAGAAATAAGTAGGTACACATAATAACATGTAGATACTAAAGTTAAACTTTTTATAAAGAACAAGACAAAATAAATTAGTACTACATGCCTAAAAAAATTTTACCTCATATCATGTCTCATGTCATTAATTGCCAATTAATAATTGGATTCCGCCAATTCGTAAGTCTTGAATCCTTAGAATTCTTAAGTTTGAAGACATAATAATATATTTAAAATTAATCTATAATAAGCTTATGCAATTCTGTAGTTGTTTTATTTGTAAATCCAATTGTTATTAATACGGTATCAGCATGCAAGTGATAAATTAAGTTATGCGATACCATAAATGCATACATTATGTAACACATCAATACTTGACATATTTGAATTCAATTCAATTTTCTTTTTAATGGATTCAAACGTACCAGTTTTTAAACAACTGCGCTATTTTTAAAGAAAACTTAAATTTAAAGTAGCATAATTCGGTTAAAAGTCATTCAGTCCCTTTTAAAGTGGTTGATCTCCAACCCTTTACTCTTTTAGATCGGTAAAACTCATACCACTTACCACGTTATTGATTATAATCATGCATAATATTTCGACACGATAATATGTTACAACCCTCGATACAAGGGACAAACAAATAAAATCAATATCTTTAATTTATATACATAAATAAAATAGAATTGTCTGTTTGTAATATCAAATTTACAGCTTTTTACTAAATTGATATTCTGTACATATAATAAAAACACAATTTAGAACACTTTTTGTTCAGATTTTGATGGGCCTTTTACTAGCTGATAGAATCATTTCTATCATGATTACCACTTGTCTTACGATGAAGAAAAACATCGTGAGGAAACCTGCATGTCTGAGAGATCTAGGAATTTTCGAAAGACATGTAATATCCGCAAACACGCATTAGGACAGCGCGGTGGACTATGGTCTGATCCCCTCTTGTTGAAGGGAAGCCCGTGCCCAGTGGGACGTTAAAAAGGGCTGATTACAACTACAAAAACACTGAGTCAATATAAAAACATACCCGCTTGTTTGCGTCCAGTTCGATCTTAGCGTCCCCATTTCTATGGTCGCCGACCACATACTTGGCGTCAGCCATGTCTACGCGGGTACTGATTTTCGCTTCGTCTTCTTTTTGCAGAAGCTTTTCCTCCGCACCGTCAGATGAAACCTTCTCCTTGGACTTGTGCAGACTTGCCTTGGAGGTCCGGAATTCTGAAAACGCATAATAATATTACTAAATGATGAATATTTTTATAATACATTTCGTCTTACGTTTATAGTTTTTTTTATAAGATTTTGTTATTAATTAAATAATTATTTCAGTTTTCTTGTTAAGTCTGTTTATGTGAGACTGTCTGAACGATTTTTAGTAAGATACAAAATTCACACACTATTTATATTTATTTTTAATTTATTCGCCAGAGAAATAATCTTGTCATAATTTGAAAACAAAATTATCGTAATAGTATTAAATCTTCATTATTCGGCTTCATTACACAAAAAAAACGAAAAGCAACAATATGTAAGGTTTTACAGTACTTTGAAGCAAAATCCAATTCCACGATCGACTTACACGGAGGAGTAATAAAATAGCCTTTATTACTGAAATTAATTTTACATTCCCACTTTCATTTATTCTTCTTACATTCACACTTCCATTTAAAGATCCTTTTTTATAGTAATTCCCATTTGATATTTAACTATTACAATTATATTACTAATACAACTTTTGATATAATTTACTTAATATTACAACTTTAAAAAATCCAACATTGGTTATTGTTAAATAGGATAGTAATAAACTTATTTTCTTGTTACATACATTTTGGTAAGATCTTTTAGTTATAGGTACACGGAGGAGTATGACACGACAAAAATATTTTTAAAACTGTTAAATATGCTGAAATTTGAATACTATACTGATTTGACTATTTTATACTTAAACCAGACAAAGTCGTGCCACATTTAATTTTCCGCTTATTCAAAATATTTATGTATCGCTATATATAGACGTTATATATGTATTAGAATAGCTATGTTAAATACTTCATTGAAGAATATGTATATTAAATATGTATCGAATATGTCCTGACATGTTAATCAGTCAAGATTGCGGAACAAATGAAGGCGGACGAGAGTACTTATTCATTAATTCACGTCTTTTCAATCTAAATTGAATGGATTGAAACTTATCTCCTTTTTTAACCCAGATGGGGCGGTATACCTACTTTAATGTAATCGTTCTAAGATGGAAATTTCATATTTTTTTTAATTAAAATAAGTTTATCTATTATTGAATACTGATTCATCAAGCTTAAAGCTTAAATGACGTTAAAAAAGCTTTTACAATAGCACAATATATAACGATTATTACCTAAATAATTATAGGAATAACCAACAAAGGCGTTTTTTTTAATTCAACCCCTACGTGATAAAGGGAGAGCCATTTTTTTCGGAGGTGAGGGCTGTATTTACTTAAAACAAGTATACTAACTTGATACAATAAAAAAGACGTTTTTGCGGCAAGGGCTTACCAAAAAATACGTATAATAAGCTAATTTTGGGGGGTGTCAAATTGAATTAAATAAAGGAGGAGGAAAGCCAGGTCAAATTAACAGTTTACTATAAGCTTTTACCTAAATTTATAAATCAAAAAAATAAACTTCAATGTAAGCATCATCCTATTTTCATAAGCAAGACATGCCTACCAAGTATTTCTCTCTAATGACACTAATTAGAAGAAATATGTATGAAGGCACAACGTCACCGAAACAAACACCAAAGTGTACAGTATAGAATATATTAGGGCTGATATTATAACTCAGGTATTTTTACTTCCTACATAAAAAAATGCTAATTATTAAAACACACAAAATTCTGATATTTTGTAACAAGTAACGCATACGTAACAGAAGTTTAGATATAATTTATAATGCTAAATGAACATTCAAATAATTATTTTAACAGTGACAACGCTGTTAAATTGTCCAGTCTATGGAAAGATTTTGTTTATTTCTCTAATGGGTACGCATGGTCCAAGATCCCAGGGCCGGCAGACTTTAATTATTTTCTCATTAACCCAAATGTAGAGGATAAAGTAGTTCAAGTATGTACTTTGATTAGTATACGAACCCGCTAGTTTAGGCCGAAGCGGGGGCCAACTAAAAGGTACGTACCTTATATCATATTATACGTTAACTTCTGGGAAATATTTCAATACCTTTTGTTAGCAGCCAGACCAAAAGATGGCCAAACATCTCCTCAGTGTGTTTGATCGGGAACATGACAATGGACACTTAGTGATATTTAACTTAACGAATAGAGGATAAATTGAGATCGTTGGATCAATCGGTCTTAATAGAATAATGACATTGATAACAGTAGCGAAACAAATGTTCCTAGTAACTACACTAAATAAAAACTTTTAGTAAGTAAAACTATAGAAAATTCTTTACAACGATTGAAATGAATATAATATCACCTTATGTTAAAACACAACAAACTGTTAATGATAAAAGCCTTATAGTGCAAAATTCAAGTGTCCAGTCACGATGGTTGCCATATAGTTTACGAACAAAAACTCAAATTCGAGAAGTTTACGTAGATTAGATACGTAGTTTTTTAATGATAAAGAGAGAATTACTTATTCAGATTAATTCTTATAATACTTTCTTAGGTTTACAAGAATATTTGACATTATAAATGAAACTATCTTTTCGGAATTTGTCGGGAGTCTCCCGTGACCATGATTGCTGTGAAGCATTCGAAACGTCGGGAACCAAAAATCAAAATAAATTCGCGATAAAATCCGAAAAGATAGTTTCATTTATAATCACATTATTCTTATTTTAAATTGGATTAAATTTTAATTTGTCTTAATTTTACCAAAATAATTTCAGCTACCCTAACAATACATTCATGTGATGAAATTCACTGTATTTATTGGTAATGAAAAGCAAAAATGACTTACAGGCTGGACGTCTTCACCCTACACAGATCTTGGAAACACTAAGGTACTTGTCCATCGCATTGGGGTTAAGCAAAAAGAGGTTACACTGTCAATAACCGAGCCTGTTTGCAATAACTGTCGGAAGGTTCCGCACATTTGTCATAGCTTGTTTATTCTTTTTGCATACAATCTATTAATCCATGTACGTAACCAATAGTAAGCTAATATTTACAAAGCCTTTACTTTATATCGAAGTAAATATTAAGAAATTAAATGATATTCTGAATTTCTAAGCATTGATTCGAAAAAGGTGTCATTTAGACAAAGCTTACCCGTGAAAATTATATCAGCAGTCTTATATCTATAAATAAAACTGAAGTGTCTGTCCGCGTTCTCTAATTAAATTAACTCGCATGGCGCAAATAGCATGACACTAATCCCACAAGTACTGGTTACTACTCCGATTTAAATAAGAGTTTTGAGGCACATGATAGACGATTGAAGAACGGCCTGATTTGACGAAAGCGTCGTGGTAAAAGTTTCAATTACTCGATAAAAGCTATTAACTTTGAAAGCACGCAGAGAAAGTTAGTGTAAAATAAAAAAGAAAACAACGAAAATACCATTGATTTAACACGCACTAACTATGGAAAAATTAATAAAGAATTATATAATTTCGGTATAATACTGAATCCTTTACAATAACTTTTTTTACAATATCTTCAGATAAGTTCATGTCCAAAACCAGTCATGTTACTTTTTGCGAGTTTAAATTAACTGTTCCAGGAACACACAAAACGCAGACAGTACTGCATTCCAGCCTCCAACAGGGATCTTACAAGTTTTCCAAGAAAGATTTTAACGATCTTTTAAAATAAACGAAAAAGCACTTGAATACACGTAATTATACACAAAAATTCTATGCACTTGGGAGAAAGCGTTTATTGATGCCACTGATACACTTCAATTTTAACATAAAAATCTAAACGCATATCGTCAAACATACCTAGTAATAGAATTACATATTAAAATTACAACTGCTTTTTATAAACAAAATTAACTCATAAATTTCAACTTATTTAATATAGAAATTTTAACATATTTAATAGACATAGTTAAATATGTAAGTTTGTTCTAAATAATTTTACTTACGAAGGAAATACGTATTAACTTGACGGTCGCGTATGAAGCACTAAGAGTTGCCAACCAGACACTGACAATCGCTTAAATCCTCTAATACATTATTGTTTAGCACTTAGCTCTAGCATGGAATTTTCATGAGGTCGCGTAGTGGGAGAATTCATGGCTTTCTCATTAAAATTTCACATAATACTAATCATAGAAATTATAAATATGTAGATTAAGCTTGCAAGTAAGCTGTACTTTTCTTTGCCAGTAAGTTAGCTTTATAATAAAAGTTGTAGAATATAAGCTTCTCTAAAAATTTTGTTGTAAGCAATTATTTGAACATTCCACATCTTGAGATAGAGCCTAGAGCGAGGAATCGTATGTATATGTCGCACTCGTGGACATATATGAGTCGACTCTTTACAAACTTCACCGTCTGTTTACAAGGGCTCGGTCAGTTTTAAGTTTTTTTTTTTTATGGTAAAAAGGGGGCAAACCGGCAGGAGGCCCACCTGATGGGAAGTGATCACCTCCGCCCATGCGTTGCCGGCCTTTCAGGAAAGGGAGGGAGGGAGGAAAGGGGGAGGGAAGAGGGAGGGGAATCGAAGACGGAGGATGAAGGGAAGAGAGAGGGAGGAGGGAAGGAGAGTGGGCCTCCCAGACTTCCGAAAGCAATTTGTAAAAAAGTGTAAATAATACATTTATCTCTTAAAATTAGGGCTCAAACAGTTTCTTTACAGTCTTTCCCGTGACCATGTTGCTGTAAAAGCTTTCGAAACGTCAGGAACCAATAATCAAAATAAATCCGCGACAAACTCCTAAAAGATAGTTAATTATAATTGTAAATTATTGCTACATATTTGGTCAAAATGAACTCTACAAAGATTTTAATACTTGGCATTTTATTAATTTGTAACGTTTTCTAACAGACAGACGTATATAGTATCAGGTATATGCATATATCATAGCGTTCAAACTAAAAAGTTCAAACTTCAAGCTCTCTTTCGGACTCCAATAAAGAACCATTAAAATATGAAAACCCCTTGTAATTCCAAATTACTTGTAACTAGGGATTGCAATCCGGAAAACCGGATCCGGTAATCCGGCGGATCCGGCATCATTTCACGGTCACCGGATCCGGTACTAATATACCGGATCCGGCGACCGGATTCGGTGTTACTAATTTTTGGCAAAATAATAGAGCTTTTGCATAAGTTGGTACTTTAAATGCGTAGTATGTGGTGTTCATGCGTGCAAGTTGGTGTCTGACATAAATATAAGACTTGTTTCTTAGCATTATCGAATACTTTAATAATTATAATGGTCTCATCTCAGTAAAGTAAAGTAATTATATTAGATTATATAAAGTTACTTTATAAATAAAAAATAATTGATCTATCTGTGCAAGTGACATCTAGGAACACTGAGCTACTCGTTACAATGTTAAAATTTTACCTAGTTGCCTACACTAGCCACCGCTAAATTTTAATTGTTTGCTCGTTGCCTAATCTTAACATTGGGTTAGAAAATGCTCCATCCTGAATGACTGATGGATCAACGCACAGCCTAAACTGCTAATCGTAGAAACCTGAAACTTTTAGGGTGCGACCTTGTAGTTTATGACGTAGTTATCGGATTAGAAAGGATTTTCCGAAATTTTATGCCTAAGGGAGTGACAAACGGGAGAAATGTCTGTATGGTGTGATTCCAATCTACTTCAAATTTTGCATAAAGATACTTAACAGAATTGATAGAAAACGTGTTTCGTATTTTATTGAAACCCATTGCCTTAGGGGGTTAAAAAAGGGTAAACAGTAATTTGGGGGTAACTTACATCAAAGATGAAATCAATACTTCTTAGTGCTTTTGATTTAAATAACAGTTTGTTTTTGCACATGTTTGAAAACGTAATACTTTTCTCAACAAAGTCAACAAAAAGTTTGTAATAGTAGGCATAGATCTATCTACTACTACAACTACGCCAAGACTGGACTGGTTTAAAGAGTAGTCCTCATAACAAAAGGGATGAAATGGTAAATGACGAATCAATTTTTGGTATATATAAGTAAATGCGTATAGCCAAACATATTTTTTGTACTTTTAGTTAGCGAAGCCGCGAGTTCCGCTAGTTTTTTTATAAATTATCTACTATATTAAGTACAATGATACTTGAATGTGGATGTTATATGAATAAAATTATTAACAAGCAAAAACAAACTATTTATGAAGTAGCATTGTTTTAGAAATACATTACTTTTATCTATAGAAAATAGCTAAAATTAAAAATATTTTAACGCCAAGTCAATGTTTCATACAAATATGGTATTATTATTACTTATCATGTTAGGTTATAAATGTAAAATGCCTACTTTTTTAATAAAAATAACTGCTTTGTGCGTTTTTATTATTACAGACTCCTAAAAACTGGTCCTTTGAACTCTTTCAAGACAACCAAGATGAGTGATGCAATTCGCGGGCAGATGTGAACTATACAATACAGACCGCTCTTAACCACAGTACAGCATCCAAGGCAGTGAAAAGATTTATATTTGGGGTTGAATTATAATTTATAATGGAGTGAAGTGAAAAAAAACTGCAAAGAATAGGCGTAAGCTTTAAGATTTTTTTTTATTTTATCTCAATATATATTTAATTTAATCAAAAGTTATTTCGAATACTATAAATCAATTTTCATCAATCACTATCACAACATATTATTTAAAATCAAAGTCCTCCGCCGCGTCTGTCTGTCTGTTAGCGATATACTCAAAAACTACTGCACCGATTTTCATGCTGTTTTCACCAATGGATAGAGTGGTTCTTGGGGAAGGATTTAGTATATAATTTGTCAAGTTTTTGTAAACATTTACTAGCGGAACCCGCGGCTTCGCTCGCACTAAATCTAGGGACGAGCTCGAGCGAAGGCGAGTCGCTAGTCGACATCTATTCACATTTTTGGAATAGGTATCTATATATTAAATTACATGGTTCTCACTTTAAATTAATAGATTATTTCAGGAAGCAAATCTATACATAAAATGAAAATGTAACTGTCGAATCTGATACATTTAGATATTTTTGTAAAATCTTAAATAATGTTCCTACATAGTTTTTTAGAATTTTTATCTATCTTCCTGTTATCATGGTCACAGACGACCATATCACAATTCAAAAGTACATATTATTTTAATGAAAGTATGATTATAACTGGATAGAAAACAATGTTAAATGATATTTTAGAAAGAATTCTATATTTTTTTCATTCTGATATAATATATAATTAAGTGTTTGCCAAAAACATGTCTTTAAAAACAGGAGTTTTGTTTTACCATTCAGCGAAGAACATAATAAGGAGGAAATATATAAGGGTATTTTTATCAAACAATGACGGGACCCCTCTAGTTGAATCCCTCTAGAAGGCGTAGCCTCTCTGATATTGAGCAAAAACTTAATGATTATTTCATGGCCACGTAACAAAGTCATTTTTTTACGTTCTCTTGGCTTTAAATCTTTATATACCAAAATTGCATTTATTACAGATATTGATATTAGGTCTCTGGCAATTTTTTTTATACCAGAAGCTTGTCACATACAAAAATATTTGTGCATGCATTTCATCAAATTTAAGTTCAGACGTGCATGACCCACATATGGGGCATTGAGAAAATTCCTAATATATTAATAAAAAATAAAAATAATAAATTATTTATTTTTTTTTTTTGTTTATTTCTATGATAATAATTTAATTTATGAACAAAACATCATTGCACTTGTGGGGTCAAATTATTATTTCGGCTTGCACAGTGAACGTGTTAAATTATCTGCTTCTATGCTCTATATTCATAACATTTTAAAACAAAAATTATAAATGAATTATAAATGTTCGGACATTTTTACACCATCTAGTTCCGTGGTAAGCTACGAGGCTTGTGTTACGGATACCATATAATTGATATACTACACATATAAATTTTAAATACATACATAATATAAATATTAACACCCATGACTGGAAAACAAACATTCGTGCTCAACAAATGAATGCCCCCAACGGGACTCGAACCCGCGACCGCTTGCGCAGAAAGTAGGGTCACTACCAACTGAGCCAAATGTGTCGTCAAAATAACTCAATTCTTTTAATCCATATATTACGTAGTTGAATTGTTTAATGTCTGGTGGTTGTGGTATTAACAAAATTCCCGAAGGTCACAGGATAAAAATGTTCATTATTTGTGACAGTTATCATTACGGTATAATATGTATATGAAAACAATGAGCTATTATAAAATTCCTGTCTTTTGCATAAGCCATATTTTTAACAAGCTTACTTGCAACTTACTTAATCATGATTTTAATTAAATATTAAATTATCTAAAAAAGCACTTATAGGTAGTGAATAAAAAATAAAATGCTTTTAATATACATTTATTACACTTACATGTGAAATAGGTATACATTTTAATTATTATTTAAAGAATAAACAACAGTTGGTATTTTGAATTTTAATCACACACATTCCTTTTACATTCTAATAAATAGTAGTCACTTATTATCTATCCAGACAATGGTAGCTCAGTGATAATATGCTTGCTTGAGCTTGAGTGCAGTGGGTTCAAATCCAGGTCTTGCGCCTCTAATATTTTCCTCCTTGCACCTCGAATCATTTCTAACATAATTAGAAATTGTCTTACAGTAAAGAAAAACATTGCGAGGAAATATGCACGTCTGATAGAACCTAGCATGATTTTTCTAAATACATGTGAAGTCCACCAATCCCCACATCTTGGTCACTGTTGTGGATTTTGGCCTGATTCTGATATTTAAGGGAGGCCTGCGCCCAACAGTGGGACATTGAAAAGAGATGAATACATACTTATTACTCTAATGGCAAATTAAATCTCATTTGAAGATACTTTTGAAATAATTTATTTCTGTCTCTTTGTATGCTATTAGATTCCTCTACAATATTAATTAATTTATTAAGCTTTTCCTCCACAGCTAGCTGTCTATCACGCATTTCTATTGCTACTTTTTTAAACTCTGTAGTCCTCTTTTTAATTAGCTTTCGTCTCATGGCTTCATCATTTGGGTTTGAACCTTCATTTTCATCACTGTCTGCTGCTTGTGTAATTGCGGTTGTTCCTAATAGTTGTCTAGTGAGCTTGTCATTTGTCCCTTCTTTGACTTTTTCCCTAATTTCTGGCTGATATTCACCATCTATATTGTATATCTCTTCAAAAGTATCAAAATATGGCCACTTAAATGCTGTTACATTATTTACTTTCTTCTTCCTCAAAAGCCTTATGTACGTTTGCTTTAAATTTCTAAACTTTTTGTCACAGCTCTCAGCTGTTTTGTTCCCGACCCCTTCCGCAATATCCATCCAAACATTCTTTTTTCTGATGTGTGGATTTCTGAATTTTCCAACATTTTGTAAATAATGGGATAGCATACTACTTACGCTTTCATGATCCCAGTGGTCTTCTGGATCATCAGTGGAGCTCTCCATTACATCAGTTTGAGCATATGCCATGTTTTCTGCGTCGGCTTTAATTTCTAAACCCCGACGAAAAATGAAATCTTTCGTCACAATTTATTTTTACTAATATTTTTTGTTCATCTTCATTCACCGCAAGATATAAAATTTCGTACTATGGCCGAAATTAAAGACGGTGCAACAAAGCTATTGTGTTCTGTTCAGAACATTTCTCAATTGAAGTTTAAAAGAACATCTTGAGATCTAATTTCCACTAATTATGCTTAATAAATTGATATTTTGTATTATATGTAGTATAATTACATGAAGAAATACGCAATATCTTCCTTTAATTGCATCAGGCGACGAACTGATAACAAAATGGCGTTGCTACGCTTTCGAGTTTCAGAATCGTTCAATGAAAGCGCTTTATAATACGACCAAGTTGAGTTGTCTTCAATATAGCTTTAAATGAATTAAAAATGAAAATATTGATATTTTTGCTGTATAAGATAAATTAAAGAACTCTTTTTCTTTATTTTAAAGTAGATTTAATACAAAATATTTTAAGGAAATTACAAAGGATTGCTGTTTTTTTTTCAAGAGTAAGGACATCTTAAATTAGTAGGATTATAAGCGGTTGACTTGCGCTTTGTATCTTAAAATATGTCAAGGATCAGCTGATGAATTGATAATGTAAATATAAATCAAACAAAAAACCATCACACGTTAACTATGCGTAATTTCTTCTTTAAAATCTTACGTGTTATCTATTTGTGATATGAGTTATATAGGTTTTCGAAATTTTTATTAATTTATAGGAGTGTAAGTCATAGTACGAAGTTTTCGTATTAAATTATTACTGAAATGTTACGTACAATTAACAAATATGACTGTCGCATCGATCAATGAATATCAATTCACTTAGGAAATTACCTGTATCAGATTCCGGAATAGGTTTATATGAGGCGACATGGTCGTCTTCCTTAACTTGGCCCCCATCTATGGTAAGATGGTTTTTCCGCGCCTCCGACATGATGAAATGCCTTTTCTTAAACCAGTTTGCCCGTAACTTGCTTTCACTCAATCACTTTAAATTGCAGTACAATGACTATAATTATCTTTCACTACCATTAACTATCAACGTGAGCTGAGATCAGCCAGTCAGTGTTGCCAGTGGCAGATAGTAAAAAGTAACACGAGACAGCTCAAAAAGAAACATTTTCACAAAAAAAGTAACATTATTTTATTTTGCCGTGTTGCCGATGTCAGATTTCCGTGTGTTATGGTAAAAGTTAAAAAATTGCCGTGTCTCATACAAATATAACGAAAATGTAGACTTTTGTACCTAATTGTAAATTGTTCCTATAGTTTTAGTGGCGAAAAACCAGGGTTCCTTAGATAATTTATTTATAGGTAAATAAATTTTATTTGAACAACTTTGGTAAAAATTATAACCGTAATATAACTGTCTGATACCACTAATACTTATTTCTTCTACTTTTTCTTTCTTTAAATCGTATTTTGATCTAACATTTGTTTGGTTGATTTAAAATTAGTTTGACTTCCTATACTAGTTATATAAAATTATTTATCGATTAAACATAAATAGTAAAGTTAATCAGTTGAACGGTGCTATAGATTATATTAAATTTAGTTATAGACTAGCTGTTATCCGCAGCTTAATGCGCGTGTGTTGTGCGTGTGCGCTGATTGCCGCGTTTCAGGATACGGCATAGAGTATATTGCTACATAATACGGCAACGATTGTTCTGCCGTATACCATGTTTTTCTGGTAATGGCCCCCAAATACAGTGTAACACGGCAATTGCCGTGTAAATGGCAACCATGAAACGAACTGAGACTGACTATGACATTACGTGACATGTGCGCCAATATAACAAACGAAATTCCGTTCCGAAACGAGATGCGTTCCGTTTCATGACTAATTTTAGTCGATGAAAAAAAATATTTTTGCTACTTCCTTAAAGTAACGTAAAAGTAACATTTTGAGTCGTGTAACATGTAGGTAACATGAGGTAGTGAAAAGTAACGTAAAATGTTACAAAAGTAACATTCTGGCAACGCTGCAGCCAGTGCCACCCCGCGCCCCCGCGCCCGCTTAAGTAGTGAATGAATGACATGAATAATGTATAAACTATAAAGATAAAAGAATATTGAATGGAGACCGAGTTCTAGAGTTCTTCTTCAAAGCGATGTCAGAAAACTTGGAATGAAATTCACCAAGCCCATTTTAGAAGAAATCTAGGAAAAAGCTGCGTTCAAAATAATTATTTTAAATACATTTATTGACAATATTCAAATAAAAATGTTTGTTTATTGCTTATTTATTTATTTGATAAAAAACATTGTTTTTCATTTAAAAATTTATAATTACAACGAGATAAATTACATTGTATCAATCAACTGAATTTTTATAGCTTGAAGCTTCCATATCTGTGGCCTATGATCAGCTGTTTTTCAAATTGAATGAATGATTGTTATTAATAATTATTAATTATCAAATATCAAACTTCAAAGTCTAAAAAAGATAACTATGTACCCAATCTACCCATATTATTATATATATAAATGTATATAAATAGAAGTTTATTGTGTAACATAACGGTTGGTGGTTAGTGATTACAATGTGTACAATACCACCTGCGCCACCGCCGCTGCCGCAGCCACCACCGTCTCTTCCTCCAGAGAAAATATATAGTGACAGTTCGCCTACTTTCACCAACTCTGATATTTGTGAGTGGGCTAACCATGAACCCCAACTATGGGAAGTGTGTACAAAAAATAATCTCTGCTTACACGAGACTCCATTTCATTATAAATACAAACGTTTTGAATCTATTATGCAGATAGGACCTACTTGTGGATTAGTTGCACTTTCAATGCTTTTGAATGGGGAAGTATCCCCTGAAGAACTGTTGAATATCACTAAAATGGAAGGATATAGCAATAATGGAGAAATGTTTAGCTGCAAAAACATGGCAAAGTTGGCAGAGAAGGCCATTAGTTTGGCTGATATTGAAAATATAAATTACTATGTAAAATCAGGGGGCTTATTTACAGAAGAGATTATACTTGAACTCCTAAATGGGGCAGTGTTATTAGTTCCGTATCCTTTTATAAACGTTTTTTTTTAATATAAATAAAAAGGTTTCCACTTTTGTTCTTTACATTACTAGACTACTATTCAACAAAAACACATATGTGTCTCATGTGTCACACAATGTCTATATTTAAATATAATAACTGTTCTCAATATGTTATATATTTTTGTTTCTTTAAATTATGTTATTCCTTAGTACAAAATCAGATATGATGCAGACTTTAATCATGCTCCCTGCTTAAGACGTGGTCACACAGCTCACTGGGCTCTAGTCTGTGGCATAGTTGTAATTTCAGACCCTGGAGAAAGTTATATGGATGATCCTAAAAATGTGTATGTTTTATGTCTTCATGGTAAGTCAAGATTTCTTGCTGCCTGGACACTTGATGAATTAGATAAGAGTAATAAAAATTTATGGGAGTTTTCTCCAAAGAAACAAGAGGATGGCTTATTATATGTACTACCTGAAGGTGGGGTTGGTGGGGAAAATGGCCTAAGGGATCAATTTTTGATATTTAACGGTTTATAACTTAATAAGTGTACATGTATAAGTGTTTTAGTATATACAAATATATATTTGTTACTAATGTATGTATTTTAATTTTAAACCTTAATAATTTATATCAGATATCAAATAATACAAACTGTTTTAATGCAAAATTTTATTTGTACAATAAATACAAATTATACTGCAAAATGTGATAAAATAATAAATCTCATGACTTTGCTTAAACACATTGATGTAAAACAACTTGTTAGACCAGAGTCCTGTAAATTAATAGTTTCCTTCCTTTTATTGCACCTTCACTATTTCAAAATGTATAAAATTGCTTTATAAATAACATAAATCGTAACATAAATTTAATATACCTTTGTACTAATTAATTCAACTTAACAAAACTCCATTACACAAAATGAATAGTTAAGAGTTAGCCGTTTACTTCGGCATAAAATATTTGTGATGAATAATAATAATTATTGATATATGATTACAAGTTGCATTGAATACCTTCTTATAACACATTAATTAAACCATACACTAACATACAGCCAAATAATTAGAAAATTTTAATCGCCAAGTCAGTCAGCAGTTATGAGATCAAAATTATACTACACAATACTTCAAATATTAATAGTAGGCTTAACAGTTGGGTAAACTGAGTTAATTTTTAACTCCCAACCAAAACATATTTATTTTTATTATAATAAAAAGAAAATTATAGAGTAAAATAGAACTTTTAAAAGTCTTGAGTGTTTTAGCACTACTAAAATAAACTCCTCGGTACAGTTAAGCAAACTACTGATATTTGATTCATAATATAATAGCTTATTATAAAAGAATACTATGTCTATTACACTGATTACAAAGTAATACACGGCTATGTCGCGAGATGGTTGGCTTGGCCTCTAAACAATATGGGAACTTGAGCTTTTTGTTATTTATTATGCCATTCTAAATGATATTGATGGCACGAATTTTAAAGACTTCTACACACGATACAAATATATTATATAGGATTGATGATATTTATTATATCTTCTTGCAAAGTCCATTATCATTAAGCAGTAGGTATTTAAGAGCGTGAATGGAAGTCTTTATTAGTTTTGTCGCCCGCATATAGAATTAAGCTTTTTTGCATTTTATCTGTTCCATTATGCAGTCAATGTTTCTGAACAGTTGACTTAATGAAACTTTTGAAATAAATAAATAATATTGGATTTAGGTAATACCTATATTACAAAAATTTTGTCATGGACATTTGATGAAGAAACAATGTTTGAATAGTACATGCAGCTCAGTAGCAAAATTTCTTAATGGAACCTGCATAATATATTTAAAAAATTCATTCATGACCAAAACTTAAAATGTTATAACACAGTTACACACTTACTATGAAATATATATACAAAGGAAATACGAGTCACTTTAATTTGTGCCTAAATATTGTTTCATTAAATGTTATATTTAAGATGGGCCACTTTAAAATGAAAATTATATTGTCACAATATTAGTTTTAATAGAAACTCGATATATTTTTGCACGCTTCGACTAGACCAAGGTTTTTTCGAAAAACAAATTACAAAACCGGTTTAAAAATTAAATGGGATTCTGGGCCCTGTCAACTATGTAATCTGGGCAGTTGTAGATTTTTTAATAAAAATTGTCGCTCAGCAACTTACAATGGAAAAATCTGTCATTTATAATGGAAAATATACTTTATTTGTGCAATGTCTTATTAAACATAAACTAAGGACTTTAAAACACAATCGGCCATTATGATAACAAAGAAGATATGAAAAAAATCCACAGTCTCGATCAATCATTATTCAAATTGCTACACATTGCTATAATAAAATTCACATTATCTAATATAATGTGAAATATAGAAAAAAACTATTTGTTATTTCAAAGCTAAACTGAAATTACTTGTCTTCTATAGATTAATATCGATTTAATAATTAAGTCACGTGACTAATAAATCGATATTATAATTTTATATAGAATATAATTTTAAACAAGAACTTCATTACATTGACTGATCATAGACAAAAAATTTCATATACATACATATATATTAAAATATGTATATAAATACACGAATAACACTCCGCATCTGACAAGCTAGGGTCTACTATTAAACGTCTACACCCGCAATTTCGCCCACAAAACAGTAGTTTCAATTAAACCATACAATACCACAAACATACAAACGGACACATACTATATAATAATAAATATTGGCGACCCCTTTCTATATCTTATTCTAACATTGACTTTCAAATACGCATCTAATCTACACTATTGTCCACTTCTTAAAACACTTATTCGATTATGTAGTAAATTGAGTTCCAGTATATAATTAATAAAAATTAAATATCGTAGAGTATAAAATTAACGAAAAGCTAACATTGGAAGTGTTTACAGCAAACGATTATTTGGCACTCAGCGAAATGTGTCAAATTATAATTGGAAGAGTCGAGCTCAACTGTGATGACTTCTTTAAACCGTGGTCGTTAAATATTTATACACGTATTATTTTTTAGTTTACCATTAATTTGTAGTAATCTGTTATAAGGAACCCCTTTATGTCTATGTTTATATTTTTTTATTAGTTTTTATAAATTTAAAAAATGAACTACGAATATGGCATTATCAATTAATCATTGCTAATGTAAAATTAAAAAAACCTTTTAGACTACTACAAACTAATTGCATGTAATTATATGTCATATTCAGTTATTATGAACTTTAATAACATTTCAAATCAATCAAGAAAAATAAAAATAATTATAACGCACGAGTCAAACTCTGTTTTAGCCCTAATTTCGTTGCCGTGTATAATTACCCTAAACCACGATACACTTAGTTCTAAATACATCGATCGTACAAGAACATCTATGATATTGGAAAAATTGTTGAAATTCAAGCCTCTTCATTTACCGCTATGCTAGCTTTGAAGCTGAAAATTTATACCACACGACACGACAACACGACGGCACGACTGAAGTATTCGTGTTCGTGCCGTGTAAACTTCTTCTAAAGATTTTATTATATAGTATTATAATTAGAATATAATACTTTTAACTTTACAAGTTATTGGCAAAATGGATTAGCGTATACTATATCAAACACTGATCGAAAATACCTTAATGTAAAAACGCTACCATATTATTAGCTATTGCTTCTAACAATTAGAATCGAATGCGCATATAAAAAATACAAAAAAAAATAGCGACCATCGATAATCGCGTAAAATAAATCATTCACGAATCACAGACAAAATAAAATCGCGCTCCCTACCTGATATGTGCCGAAAACACCATAAGTTTCCCACAACTAACCTATGGAAATGTCACGAACCATAACTCCGATACAAATTGAGTACACGTTATATATTATACGTTAAATATCTAATATTTTATTATAATTAAAACTACTATGAAATGACTATAATGCATTTTTGAGCCTTTATTATGCAACTTTAATAAGCAATTACAGTAATCTCGAATCTATTACACATAGAATACGATTCAAAGTTCCATAACAAAAGCCTTGCTAATGGCAGCTCAACTATTAAGTAACGCTATATTTATATTGAGTTGAATAATGGGCATATGCGCAAAAATGACCTACACATCGATTAAATCATATCAAAATCTATTCAGTACTTAATTTTATAAACACTTGCGTAATACATTGCAATAAAATTGGTTGTGAATTGTCATTAAGCCTATTATTCGACCCGTAGTGGCCTTTACACATTTCAGTAGCAAATTAAAAATGAATGATACCTAACCATTCGTTCATTCGCTCATTTACATTCACCAAAGCCAAATTTGCGCAAACGACCTAAAAGCCTCTTTCTGACGAAAACATGTCCTAGAGTACATTAGGACTTGCACGACAATCCGAACTATGTTCAGACATGATCTTAGCATTTTAACTGCTCTGCCGACTTCTCAACTTACATTAAAATCTGCAAAAACGACGCTCTCTAAACTTTAGCGCTCCAATACAATAATTTAATAACAACCTAGTCATTGGTTTCTTTTAATATAATTATCATTACATTTTTTTGTAATTGCCATCACACTAGCTACCAAGAAAGCACTCAGTTAAACTTCAAACTCATTTAAAGATAAATGAGGAGCATATATTTGGCTCAATAACGTTATTTATTCAATACATGAATAAATGCCTATGCCCATGAATAATGCTATGCCTTCATAAGCACTGAAAAATTATTGAAGTCTAGTACTTCAATGAAGAGCATATGCGTAGCTCTAGAGGAGTTCGACCTCGTATTTATCATTATAAAGCATATTAGCCTGACGTGGGTCCGTCGCAGGAGCCCTGGCAATATATAACACATGTGGGAGGGCGAAGGCCTACGTCTCGGGCGGCGCGAGGGGCGCCCCGCAGGTGGCCACGGGGAAGGTCTTGACGTGCGTCTGCCACTGCGTCGACAGCTGGAAGAACTTCACGCCGTTCCATTCTGTGCCGTCGATGTACACTGCGAATTGATTGAATGAATGATTTTAGGGATTGAATTGATTGAATGAATGATTTTAGGGATTCAATTGATTTTGTTTATTTTTTACTAAATTCTATGAAAAAGCAATTGTTCACAAAATTAAAAAAAAATGATCGCCAATTTAAGATTAAAAAATTAAAGTTAAGGAAAAAAGTAAAATAATAATTAATATCTGTATTTCTAAAGTAATGAAACAACTAATTAACTCTGACAAACTAAGGAGATACTAAAAATTATAAAAAACTTTCCCTTCAGCACACTAGATCAGATTAATGAAATAATTTAAATAAAACCATCTTTTCGATTTTTTTTTTTGTTAATTTACTTTGACTTGATTTGTTTATCAAACCAAAACCTAAAACTGAAACATTAAAACATTTTAGAACAATATTTCTCAAAGTTTATTATGAATTACTAAAGTACTTTGATGCCATTTTGAATTTTTGTAAATTGTGGGTAGGCCACTGTCTGTAACAAGTATATAACCCCCTGAGACGTCAAATACCTTAGTCTATCCCGTGACTATTATTGCTGTAAAGCATTCAAAACGTCGGGAACCAAAAATCATAATAAATTCAAGACAAAATCTGAAAAGATAGTTTGATTTATAATTACAAAAGTATTGTATACAGTTCTCGCGACGTAAGCTCAGCTTTGCATTTGTGTGAGTGATAGCTAAAAACCAATAGCAGCGCATCAAAAACCAGTTAAAACAGGTTTAAACCAACTCTGCGAGTTGGTTTAAACGCTACGCTACGCCTTCGGTCGTACCTATCCGTACACTGCACTCACACAAATGCAAAGCTGAACTTATGTTTCAAGAACTGTACTTTAGTGAATATCACCTTTAAGCGGCGCATTGTGGGACTTGGCAGAGCAGATAAGGCGTGCGACTCCCTCCACAGTGTGCGCTCGGCCTGGCTCTGCCTCGCCCGCCTTCTCCTTCTTCTTGCCCAGACGCATTACTGTTACAATTAGCACGCTTTAGAAACATCATCATCAAAATCATTTAAACTATAAATTATTAATATCAATTGTCTAATAATATGTAATTCAATTCAATTTTTAAATCTTTTTATACCTCTATTTATAAAAAATCAATGCATGTTGTGATTACGTTTAAAAAGAAATACAATTATACTGTGACCAATTTATTATGTAAATTATTACTATGTATTTCTGTTGGTAATCCTAATAAATAAATAAATCATCATCATCATCAGCCCTTTTTTAACGTCCCACTGCTGGGCACGGGCCTCCCTCAGTACGAGGGGCATCAGGCCATAGTCCACCGCGCTGGCCTAGAGCGTGTTGGCGGACTTCACATGTCTTTCGAAAAACTTGCTAAGTTTTTTCTAAGACACGCAGGTTTCCTCCCGATGTTTTCTTTCACCGTTAGACAAGTGATAATCATGATAGAAACGATTCGTACATGAAAATATCAGAGGTGCGAAGACCCGGATTTGAGCCCGCATCACTCGGTTATCCAAGCGACGCATTACCGCTGGGCTATCACTGTCTTTCTTAACCGGTTATAAAGAAGTATATAATTCAATGAGCTACATACTCTTCTGCTTCTTCTCCTTGGTGAGGTATGTGATGCAGAGGTGGTGGTTGTGGCGCGTGACCAGCAGCGCGCGGAAGTAGCCCTTCAGCGTGACCTTGCCGCCGCCCTCCGCGCCGCCCGCGCCGGTCTCACCCACCTGGTATGAACCGAAAATACATATTTATTATAGTTATAGCAACACTGTTCACTTATTGCAAGAGCCCTTAGACCTTCTTAATCCGGCTATAAACTCCTTCCTACCAAATTCTAATATTTATACGCATACAACAATTATACTAAAATGTCTGTATATCATTTATAAGTGCAATAAAAATATTATATATTATATACTTTTAAAGTGAAATAAAGCCTAATTCATTCGCTGGCATACTTTCAATCTCCTACCATTATATTGTATTCAACCTTCTTTGTTACACTGATGAAGAATGAAGGAAGATCAGGATTCAGGCCATAGTCCATCACGCTGTCCTAACTCCTATTACGGAATGATGGTTTTCACATATCATCATGTTATTTAATACGGGAGATGTGAAACTCGGGATAAACTAGCTTCACAATTTTCACTTTGCAACACTTTTCATTTATGCTCCACTCCCATTGGTTGTAGCGTGATGTAATATATAGCCTATAGCCTTCCTCGATAAACAGACAATCCAACATAAAAAGAATTTTTCAATTCGGACCAGTAGTTTCTGAGATTAGCGCGTTCAACCAAACAAACAAACTCTTCAGCTTTATAATATTAGTATAGATAAATATTTTGGGACATTTTTACAACAGCGCCATCTAGTTCCGTGGTAAGCTACGAGGCCTGCGTTACGGATACCAGATAGTTGATATACTACATATTATATAAGTTTAAATACAAACATATTATAAATATAAACACCCATGACTGGAGAAGAAATTCGTGCTCAACCAATGAATGCCCCCGCGGAACTCAAACCCGCGACCGCTGGAGAAAGAAAGTAGGTTCACTACCAACCGCGCCAAACGTGTCGTCTAGATAAGTGTCAGGTTTGACGGATAGTGTCAAGTGTGAGCGGTGTACCAAACAAACTCTTCAGGTTTATAATATTACTATAGATAAGTGTCAAGCGTGAGCGGTGTAGTACCCACCAGCCAGTAGTCGAGCTGCAGCTCGAGCGGGTCGCGCGGCGCGTCGGGCGCGGGCGTGGCGGGCGGCGAGCCCTCCTCCTCCAGCGACGCGGCCGCGCCCTCGCAGCCCACGCGCACCTCCTGCGGACGACACACTTTTTTAAATTTTTAAACTTTTAAATTATTTTAAAGCGAACATTCAAGTATTATAGGTGATTTTTTAATTACATTTAAACGAATAATTTCCTGTCTAAAAACATGAAAATTAAAAGTGCGTGTGTACAAAGTAAACTTGTCAGAAGTAAAACTTTTTTGGCAAACTAATTTTTAAATCTCGTTTATATTTATACTAAATAACTCCGTCTAAGCTCGTTGAGAGAGGGAGATGGCGCGATGGTCACACCCACGAGTTAGACAGAGTTAGAAACGTCACTGACTCGCGGTGGGCGAGATCTAACTAAGGCTAACTCTTCCCCGTCTCTGAGTGCCTGGTACTATGAAGTTATTTTTTCGTTTCATCGAGTTTGAAATCACAACGATTCTAAAGAAGTTTCACTCCAAAAATGAAGTACAAAATAATTTGTCATACCAATTACCAAGTAACTAACTTTTTTGACCTACGTTTAACATAAAATATTTTCGTTTAAATATAATTTTATTTTTTATATAACAAAAATATATGTACATAAAAATCAAAAAAAGCCCGTTTCTTAAACATTTCTTTCGGTAAGCAACAATAAAATAAAACATTTATAATAATTTACCGCAATGAAGGGCACGAAGGTCTGACTGGAGTCCTCGTCGCCGGAGCGCTCGCGGTACGCCACCATCGCCTCGCCGATCGGTATGTTGTTCACTGGCCCGATGCTGTTCAAATATCTGGAGTATAACGTAGATTTTATTAGAATGTAAGAAACTAAGATTTTTTTTTCAGCTGAGACGATTTTTTTGTTGCCATCTCACATATAAGTGTGAAGGAAGTAGCTAGCGCACTTATGACGTATTTATTATTTTATGTACAGTTCGCGTCACGTAAAAAGAACGCTGGAAGAAGGTGGTGGGGGGTGTGTTTGCGCATGGGTACATTCGCATACGAAATTACTAAACCTATTATTTTTTTTTAACTAGTCTTTCGCTCGCGACGTATATTAGTTATTGGCAGGTACATTTAAAAATATATTAGATAGAATGTTATTAAATAGAATTCTATTAATTAATAGAATAGTTATAGAATGAGAATAGAATGTTTATCTACTTACAAAAAAAAATTGATTAATTCCTTAAATATATATTTTTTTAATTATTCACTGCATTATTATCAGACTACAATATACGTCATAAATATTTTTTCTCTATTTTTTATATAAAACTATTTCGTAATTAATAACTTTTGTGTGCGCGATAGTATTTTGAACTGACGAACCAATAGCGAGCCGGAAAGCATGCGGCGCGTCCCTTGACGTCCCGCGCCCCGCGTCTTACCACCAAATTGGCCGATAAATCGCCTCTGCGCAACTTGACAGCCAGCGTTCTTTTTACATGACGCGAATTATATATGCGTATATTTAGTGCCTTAACTTTTGCTTAGATTGCTATTACTTTATAAGTGATATTTGTTAGTTAAAGTAAATACTATACTAAAATCGTCTAAATTGACTGAAGTCCGAAGGGACTGTACACTGCGATTAGTAGACTGAGACGCCTTGTGTACGCTTTGTGTTCTTTGACTCAGGCGCGGAAACCGACAACGAATGAACCAATGTCGCACAAAGTGAACCGAAGTGCCTTCACACTCTAATACAGTCCTCGCGCCATAAGCTCAGCTTTGCCTTTGTGTGCGTACAATGTACTGATAGGTACGGAGCTTGGTTTAAACCCGTTTTAACTGGTTTTTGGTGCGCAGCTATTGGCTTTTAGCTATCACTCACACAAGTGCAAAGCTGAGCTTACGTCTCGAGAACTGTACTCGTATTTGTTTGGATCATGGACTAATGGAGAGCCCATGCGGGGGCAACCGCGCTTGCTAAGCATACGTTAAATCAAGCTTGTGCGACGTCAATGTTGACGTCTTGTCTATTTTTCTCGATAGTGCTGTCGCAGCATCGCAACGATTTATATCGATGTAATTCAAGATTAGATGAATTTGTATTTTACTGTAGGTGTTATTATTGATTTATTTAAAGACAAGTAGGATAATTAAAAACATGTATTTTGTATGATTTAAAATTTGCAGACTTCGCAACGATGACAGCAAGAAGAAAGAAATATGGATTAATGCTTTTCAAAGAGACAATTTTTTCCAACAAAGCATAGCGTTGTATGCTCTAGACATTTCACACCGCATTGCTTTACCTTTCACTAGTAATAAGACAAACAATTATCGATATCGATGTTTTTTAAAGTAACCCTTTTGTAGTCTTTAGAGAATCAGTTATCACTTCGTTACCCAATCACAGCTGGCGAAGCTTACCTCTCCCCCCGCCGTAAAAGAGTTTAAATGACTGAGCTAATACAAAAACATGCTAATGCGCGCTCCATTGGTTTTATGCTCCATGATTTCGATCAACTTGTCGAGTAATGTAGTGGTATAATACGTGCCACGAAAGCTGAGACTTGACGAGCGTCAGTAGCGGGGCATTTTAGCACTTAAGTCGTGTCAGTAAGAGTTATCTATACTAATATTATAAAGAAGTAAAGTTTTTTGTTTGTTAAATTGTAAGGGGTAATCTCGGGATCTACTGAATCGATTTTAAAAATTCTTTCACCAATAGAAAGCCACATTATTGCTGAGTGTCATAGGCTATATAAAAAACCGAAAAATAAAAAGGCTTTTACGTGGTAGTCCGTTTTGCAAAGTGAATCGGAGAAAAAACGGTCGAATGAAAGCGTTTCTTACGAACGCTGCCTTAACTATGAAAGATATATTTTTGAGTTCTAGAGAAAAGATGTGGAGCTTGAAAATGCCTACAAAAAAGTCAACGACAGCATATGTCTAACTTTTATATTTAAGTTACAAAAAGTAGTTTTTTTTAATATTAGTATAGATAATTTAATTTTTAATATTAATAAAATAATTTAAATTATTTAAACACTCTGTACTAAAAAAGAAATATTAACATTATGCCCAACGAAGTGGGCACGGGTCAGCTAGTGTATAATAAATTTCAAGTGTCATCTTTGGTGGTACGGTCTGTACCTGGCGATGCGCGAGGACAGCTCCGCCACGTCGTGCGCGGGCGCGTCCGCCGCGCGCTCGCACAGCGCCGCCCACGCCTCGCCGCAGAACAGCGCCGCGTACGTGCTGTCCGCCGCGCCCAGCCAGCGAGAGACCGTGTTCGGACCTGCATATACAACACATATTCAATTAAACTGTATTTTTACTTTTACATTTTGAAAAATAAAAACAAATCCATAGGAGTAAAAAAAGAGGAGTAAAATGTGTTATTTTAAACTAAAATGTCTTTGGTGTTTCGGATTTTGAAAATTACAAACAAATGTGTACCACAAGAACCGTATATTTTTGATGATGATATAAAAGGTAACCTATGTGCTCTCTCTCAAATCTATTAAGCGGTTCTGATGTGAAGACTATTACAAACATCCAATTCGGTTCATACAAATAGTAAAAATAATAGTAAAATAAATTAATTTTATCAGACTGCCGGCGCTGTCGGCGATGTGGTAGATTATGATCTGATTCTCCCCCAATTGAATAGAAACCCGTACCCAGAAGTTTTTTCAATTTTTAAATACATACATTTATTATGTATTGACAAATATGGCTATGATATTCAGATTTACGGAAAATCGTGAGGAAACCTGCGAAAAACATATGAAGCCCGCTAACACGCACTAGGCCCGCGCGGTGGACTATGACCTGATCCCCCTCGCACTGAGGGAGGCCCGTGCCCAGCAGTGGGACGTTAAAAAGGGCTGATAATGATGATGATTCAGATTACCAATTTCATTTTAATCTCTCGGCTATATCTCAGATATATCTTAGATCTCAATTTAAATAAAATTAAAAATACGTTGTTTAATAAGGGTTAATACACTATAACGGAATATTTAGTAGGTTACATCTACTAAATATTCTGTTATATGTTATGTGTGTGTGTGTGTGTTATATGTGGGATTAATCTGGTTGTGTCTCACGTAAGATAAATAGATAAATATTGTAACACAATATTGTTACCAAAATTTTTTTTTTTTTTGGAAAGAGCAACTGTTGAGTTTCTCGCCGGTTCTTCTCAGCAGAACAGCTTTCCGAGATGTTGGTAGTTTACTCACATACTTACAGACTGACATTTAATTTTAATAATGTAAAAATGACGATTCAAAAGAGCTTGTAAAAGTCTATTTGAATAAAGAATATTTTGATTTGATTTGATAATAACAAAGTGTACTCACCGAAAGGTATGATGTAGAAGCGTAGCTGCAGCGAGTCGTGCCTGCGCGCGAGCTCGGCGTGCGCGCGCAAGGCCGCCGCCGCCGCCGCGTCGCCGCCGCACACGCACACGCGGATCGTGCGCCGCGCGTTGCTGGGGACGCAAATAATAATAATAATAATAATAATAAGTAGAATCTAAAAATAAGTAAGTTTATTATATTTATTTTCGGCCTTTTATATATATTTATTTTGTGCTCGGGCGTAAGAGTAAAGTATATAGTCATAATAATAATTATTTTTTTTTATTTCGGAACTACATTGGAACCATATTTTGTAAGTAAACCTTACATACTATAACTTATACACTAGGGTTAGTAATAAATACAAACAGAACATAACCATTAGTTTACACGTTTATGTAGAAAATCTATTGCTAAATCTTGGCATTTTGGCATTAAACTATGTATTTTTTTGATCTTACTCTATATTTCGTTATGGATTTTTGTTAATTTTGATATCTAATATGTTTAACATCTGGCGGACATTCCGTGACAGATAACTTTATTTTATACTAGTAACGCACCCCACTTCGTTCAAGTCGATCCCTATGTATATTTAAATCTTTAGTATATATTTCTAAAAGAAATAAAAAAGCAGTAAAAATTATATGTGGTGATCCATATAACTATTATAAAAAAACCCATCAAAATCAACCTAATAGTTTTCTTGTGATTCAATAACAAACAGACAAACAAACACGCCTTCTATACATTCGATATCTTTATCGATAACGACGACTTCAATTAGATATCCCAAAAATATTATATAAACAGATACAACTAAATAAGAAGTTAGATATATAATGCACTAGCCTTTCCCGCGGCTCCGCTCGCGTTTTAAAACCTAAAAATCGAAACAAATATATTTCTTCCGTATTTGCAACATTTATCATTGATGCTCCGCTTCTACAAGTCGTAGCGTGATGTAATATATTTGTAGCCTTCCTCGATAAACGGACTATCCGACACAAAAACAATTTTTCGATTCGGATCAATTTAAATTTATTAGACATAGGAGCTTTTAACAGCATTCTGGCCTATCCTTTGTCGGATCAGTCAAGAATGTAGACGTAGATATTCTTAAGTTTTGTTATTTATAAGGTTGATTACTTATATTTAGTTATTTCAATGGGCACCCCCATTTGGGATAACTAAATATAAGTAATCCCCATTCGTATGATCATTTTGTGACCAAGCCCCTTAAAAATAAAGATTTAAAAAAATCGGATCAGTAGTTCCTGAGATTAGTGCGTTCAACCAAACAAACAAACAAACTTTTCAGCTTTATAATCAAGATACAGATATGTGTATATATAGTAGTTAACTCACAGACTGACATTTAATTTTAATAACGTAAAAATGACGAGTCAAAAGGGCTTGTAAAAGTCTATTTGAATGAAGAATATTTTGATTTGACGTGTATGCGTGTGTACTGACAGATTTTTTTTATTAGGACCGATTTCTCTAGACTAAAGTTTCTCCAGGGCCTTTTTTATTTTTAGAGTTTTACATGATATTTTTTAAAACCAGAAGGGTTTTGTCTACTAGTATTAAAGTGTTAGACAGTGGTAGCCCAGCGGTAACGCGTCGCTTGGATAACCGAGTGATGCGGGTTCAAATCCGGGTCTCGCACCTCTGATATTTTCATGTGCGAATCATTTCTATCATTATTACCACTTGTGTTACGGTGAAGGAAAACATTGTGAGGAAACCTGCATGTCTGAGAAAACATAACAAGTTTTCGAAAGACATGTGAAGTCCGCCAACTCGCACTAGGCCAGCGCGGTGGACCATGGCCTGATACCCCTCGTACTGAGGGAGGCCTGTGCCCAGTAGTGGGACGTTAAAAAGGGCTGATGATGATAATGATGATGATTAAAGTGTACTGACAGGTTGGCGGCGCGTGCGAGGAGCGCGTGCACGAGCGCGCGCGCGTCGGCGGGCGGCGCGGCGGCGGCGGGCACGCGCAGCGCCGCCAGCGCGCGGGCCAGCGCGCCCGGCGCCGCCGCCACGCACTCCGGCAGCCCCTCCGGCCCCAGCGCCAGCGACACCTGCTCCAGCACCGTGCGACGCGGCTGACAACCACAACGACAACAATTATATTAAATAAATAAATATAAATATATGTTGGGACATTTACACACAGCACTATCTAGTTCCACGGTAAGGTACGAGCCTTGTGTTATGGATACTAGATGGTTGATATACATGGTGGATGGTATATACACATATATAAGTTTAAATACATACATATTATAAATATAAACATCCATGACTGGAGTACAAACATTCGTGCTGAACAAATGTATGCCCCCAGCGGGACTCGAACCCGCGACCGCTGGCGCAGAAAGCAGGATCACTACCCACTGAGACACTAATATTACAAAAGAGAGCAAAAAATACGCCTTGGGAATGATGTAATCGCCGCCAGGCTATCTTAACATATCGAAATATTGTTTACTAGCAATACGCGCGGCTTCGCCTGCGTTCATTTTTTTGATCGCTACTAAACTTTATTCGACCACTCGCTGAGTTGAAAATTCTCCAAAATTACTCCAGCTTTAATATGCTCCTGAGCCGAACCTACCTATTTCATACATTATGTGCGGCGTGCACTCCTCCTCCTCTTCTGTTATTATAGTGTTAGTAAAGACCCTTAATTTTGTCTTGCAATTAAACTAGCCTATATTAATCATTGATAATGTAGCATTTCAACGGTGAAAAAATTTTAAAAATCGGTCTAGAACTTTTTGAACCAATTCGTTACAGACATACCTACTTACATACAAACCTTTCCTCTTTATAATATTAGTATAAATTTGCAATTAAATTTAAAGAAGAAAGAAAAAAAATAATATTAGTCCCGCTGAGTTTCTTTCGCCAGTTCTTCTCAGGTCAGAGGTTTCTTCTTTCCGAACTGGTAGTAGACTCATGACGTTTAGTAAGAAACTGTACCAATTTTAATGCTAAATAAAATAATTTGATTTGATTTAAGCTCAAACAAAATAAAAAATCTATAAAGGCTTATATTTTGGCTTCTGAAACACAGGTTTCTAGTTCAGGAGCTAGGGCTGTGTAAGATTGTACCAATGTATTTTGCTTTTTAATAAAGTTAGTTTTTTTTTATACCTCAATAGTAGTAGGGCTGTGCGCAGGCAGGTCGTGCGCGGACAGCGGGCGCTCGGCGCCGGCCGCCAGCGAGCTCTTCTTGCGCGCCGGCGCGGCGCCGCCGCTCGTCGCGCTGCGAAACAATCTGGACCTTTTGTCTTCCTGCAGAGTGTTCAAATTGCATTAATACCCTTCCAATGAAGAGTTACACAGAAACGATTTATTTCCGTTATAGGCATTAGAAACTATATTAGCCATGTTTGGTAATGCTTTTCGAAGGCATATTCACAATTTTCTACAAACAGTCAATAAGGCAGTGGTAGCTTAGTGGTATCGTAAAGCGAACCTTTAATATTATCACGCGATAATAATTTTCAACATGATTTCAATATGATGAGGGAAATTCCCTGCATCGTAAGACAAGTGACCTGCTGCATGTCTGACAGAAACAAACAAATTGATAGACGTGTGAAGTCCGCCATTCCGTACTTGGCCAGTGTGTTGGACTATAGCAAAATTGTCTGTGTATTGAAGGGACGATAAAAAGGGCTACATATTTAATTAAAATGTATCGTTATTTTTACTGTTCTAGTTAGTTGGCCGTAGTTTTTATTGTTTTAAGTTGAAATAGTCTATAGCCATATTATCATCATAATTATCTATGTATATTAATTTGCCATTTTGTTAATTTATTTTATCTTACTTGTCTCTAATTTATGTAGTATTTATAAGTGGAAACTTTGCTGAATATTTATAACGAATTTTATGTAATACTACACTGTATGTTTATCGAATATAATTAAAAATAAAGTGCGTGTGTACAAAGTCAGAAGTAAAACTTCTTTGGCAAACTAATTTTTAAATCTCGTTCATATTTATACTAAATAACCCCGTCTAAGCTCGTTGAGAGAGGGAGATGGCGCTACGGTCACACCCACGAGTTAGACATAGTTAGAAATGTCACTGACTCGCGGTGGGCGAGATCTAACTAAGGCTAACTCTTCCCCGTCTCTGAGCGCCTGGTACTATGGACTTATTTTTTCGTTTCATCGAGTTTGAAATCACAACGATTCTAAAGAAGTTTCACTTCAATAAAATACATAAATACCTTGGTCTCGTTGGGCGGCGAGCTGGAGACTGAGGCACCAGAAACCGGTGCGTCGAGCGTCGCGTCGCCATCGCTGTTGCCTTCACTGCCGCGTTCATCGCCCGCAGAGCTGCGTACAGCTTCCGACTCTATTTTCATAACAATCACGTGAGATATACAATAACCTATCTATTGATTGGTACTGATGATATATGTAATGAAATGACATTTCATTCGAATTTGCTGCGCTTCGCGTTTATATACTAGTTGTCTGTGGAAGTCAGAGAACGCATCGGGGTGACGCACAATGGTGGATGATGCTTAAATTATTTTGCATTTATTGTAAGCTTAAATTTGTAGAGAGATAAAGTAAAGAATATAATTGAGCGATATTAGTGAACTTTTAATGTTGTTTCTTTGATTTTCAGGTGAGATTGAAAAATATTTGTCATAGTTAAACGATAATGGTTCTAATTTTAAAGTAAATGCGTGTTTAAAATAAAACAAATCTTTGATGTCATTTCATTACATATAGATGTACATATGTTTGTTAGAAATCAACGTATAGATAAACGAAATAGTGAAATTTCTAAATAAACATAGTAGAGAGGCTGTAAAAGTTAATAGATTATAGAAATAGTTAGAAATTATAGGTTTATAGAGTTCGTTTGCAAAGCTGAAGTATGCGTTGGCAAAAACAAACAAAATATAGCTAAGAAATGAAAACGGAAATAACAGACAGACAGAAAGCTCGCTAGTTATACTAAAATAATAGAGAATGTTGTGTTGTTTTGAATGTCATTCGGTTTATTGTCCTTGACCTTATGCAACAAGTGCCAAAGTGAACTTTTAAGTGAAAACTTAGTTTACTTTCTCATACACTAGGTACTTTTAATGCCCTACTGCTGAGCACGCTTCATATTGAAGAAAGCGAGTCAGTCAGATCAATTAAGTCTACTACAAACCACGTTCGATTAATGTGTTTTAGCTAACTTTTAAGAATAAGAAGGTAACATTTAAAAAACTATGAGCTGACAAGCTGTAAGAAGTTAAAGCAGTCTTAAAATATAGAAATGTTTATGTGAAACTGTTGCATAAGATCAGATGCAAATGGCACATTCTTTCTAACATACGGTAGAGCCATTAAAATAATTCAGTTTGAAGAAATTAATAAATTATTATCAACGACAGAGAATATGAAAATGACATCAGTTAAAGAGTTTAATAGTTATTACAATATAACTTCTAATGATAAGTTTATTAGAAGAAGACTAAAAGCGCGTGAGAATCAAAATGATTCTTGGTAATTTATACAATTCTCCATCGCTAATAGTCTTAGTACCTATCGGCTATTATATTGACTCTGTAAATACGAGGTTTATATTATAAATAGTAAAGTGTATAATAGTGTATAATGTATAGCACTAATATTATAAATACAAAAGTGTCAAAACTTTGTGATTAAGAGTGTTTTGATACTTCGTCACTTCGTAACAACTCGAAGGTTTGTTTAAAATTTTAACCTATTTAATCATTTTCCTATATATGTGATAACATAGCACAATATGTGTAACAATGAGAGGCACGGGCCTTAGCTCCTTATCTACTAAACATTCCATGAGTAACTGCGAACAAGAACACTTAGTAATCTTAGTATTTCACTTAGTTCAGTTAGTATTAAAATGATTTATTTTATATAGTGTTTCGAATAAGTGTATAATGTATAGCATGATAGTGTAGCGTAGTGTAAATAATGTATAATGTATAGCATGATAGTGTAGTGTATTAATAGTATAGTGAGGTGTACCGTGTTAAGAAGCGTGTACCTGTGAGATCCATGAGTAACCGCGAACAAGAACATTAGTATAAAATGATTTATTTTATATAGTGTTTGGAATAATAATGTAAAATGTATAGCATGATAGTGTAACGGGAGTAGTGTATTAATAGTATAGTGAGGTGTACCGTGTTAAGAAGCGTGTACCTGTGAGATCCATGAGTAACTGCGAGCAAGAACACTTAGTATAAAATGATTTATTTTATATAGTGTTTCGAATAAGTGTATAATGTATAGCACGATAGTGTAGCGTAGTGTAGTGAAGTATAGTGTAGTATAGTGTAGTATAGTGTAGTGTAGTATAGTGTAGTGTAGTATAGTGTAGTATAGTGTAGTATAGTGTAGTATAGTGTAGTATAGTATAGTGAGGTGTATTGTGTTAAGAAGCGTGTACCTGTGAGAGGCACGGAGTGTCGCGCGCGCGGCCGCAGCTCGGCGGCGGACGCGAGGCTGGCGTGCCGCGTCACTGCGCATGCGGGCGTTAATACAGCGGGCGGGCGGGTGTACACAGTTATTCATAAATGACTTAGTTATCCAAAACGGTTCTGTTTTTAACCCATGGTGTTAGGATTCATTTAGATTAGTGTCTGTATGTTTGACTGTTATTCAATCAATCAATCAAAATATTCATTATTCAAGTAGACTTTTACAAGCTCTTTTGAATTGTCATTTTTACTTTATTAAAATTAAATGTCAGTTTGTCCGTGAGTAAACTACCACCTGCTTGGAAAGTTGTTCTGCTGAGAAGAACCGGCTTATTGAAGCTTTTATACTGATTTTACGGTTTAATTTTAATTTAGAGTGGAAAATATTAAAATCCTTCCATTTAAAATAACTAAAGAATTCTTAAATAAACGAAAACTTATATTTTTTTATTTTGAATAATTTAAATTCGTATTTGTATAGTACACTCCGCCTGTCCGCACATGCACTACCACTATGCACACAGCGTTACAAAACAAAATACAAACACAGAATGTCCATCGATCAAGATAAGACGTGCAAAATGTTGTACCTAATTATGATATGATAACAAATCATTCGTGTGAATCACCCCTAATGTGTAGGACTGATTATCACGAGCTTTGTTCATATTTCTTAAAAGATAAAAGATTAAAATTATCTTTAGCTCTTTAAAGATGAAAAACGTTAGATTTGAGCTTAAATTAATCTCTAAATAATCCAAAATTACTTATAACTCGGTAGATTCAACATCTTACAAGTCGGTTAAATTGATCGCCGACAACATGTCGTGTGTACGACGTCTATTTCCTCACTAAGCAAAACAAAACAAGCCACACAATCGACAATGCACTGTCCCGAGGGCATCGCTCACTAGTCACTGGGCCCACGTCCAGGCTACTGTTGCGCCTCACGTTTTGCACTTCACTATTCTATACAAATTACATGGGCACCCTACATTATATAAAAAAATTTAATATTTAAATTTGAATTATCATCTAAAAGTACCATATAACACAATTTTAACTAAATTATTAATACATATTTTATATCGTAGGCAGTCGCGAGTTCTATTCCCGTGCAATACAATTAACTTATAATTAAAACATTTAAAAACAAACACAAAAACAAATATCACACATTTTAATTATTCAAGTAGATCACTATGTATACTACAATTTACCGTTCGAATGCCGATGGTGTTCCTGGTTGGCGAGACTCCTTGAGCTGCTGAAGAAGGGTCTCAATGAGGGTTTGGGGGTGGAGCCAATGCTTATAGTGTCCATTTGGTCCGGACCAGAATCCTCACCTTCACCACATGATAATGACTCCAGTTCCTGTGGTTGAGGGGAAGGAATCAAGTATTACATATAAGATTGACAGCCACTTGTTTTAAGTGTTGAAATAATTTTGTTTAGTTTTTAAACAATACTAAAGGAAATTGGAGGAGGAAATTAATTTTTTTTTTGTATAATGAATCATATAGTTATTTAACAGCAAATACTAAGCGGATTTTAGTGAAAATCTTGGATTTTAGGTCTACCTATGAGAGTATTGTGACAAGAAAAGAAAGTAAATAATTTCCACGCAGGCGAAGCTACAGTTAACAGTATGATCGAATTGGCTTACACACTGTAATGGCTGAACAAATTTTCATAAAACTCTAAATACGGACAAATATAATACTAGCTTAAATGATAGACTAACCTGAAAAAGTTCATCGATATCGCGTTGTGCGTTGTGCGTATCCCTCGCAGCGCCTCTCTCGGCCATATCTTCGGGCACTCGAAACCGCCGCAGCAGAGCTGCGAACTTCTGCTTTAAATTGCGTTGCTGTGGAAAAAATACTAAATTATATAACAAGAATAAACAGGCATTACTTCTAACACTCAGTGATTTTAAACTATCATTTTTAATATGACATAAATATAGGTACGTATTGTTAGATTAATAATGTATGTAAATCACATATTTTCACTTTATTTTATTATGCAATAGTTGTATGTATGCAATAGATAAATAAACGTCAGATAAAACGTACAATTGTATGAAAATGGCTGTTCCAAATTTAATAAAACTTTTCAACACATTCAGGCAATTTAATTTTTAAGACTTTTTTTTTTTTAAGATTTGATACCAAAGAAAATAATAAAAAAAAATCGAAAACAAATTAAAATATAGCTCAGACCTTATTAGACTTCATACGTATAATCCATAAAGTATCAAAGATATGACACACAAACAAACACTTGGACAGGAAAATAGTATTAGTAGTTAGTAGTAGTCGTACAAAATATAAACAATTAGTTAAAAATAGTTAGTAAGAGCCACTTTACACAAGAATGCACCTCCATTGCGAAGCCAAGCCGCAACGTCACATCACGTCTCACCCGGCACTGTGTACAAGATAAACTAATCCGCGAAAGTTGGAACTACTCATATCACACTAATAGATATATCTCGTTGCCATTGATGTGCCTTAACTCTGTCTGATAAAGCTGAATTTTGCTTGTTTTTTTATTCCGATGATTTATGAAGACTCGTGCGCCCAAATCGACGTTATCTTTAGAATTATTCATGTTGTGTAATAAAATATTCACATATAATGAGAAAATTCCATTACCAAAAAGTTTCAATAACCTTATGAAAATGTTAGATTGCTTATACTAGTCATGCATTCATGCAGGAAACTATGGTTTAAAAAAATAAATTGCCTTTAAAATTTGATCTGGCTTCCAACAACAATGTCCCCTCATCCTCTACTCAATAATATAATTCAATATCTCCGTCAAAACAAATTAAAGCTGGTTTTTTGTCACAGTATATCCCGTGATTTTTATTTATTATAATAATATGACTGTTATTTTATTCTCAGTTTTGTACACAACCAATTAATAATAAATATTTAAAGTTACATCAATGTTGATGCTACCTTGCTTGTTGCTCCTGTTAGGAAATTATTTAAGAAAAAAAAACTATACCAAAATTAGGTACTATCCTAAAAAGCTATACTAGTAAGTACCAAGCACGCAAAGTCTAGCTTCTAGACTCAACACAGACTGAGTAAACAACGTAACACTAAGAAACAAACTTAACACTCAAGCAAAACACCACTTTATGATAATAGATACGAGACTGTTAACTTAAGAAAAATATAAGAAAATTAAAAACATGTAGACAATTCAAATAAATGAAATTTATATATAACGATATGCTACAAATTATTTAGATGTAAATTACTACTTCAAGATATGTAAAAATTCCAAGATAATGTTAATTAAAATTCATGACAAAATCTTTCTCATATTACCTACCACTTCTTTCGAAAACGACATAATATGAAGTCGGTTAAAAATAGGTTATAGTTCTCGCCAAACTTTATGGCTGCCCTGAAGTTGTAATTCGCAAGTCCTCACGCGGATTTAAATAGGATAAAAAGTCAATAAATAGGATTTGAAAAATAAATACATTATATCATCCAAGAAATTTTAAAGTGTCGTATATTATTTTTAAAGCTCCGAATTCGAGTCCCTTTGTCCGCGAAAGTTTCGTCTACACACGTAGAGCATAGACTTAAGCCAATTTATATATTTTTAGCCTTCAGGGCGGTCAAAATCTTTGGCGAGTACTGTACCTTCGTCAAGTTATGAATTAAGAAAAACAAGTACTAAACCATTCTAAACATACAAACAAAACTCGTATCTATTCCCATGTAAGTAAGGTACAATCACCGCTAGCTTGCCGCGGCTGCCCTTGCGCTTAGCGGAGTGCTCCAGCTCGCTATCGCTGTCCTGCGCCTTCGCCCGAATGTAACTCTGTCTCTTTCTCTCCCGCTCCATGAAGCTGAGCTCGTGCGAGCGTGACAACTGTACATTGTACAAGTGTGTGGACTAAGCTTTATTTGAATTGCGTTCATTCAATCATACATAAGGAATAATATATGTGTGTATGTACATGGTACATAATATTTAGACAAAAAAACTTAAAAATTAAACTCTAATCGCTGAATCATTAAATGTATGTTTACTTTAAAAATTTAAGAAGAATAATAAAAAAGTAATTGACAAAATATATAAAAATTTAAATGATGATTGAACGAACGCTCTTAATTGATGAATGATAATCACGAATCTTTATTATATAGTTTAAAAACTTACAGTTCTGGTGAAGTTGATTTGATTGTTACAAGAATAAATATGTAAAAATAAGCATATTATTAAAATATATGTACATATTTTAATAAAATATTACGTAAATATGTTATATTTTTATAGATACTATAAGCTTTCAACTCTGGAAGCACTGGTTTATTCACACCATGCATAAAGCATTGTAAAAGCGTGTTTGGATAAAATGAAGGATATTGTAAACAATTTTATATTATAAGTAAAAGCTTTTTAGTTTTTTCTTTATTTAATTTATGTATTTTAATCTCTCGTAAGTTATATATTCAATTCATTATTTATATTATTTTTTAAATATTAGTTTAAAGATTAACAAAAATGTATAGCTTGGTATTACATAGCTCTAAGAGAATAGCAAGTAAATATGGATACTAGACACTGTTACTCATATTATGATTGATGACTTGAAATCGTTGAGCGAATACGTATTAATTTTATTAAGCATATTTATAATGAACGAAAATACATACAAGAGTAGAAAAATGACAAAACAAACATATTTTCTTATACTTTTTTATTTTTTACATAATATGTTTAAAAGTGAAGATATAGAATATGATTCATTACACATTACACACTATTGTTTATTATAGATATTACGAACCATACGCTTGGACAGTTTATTACATAAGTTTATCAGTACTCGATAAGATCAAACATTTTTAGAAATAGAGGATAAAGTTACATTAGTCATGATATAGATTCAATGGCAATTTAAACTCATTTCCTACCAATAAATACTAAAAGTAAAGCTAGCACAGATAGTAATATATAATTCATCACGATTATAAAATAATGAATATTTAACTTCGTATGTGGCGAGTTATTTACATCGTGCCTTCAATTACGCTCTCTATCTTGTTATCCTATCAGTGTGGAAGTGGTAATGCCAATTTTGATGAAAGCACATATCTTGCTCATTAAAATCTTTCTAAAATACGCATTTGCTCAACGTAAGTGTGAAATCTGTCATAAACCAAGCTCTAATATTAATTTTATTGGCAAAAATGAAACCCACGACTAATTACAAAAACAACATTTCAAACAAAACTATTTGTCCGGATAGTCAATTCAAGCAACCTCGTTTCATGAACCAAAATCAAAATAAAACCGCGAATAAATCTGGAAAAATAGTTTTATTTAAAACATAAAATTCTAGCAAAAATCTGAGAATGTATAAACTTAAGATAAATCAATCTCACCTTGGTATATGACATATCCCCTTTGTTGAAGGCGAGCTGCCTTGTGCGTCGCCGCGCGGCCGCTCCGTACGTCATTTCGTCTGCTTCCTCCACAGAACTGAACTCCCCCTCTTCCTCTTCATCTGAGTAACCACGTTCTAAAGAAATTCGTTTAAAACGAGAAATTTTTACAAAATAAGTATTTATTTTCTGTAAAGGATCAAATGTCTTTAGGGTTCAGTTATCAATTAAAACGATAAATTTTACAAAATAGCACAATTAATTTTCTGTAAAGGATCAAATGTCTTTAGGGTTCTGTTATAAAAGGAGGATTTTTGAACCTTATTCCTAAGCGTAAATAAAATAGACTGTGGTAATTTTTATTTCTGTGTTTATGTAACCAATAAACACACTCATACATATTTTCACTCGTTAACGCTGAAACGGTTGTATGGATTTAAATAAAATTTAAAATGCAGTTAAACAGTGACGTGATAATATGACAGTTATTGTGAATGTAATGTGACGATGTGTAGAAGTCATACAAAGGGAAGAAAGCGTAAGTAGGTACTAGGTAATATATAAAATAGGCCATTTTTTTAGCTTTTTATAGCTTTTATTTCGAACTAAAATAATAATCCTTCGGCATCTACGACGCTTCGCTTTAAAAAATTATCTTAACAATTTAAAGAGCCTCTAGGCGTTCTTGTCTGACCTGACAAATATTATGTTATCAAAAAAACTATCGCGTAATTCAATTTAATATCGGCGTTAGATAACTTTAACAAGGTGTCAAACTGGCGTTTAGTATCGTTTATCTTTACCAATAAATAATATGAAATTAGTCATTTTAATATCTGTGTACTAATGTATAATTCGCGTCATGTAAAAAGAACGCTGGCTGTCAAGTTGCGCAGAGGCGATTTATAGGCCAATTTGGTGGTAAGAGAGGGGGTGCGGGGCGGTAATGCACGCGTCGCATGCTTTTCGGCTCGCTATTGGTTTGTCAGTTTAAAATACCATCGCGCACACAAAAGTCATTAATTACGAAATTATTTTTTATAAAAAATAGAAAAAAATATTTTTGACGTATATATGCATAACTAGTTGTTTTATAAAGAGAGATTCTGATAATAATGCAGTTAATAATAATAAAAAAAATATTAAACGAAATAATTTAATTTTTTTAAGTATGTATATTAAGCATTCTACACTGAATCAAACATATTTTATTAATTAATAGAATTCTATTTAATGACATTCTATATAATATATTTTTCAATGTACGTACCAATAATCAATATACATTGAGAGCGAAAGGCTAGTTCAATTAAAAATAAAAGAATAGGCTTAGGAATTTCGTATGCGAATGTACCGATGCGCAAACACACCCCCCACCACTTTCTTCCAGCGTTCTTTTTACATGACGCGAGCTGTATATATACATACTAATAAATAGCCAGACGTTTTTTTGGTTCGCTCTAACTGCAAACACCACAAAACGGATACGGACATGGAACTTATTTCATAGAATGCAGGTTGTTTCGGTGAAGGTTTTAGTATAATATGTAAAATATTAGAACACGCGAAATGCTAGTATAATTTAGGCGTTTGTTTTAGGCGGATAATAATTTAGGCGTTTAACCTGACATTGTTAAGCTCTAAATCCTCTCATCACAGAAGGCCTTTCCTAGATATGAGAGGAATTAGGTTAAATAGTTTTAGAGAGGCGTGTAGGAAAAGCGGATCCTACACGTCCCACTAAAACTATTAAGGTTCCCTGAGACATACAAGTCTTCTCAAAATGTTTTCCTTTACCGTGCTAGTAAGTACAAATGCTATTGGATATGAGGTTTAAGGTATAAACCTATTTGACTTTTGATACTACTGATAAAAGTCATTAGCAATTATCAAACTATACCAATGTTAGAATATGTAACCTAATTTCTTATCTCTTACGCTATGCTCCATTGATTATCCTAATAGTAAAATTCACGAGTAGCTGCGGTAACCAATCAGTAATGTATCAGGACAAACATTCAAATAATACAAATATTGGCCCACTCAAGAATCGAACCCGAACAATTTATCAAAATACTCTATAACAGAAAGTTAATCTATACTATTATTATAAAGTTGAAGAGTTTGTTTGTTTGGTTGAACGCGCTATTCTCAGGAACTACTGGTCCAATTTGAAAAATTCTTTTTGTGTTGGATACTTCGTTTAGCGAGGAAGGTCACATCACGCTATGATCCATAGGAGCGGAGGGTCAATGAAAAATTTTGCAAAAACTTTAGTACGCGAGCGGAGCCGTAGGAAAGGCTAGTGATATATTATAATATTCTAACCAGTAATAAGAAGAGTATTATTGTTCTTCGTGTCGTGGTCAACAGGAGTGGACGCGAGGCCGGTGATGTAGAGCCTGGCGACGGGCTGTCCCGCGCCGGCGCCCACCTTCCCTCCCACGCTCGTCAGCTCGAGCTCCATGTCCATCGAGCGCTGCAGGACCTGACAATTAAGATATAATATGACTAACACTATATGTGTGTGTTTGTTACAACTGGACTGGTTCATTATACAATAAATAAATAAATGTTAGGATATTTTTTACAATAGCGCCATCTAATTCCGTGGTAAGCTACGAGGATTGTGTTACGGTTACCAGATAGTTGATATACTATACATATAAATGTTAAATACATACATAATATAAATTTATATTATGTATGTATTATTTTATTAAACGACTGAGCGCAATAAGCGAATAAAATATATTAGTATAATACATATATAAAAAAACATCACAGGTATTGCTTAGAAACATTAAATAGCATATTCTTGCTCTAATATCATAAACGTAAAAAGTAATTCTTTATTACAACAATCATCATTTTCCCCTAATATAGGTAGGTATCTACTTACACTAAAAACTCTATTTATACAGTCTCGAATTAATTAATTTAACTTGGTTTTTCTATACTTAATTCCGAAATGCTAAAATATAAGGAATTGCCGAGACTAAGTTTGTAATTATACTTAACTTTATTCAAATAGTACTCGGGACAAATTAAAAGCTTCAGCGCAAATACTTTCCACAAAATAAATCGTAAGCTATACCGCCCGCGATTGAAATTCCTAGATAAATGAAAGCGAACATTGAATACTTAATGCGTTGAGAATCAAACTTATAACAGTAGGTTCATAAACAATGAATACAAAGAATAAAATTCTAACTGATTCGAATCTTTATATAATATATAAAATACTAACAATTTTATTGAACTCTTTTTGTAATCAATACAGAAACCGAATCTACTCGTATATTTACTTCGAATTTTTGTCTATCTGTATGAGACCGCATCGCGAGAAACCCACTTGAGATATTTTCATGAAACTTGATATGATGATAGTTAGTTATCCAGGTAAAGTTTTTATTGCGAAAAATATGACATTTTTGAAAAATCTACATTATCTGTTAAAACAGTATCTGTTAGACAGTAAGATAAACATAAGTCAGGTCCGCACCAGCAGGTAAAGTCGTGATATGCAATAAAGAAAGGTTATTGGACTTATAAAAAATGTGAGAATCATAGGAATGTTTGCAAAAAAGTACATACTTCAATGTTACTTCATGATATGCAAGTAATTGGGCCGTAAATTTTTACATTAAAATTATAAGCATGTTTAAGTATTTCATGAAATTTTTAGCGAGTTTCGTGAACTCAAAACTTATTTCAAATTATATCTGGGATAAACCGCTTATACAAATTTCGCTTTTGTGTTTCTCATTAAAATTAATGAATGAGTTTCAACAAGGTCCTCTAGTTAGCTGTCAAAAAACATTATTATTTCACCATTTTCTTATAAGCAGTTTTTTCAGTCTTTAAATCATAGTATGATCTAAGTACGGACCTAAATTAACTTATTTTTATATTAAAATACTTCGGTATCACTCACTAACTTACTGATTAATGACTGACCTAAACATGTGCTTTAAGTATTACGTATACAAATTGTAATAATGTAAAAAGTTTGGGTGAGTGTAAGTGTTTTAAGCACATTCAAAGCTATCAAAGAAAGCTTTATGAAAATCAGCCAGAAAATCAACAAATGGTACAACATTTTCTACGTATTTTTAGTAAAAATCTTCTACGCTTTATAATAATTAGGCACAATATTATAAAATTTAATTAACACATTATAAAACATCAGTAAATACATACATATGTATTTAAATACAATGTCACCAATTATGGCAATTACAAATGTTTTATTCAACTCAGAACGACGATTCTCACTTGCGTAATTCACTAATTGCTCTGAACTTGGGTGTACATACTGTATGTGGTCTGCTTTAATTAAACGTTTTAATAGAGGAGTATATACATATATTTAAAGTTCCATCAAATTAATTAATGAATGTTAAATATGCTAACGAGGTACATAATGGTATGACGAAGTTAATATAAAATTCCGTAGTAAAATTTCAATTTACTTAACCACCAATTAACTAACAGTTGTCACTTTTTATGGTCCACATGCATATTGCATAATACTTTAGTTGTTTACTGAAACTAAGTGGGTCACGAAGTAGGGAAACATATTCTTCTCAAATTTCCATTAATTGAATAAATGAATGAATCGAAAAATACCGTTAACTATGATTTTTTGTATATTTACTGACTGTGATGTCTCAAAAGTAACATTTATTACAATACGGACTTTACTCTCAAAGTTATGTAACAATTATCAGAGAAAAAAGTAAAATATAAAAAAAAAATCGCGATTCATTATAAAAACATAGCTTTATACAAAATTGATAGTTAAAAGAGTTATTGAGTATTGTAAATGTAGATAATTCATAATAAAATATAACATCGAAATATTGATCAACAAATTCGATAATCTCATTTAACGTGATGTCAATATAAACTATATCATAAAGGATATATTATGATAAAAGGATAGCCCTAAGGCCTTCATATATTACAATTTGGCGATCTCGCTCCAGGCAACAGCTGGAAGGCAACAAAATTGCCCATTTACTTGCACGACGTGTAGGACGTTAAAAGTATTTTAACCAGAGTAATCTTCCACTTGGTCATAATAATTTAGAATTTATCAACTACGTACTAGCGACTTGCCCTCGCTCCACTCTAGTTCGTCTATGGATACGTTTTAACGGTTAATATTTATTAGAAATGATTTATTTTCCCCCTAATAAAAAGTACCCTGTATTGTAAAACCGATTAACCATCTATCGTCATACCAAATTTCATTTCAAAATCTATTTAATGATTTTCTCGTTACACGGTAACAGAAAGACAAAAATTCTAAAACCCATGACTATGAAATAGTAATGATTATCGATACAGAATTTCTAAGATTTCTAATAAGATTTTCTAAAAATATTTTATGTATTTATCTGACTCATTGAGAATTTTATTATATTCATATACATATAAAATGAGTATCAACTAATTACTTACCTGGTCCATACGAATAACTCCTTCCGCTAAGGTTTTGTACCCTAGGATAGTGCGATTCTTATACTTCTTGCGCCTTTGCAACATGATTTGTAACCTGTAAAAAGTATTCATTTAATAATATAAATTAAAATTAATTAATAGGAATTAAATAATTATTTTTTTTAAGTATATGCGAAACTAGCGGGTTTCCCTCTTCGCTCAGGATCGTCCCTAGATTTAGCGCGAGCGAAGCCGCGGGTCTCGCTTGTATATCTTTATAAATTGTAGCCTATGTGTTATTCTGATGTATAAGCTATGTTATTGTAAAGTTTCATTAAAATCCATTCAGTAGTTTTTACGTGAAAGAGTAACAAACATCCATCCATCCATCCATACATACTTACAAACTTTCGCGTTTATAATATTAGTAGGAAAGGATGTGCTACCCGACATAGCTTTAATTCTGACTGATTTTATGATTTTACTTTTACATGTAGCTTTCCAAAAATGAAATAAATAAATTGAGACATACACAGCACCATCTAGTTCCATAGTAAGCTAGGAAGCTTGTGTGGATACCATATAGATGATACACTACACATTTAAAACTATAATTGAAAATTATTACAAATTTAACATCTATGATTGGAAACATTCGTGCTAATCACGCAAATGATTGTCCCCAGCTGGCCTCAAATCCGCAACAGCTTACACAAGTAGATTCACTAATATTTGAGCCTAATAAATCGCCAAATTATTGCGTAGTGTCCGTCTTAATGAATTTATGAACAAACAAATCTTTATAATATTAGTTTAGATATAGTCTTTATATCGAAACATAAGTTGACAAGCAACACCTAGACTATTTTAGATTGAAAATTATTCATAGCAGCAGGATCAGGGCCGCGCTTGGTCATGCACGGCGTATACAGATCGTGGGATAAGCCACCTATTTCAAACACACATATCTCGCAATAAAACAATAATAAAATGAAACTAGAAAATATGTCGGAATTCGTTGTACGTCGGATATACAGATAGTTTTAAATTGTTATAGTTCACAGTGCTATTATTCATTTGAATTGTTAATTTTGGAGGTCATATGTCATTAAAACTATATTAAAAGTTTCATGAAATTACTCAATGACAAGTAATATTCAGTGCTAAAATTTACAGTAGTAGTAGAGTAGGTAACTTATATATTAAAATTAATAGACGTAGTTCTACGAGATTAAGAAGCTTTAGTGGCATAAAGTTACTTTGTTACTTAGCGTGATGTTTGCACCAGGTCTCTGTTCAACCAACACAAAAAGCTCGAAAATACCAATTCAAATGGCAAAGACTTTACCTCTTAAATAAATCCTATTTTAAACCCGAACTTAAGTCGAAATCCTTACCTCCTATCCTAATATTGGAGCTTTAAGCCGCTTACGAATCAACTTTGCAGGATGATTAAAGCAGACGTTAGGCTCTACATTTTCAAATATTCTCAAGAAACCTGGTAATATCTAAGATCATTTATATGCAATAAAAATAAAAATAATGTTAAGCATTTTTATCTTGAGTAGATAGCCTTGTTATAAAGGCTATGGAAGTTTTATTTCATATTACGAGCTTTTATTTGTGAGTTACATGTTCTTATTCACGACATACGACATGCTTGGTGAAAGCCAATAAACTAAAACTTATATTTCGAAAATATTATAAAGTTACACAATCATACCAAAACGGCTGAACAGATTTGGATAAAATTTGGCTCAAGATACAGATTGTAGTCTGGAATAGCACATGATATATTCATTTTTATCCCGGAAAGATGTGCGGTTCCCGTGAGATAGATTTATTTTTCTATTTTACGAACACGAAAAAAATTGAGTAGTTCACATTAAAACTTATTTTAAAGCGAAACGTTATTTTTAATATGTGTCTTGTCTACACTCAATATATGTATGACGTATGTATTTATAATGTTATTATGTAACTACCTACACACGTGGTATTGAATACTGCTGAAAACCATTAAACCATAAAATAGAAAGAAATCCATCCACCGTGTTCCGAATCGTAAAAAGCCTCTTTCCAAAGATGAAAAAAAGGTATAATGAATAACTGAATAACGAAAAACAGAATAACTGTCATTAACTTTATTGTTTTTAAAATAATGGTCTAGTTTTGTTATTTTTTTTATAAGATATAATTTTGTTTTCTTATTAACTTCATTAAGTAGATGTCAACACTGTTCTGGTGCATGATTTCTCCAGTAATTGAAGGTACATTTTAAGCAATTCTAATATCTGTTATTTTTTGTATTTTTTTACTATGTACTTCTGTTGGAAATCCTTAATAAATAAATAAACTATCTGTTGATACGTTGCTTCATACTCTTAATAAAGAAAATATGTACATATATTGGTCGGAGAGGTTCTACGACCTGCCGACATAAAATCTACTAACTGCGTCAGAAATTACTTTTAGTTTTTAAAAACCATCAATCGCTAGTTTAACCCTTTTTGGTTTCCTGCCATAATTTATTGTATAGAGCTATATTTATGATCATCTCCAATAAAAATCGCCTATAACATATTCAAAAGAGAACTGTAATAAAATTTTACATTCGCCTATATTTTTTATGGTCGGAAACTCCATTAGTCGCGACCTCGACCTTAGAATATCAAGGCGCTGTTAACATTTAAACTAGAACAGTCTTCAGTCGTAAAATTAAACAAATTGCCCGCAAATAATAAGAAACAGCTAAATTTAGATTTTCAAGGCTTCAGTCAAATGATCGTCAAGTTATTTTAAGTCTTTACTCTAAGCCGAGTCTATCCCTTTAATTTTAAATAAACTAACTTTTTATATATTTATAAGCTATGTTTAACTAAACTTCTAAAGTAAATCTCTAAAATTACCTACCCCCTTAGCCTATGAAACTGAGATCTATCATGTATACCTACGTGAGCATATAGGTGGGAACTTAGAAGTAGTCTACCAATAACGAATTTTCCGGCCGATCCGCACTAAGGTGCTGAAAGCTAACTGCACGTTTTTAGGAATCTGCACTGCATGCAGTGCAACTCAACTCTACTCACTCCAGCTTAAACTCTAGGTGCTGTAACCACACCAATAAAAATATAAAAAGAATCGATCCTCACCTATTCCCATCTCGTTTAACGAAATGAGGATACTGGAGAGAGAAGCACAGATCTAGCTCTACGTCCATTGGAGGAACGGTGATATCGTTGGAGCGCAGTGTGCGCTTGCTGCTGTGCATGCGAGCGGCGAGGGTGACCGCGCCTGCGCCTGCGCCGCCGGCCGCGCCGCCGCCCGCCTCGCCTAGCGCACCGCACACTCGCAGGCGGGTGACACGCAGCGTGCATAACCTGGAAACAAAGCATTCCTTAAATATGACCTAAATTCTCTTTCTCTCTCTCTCTCTTAGTTGATGCCCCAATAAAACTTGTTCTGGAGATAAGGATACACTAACAACCCGACAAGACGTTGTTAGAGCCTGGTACTATCCAAAATATTATATTTTTACTATGGACAACTATATTAAAATCACCATATTTTTTAGAATGATTTAAACTATCCTTTAGTTTAGTAACAGTAGTCAGTTGTTTCTAAAACTTTAACTTTTTTTATTTTTTGGCATTAGGATATAGAATCGATTATTTCATTCAACAAATATGATGTTCGTCTGTAAAGTATTTTGTGTTTAAATAATAAACAAATATATTTTCATATAATTTTAATATTATTATAATATCTTTTAGAGATATGTGCCAATCATCCAAATCCATTTTACAGTTTCCACTCACAAACTTATAATATTATTGATATTCAAGTAGCACGCAATCTCTGACGTATTTCCTTTCTTTGCCGTCTTATACGAAGTTTCATATATATAATATATAACATACATAGTACATAGGATTTTCCAATCTTGGGCTGAATTCTCGTCATACAACACGTAGGAAGTAGAAACATGGGACTCCTACTCGTATTCAAAGTTAAAATGAAAATTTGTCATGCGCAGTGCAAAATATTATTGAATTCGTGCATATTTTCCATTTATCTGACAGAAGGTTCGGTTTGTGATTGCGATATTACGTAGATTAGTATAACATGAATATCTTAAAATCTCTATTTGCGCTAAAATATTTTAATAGAATAATATTATGTAAGACGAAATCCTACACCTCAGCGAAAACTGTGCAACAGCGAATATTATTACAACAATTTTTGAGCTGACTACACTGAAGAACAAAAATAATTGATATCAGATTAAGCTTCTCTGACGTTAATTTCATCATTTTGAAGAGATGTCAGCAGTGGCTTTATGTGGATTTATTAATAAAAGCTTGCGACGTCCCTTTTTTCTTGAAAATGTTACGACGAACTTACAAACTTTGCAACAGCTGCTTTTAATCACTCATGTTTCCACGATATTCACTTCGTCTTTTAAACATAACTTTCCCGATATTTAGAATAATTGTTTGAAGTACGAATAGTTATTATACTTCCAAAGTAAACATAAAAATATACTTCAGTTTAATTTTGCAAAATAATATTAAATCTAAATTGTTCTTTGATGTGATTTCCTTAGTTTTTAATGAAATATGAATATTTTTCATCCATTTTTTTATTTGTGTCGTACTAGCAGCAACAACATAAGGCAATACAATAAAAGCAATAAAAAGAGCTACAAGAAAAGTAGGAATTAATAAGAAAACGCTTATTTATCCCTGCCTTTCTACAGACATAATTCAATAATATAACAGGTTATGTGTTTAAAATAGGCTCAATTTAACATCACACAGACAGTAAGGACTTGCGGATTCTGTCCAATCTTTTACAATTGTCAAAAAAGACAGAACAAATACTGTAATTAAGTTTAAAGTTAAAAAGCTCTTTAATGCCTCTACACGCTACCCAGCTCTAATGACCAGAAAAATAAACAGAGCACCTGCAAAGTACAGTCATAAGCATAATTTTTGACTCGTCTCTCAAATCATTGTAGCAACATTCTGTATTTTTGTATCGAGTGCAGTGAAATAGTTTTGTTATATATTCAGATCGTCACACATATTTGATGACAACGTGGGAATAGATAATGATGAATTAATGATGCATTGTAATTTTATAAATATTTGGTTAGCGACCATAATTACTGTAAAACATTTGATACCAAAAATCTAAATAAATATGCGAAACCTTCCGAAAAGATAGTTTTATTTAAAATATATCACGCAGATATTGGACATATGCATTTGCGTGATTCATACAAAAGATATTATTATTATATAAGATTTGTCCGTAGATATTAACTTTTGCTCTTGACTGTACACGTTCTAGGGCAAGATATTTTAAATTGGTACATGAGTTTACTACCACATTTTCCTGCCGTATAATTGTGTCAAGTCTACTATCAACTACTGTACTCCCGTTTTAATGAGACTGGCGTCAAAGAGAAAGCTGGTTAGTTTTGAGTTAAAGGAGTTGTGGAGGTGAAATACGTCGCTTGTTAGGTCGTGATGCTTAATTACATTACATGAATAGAAAGAGTTTTTTAAGAAACGTAAATTATCGCGTCTATTTTAGAATAGGTGACTTTTCAATAGTAAATACCTTATTAATTTCCCAGAAAATAGATCTTAAATTTTGACTTTGAATTTGAAATATTTGATATAAGTCAGTTCTGTATTAAATGTAAGTAATATTTTATTTTACATTCAATACAATTCTTGCAAGTAGTAGGGTAAGTTTAGCGGTTATACGACACCTACACAAGTAAGGTCGTGTGATGCAGCTAGCTAGTGTGTAATACAGCTTTATAAAAACATAAAAATCGATACCATCCCGGTGTGTAAAAACATGTTTATAAATTAAAACATATAAAATATAAACATGTAAAACATTTGAGCTTTGATGACCTTTTTTCATGATGAAAAACTATTTTTTCGGCCTATGTATCGATTATAATGACTATCACAATAAGATTTTTCAGGAAATTTTACAGATTGAATTCAGAAAGTTCTTATACATTTACCTACCTACTATATATATAGAAGTATAATAGAATTAGGAACTATAAGAAGTATCTAATAAATTACGATGTCACTTAAAGTTAAAACGAATAAACGGACGAACTAAAGGATTATTATTCAAGCTGTCTGCAATATCGTGTCTAACTCAATCAATTAACCGTATTTAATAGGAACAGAGCATCTCCCAGCCTCTATCTAGCGAACGAGATTACACTACGATACAGGCCATAATTTGCTTTCACGCCTATATCCTTTGAGATCATCTTAGCAACAATTATAAGGCGAGATAGGAAAATAATATCGTAAATAGAATAAACTACAAAAGCATTTTGGTGGTGTTATAAAAAATGAAATAGCATTCTACACAGTAAATACTTGTAAAAATATCTGGAGGCTTATTATTAACTCTTATTACGATTCAACACACGCCATCTAAATTAAATTGTTTCGGTATTTCGTACCAGTTTTCTACGACTTGCCTGAGCAAAACCTATAGTGTGACCATAAATTGAGTGAATTCCTGACATTAATGATACATTAATGTCCATATATTAAGTTATCACCAATATGTAACAGTATAGTACATACTAGTAGTAGTATAATAGAACAGTTCTTAAAAAATATAAGAACTGGAAATAAATTATCCCCTAATAGAAATAAATAGGCTCAAATATGTTTCAGATTTCGGTATACCTATATTTATTATATAGTATGTATAATGAAAAAAGTCTCAAAGTTTTAGATTTGTGAAAAAACTTATGAAACTAGGTCGAGCAAAAAAGGGATTTCAAATAGAAAATGAACGCTTCCCAAGTAAAGGCCTGTTTATTTCTCATACCGTCAGCCCCTAATCAATCAATGTCGATTTTATTCAATTCATTAATTTGCCCACAGCTTGCTGTTGTATCAGTTCATAAAACGTCTTACGGTTTTTCATGATGAAGAAGAAGATGAAGGTGAGTGGGTGGTTTCTCAAACAGCAAATATTTTTTTACAAATTTCAGCGTTTCTTAACACGATTTCCTCAGAAGAGAGTAATTTTTCAGGAATTTATAATATATTTTAATAAATCCGTGTATCGCTACATCCATTTTAGGTATGCGAGTAGAATTATTTGTGTAGTTACCAACAGCGATGCCTATACATTTTCATGTGATATTCGGTCAAAGAAAATCTTCATGTGCGAATCATTTAACATCCTGACTTCCACTTGTCTTACGGTGAAGGAAAACGTCGTGAAGTTTTCATCAGAGAAAACCTAGAAAGTTATCTAAAGAAATGTGTAGTCCGCTAATGGACAGGTCGGAGGACCTATGACCAGCAGTGGGAAGTTAAAAGAGGGCTGTATATTTGCAATAAGTTTAAGCCTCTCTTATAAAATCTAAAGCACGACCCTTAATTTGAAGTCTCCTGACTAACGAAAAGCAAGCGCGGATGTTTTCGCCGGTCGTAGAATAATGAGAGGCCCCTGGGACGAGCGCCGCATTATAATTTACATGAAAATATTTTGCATAAAAATATTTAAAATGTGGACAAATTTATTCCAAAGCTTGAGTTATACTACATCTGTATGACATAAAACTTTTATATTAATTTATAAATTGTTACGATATATCAACTAGTAATAATTTATAAAGGAATATAATTACATATTTTTATTCACTACCAAAAATATAACGTTACAATATATCAGAACTTTTTTATTTTGTGACGAAATGAATATTGTAATCCACATCAAACACGTCTCACATCGACAAATGTCAATACGGCGCTTTGACAAGTCATTCACGGCTTTAATTTAGATTCATAGAATTTCTTTGATACATCAAAGGATATGTCGAGAAATATTTGGTTCAGAACCATATATTATGAGAATATAATTTGCAATAGGTTCGTGTTATGAATATTATGTAAGTACTTGAAATATAAGTTGAATGTATTTGGATAAAAAAGATATTTTATTTCAGTTCTCAGCTAGCGTTTTGCAGGAGACTCACAACTAAAGCAGATGATAAAATGCAAAACTGCGACGATGTTAAAAGATTGAAAAAGTATCCTCCAGTTAACCTGCACGGTTCAAAATCTTATAAGCTCGGCGAAACGAGACGTTACTCGCCCTTTCATTTTTCTGGTCAGGTAAGTAAATAACATTATATTTTTTTCAATCAAGAAAAGTATCGATATAGACACCTAGTAGCAGTAAGTATATGCAGATAATTCAAACTATTTTAGTATACATTTAACACATTTTAGCCCGCGGTTTCGTCGCAGCGGTGTACTTGAGTACACTTATATGGATAAAAAAAAAACACATAAAGATAGGTCATGTATTACAATCGAATTTATTTATTTATATACTAGCGACTCGCCCTCGCTTCGCTTGAGCTCTTCCCTAGATTTTAGCGCGAGCGATGCCGCCGGTTCCGCTAGTAAATGTATACAACAAAGACTTGACAAATTATATACTTCAAATACATTGTACACTTATTACTTAACATAGAAACTAATAACTATGTATAAAATAGCATATAATATTTTCATATATTTTATATCTCTATTTTTCTTCTCTATTTCAATTTATAAAAGCGTTTTGAGAGAAGATTTGGAGCATTTGGATTCAATATACTAGTATCGCAAGATGAAATTTTATTTCTATGTTTATATGTATTTCGTTATATAAGTTTATATAAGTTCTTATTTAGAAATCAACCTAACATTTCGTACTAATATCGACTTGTAAAAGCTCTGGCAAAAGAGTAGTTTCCATCCGAAAGGCAAACATACTATAAACACACGATTTATTTGAAACTGCCTACAGAGCTTTCACGTTGGCAAGAAATTTACTTACTAAAAGCTCTTAATGTTTACCCATAAAAATAAAATCGGTCACAATAAATACGGGTTCGAGAGAGGTGGATAATCCAAGCTCTACCCGCTGTAGAGTAATCCCGGCTCAGCGAGGCGGAAACGCGGATAATTAAGCTGCACTCGGATCTAGACTACGTAGTACGTACCCTTCTAAAACAGAAAGGCCTTCTGGCAGCTATAGTTACATTGGAAAAGGCAGATTGAAAACTATTCATAGTATTTCTCTTTATTTTATTTTTCATGATAATGAAAAGCTGAAATACTAGTAAATGTTAAAATCATTTGTAACATAAATTATTCTTTACATTCAGATCAATAAACCCCGTTTGCAACATAAAAACAAAATAACCTAATTAAACCAATTCATTTGATTTCTAGTCCTAAATTTATCACATCTGAAATGACTAATTTTTCAACATTCAATACTTCACGGATACGTAAGTAACATAAGGCTTTCGAAATATAACTCCTATAGGAGAGAAAAGTGTGAAGTATGCGTGGAGAAAACTATTTTTCAGATGTTAAATTAACAAAAACTAAAAATACAGCCGGGCAACTAGATAGGACTGCTAGTTCTAAACACTTTTCTTAAATAATAACCGGTATATTATAATTTAATTTTTAAGAATACCATGTCGTAGTATTAGCAACTCAAAATACAATAGTCTTAAGACACCTTACATATCGTTAACGTTCCATTCGTAAAGGAAGTCACACTCACAAAACATAAAACTAACTGCACTGAAACGTTTAAGTCTCCAGTGAACTTGTTACAGTAAAGTTGGTAACAATCTCTAGTTTCTTAGAAAAGTTCTTAACAAAATATAAAAGGAGTACGTAATGTACTGGGATACAATGGACATGAAAAAGAATGTAACACTGGAACTAGGAATTGAAGAAATTTATTTTTCGAAGTCTTTCCTTTTAAAAATGTTATTTATATTTAAACCTCAATCAAACCTTTATGTTTTATATGATCTAACTGTTCATAGAAGATATTATGATTTATTGCTGTCTTTCTCTCGTTATGAGATTTTCATTTTCTCATTAAAATTGCTTTATGTTATTCCTAGAACTCAATAAGTTGAGTATATTGATCTTTTAGTACCGTTGACGGTAACGAACGAGAGTGCAAAAAATGATGTCAACGGTGTATCTCCAGCGTGAGAATGTAACTGACACAAAACATTAAGAAGCAACTCTGAAAATATTTCATATGAACATACGCTCTTAGGGGTGTAGCCTAAATGTCGACAAACAAATAAATCGATGTCTACAAGAACGAAGATTTATTTGAGAAGAAAGTGTACTTTAGTACGTTTTAACACGTCACCTTGAGTTAACATTGCCGGTCCTGCGGCAATCCAATTACGTAAGGAATTGGACTCGACCCACCCATCCCGCTAATGGAACGGGACGGTGCACTGAGGACGCTATCTGCGACCGGCTCAGTAAACCTAATCTCCGCATTTATCTGTGTTGACACAAAAGAAACAATCAATTCCCTAGAAGGTCACTGCCGCGTTGGGATATGAGTTTAGTGATTCGTTTATTCAAGTTACAATGGTAACACATAGGGCATTTAAGTGAAAAAAATGAAACTTCTTTTACTTAAACTAATAATAATAATTCAATACACTTACAATAGATTGTTCCAATGTTTTTACATATTGAATTATTATGTTCATTTTTACTGTTAAGATTACGAAAATTACTTAACAGTTACTATATTTTTAATATGGAACATTTTTTGATTAATAATAATTAATCAATCTTCATGTGTCAACCACCCAAGAAAACTTTTCAGAAAGCTAAAAGACGATGGAAAGGTTAATAAAAGATGCTTTGGAGAAGTCCGCTTTCATTCTGTTAATATAAACCATGTAAAAAAATAACTAAGGTCTTTTCCATTCCATTGTAGGATAGATAGTGAGAAAAGTTTCCTTTGCATCTTGTACGTGACTTGAATTGTTCTTAACATTTCACCGCGACGAACATTTATTTATTTTTACTTAAACTGCTTTCTACGTAAAATAATATTGTAAAAATATCGAAGAACTAAAAGCAACGTTTCGTTTACAAGTTATGTTAACGTGAGTTTTCAACTTATTATTACAAAATAAATAAAAGTAAATTATTGATACTTTGAAGAAATTGTCTTTAAAACAAAACCAAATTGTACAATCTCTGAAAAACTGCTATCTACTAAACTACCCAGCACTATCGATAGCCGATAGCGACAATTCAGTTTAGACGTTTGCATATAAAACCCGGATTATATTGATCCCAACAGAATGGATTCAGTAAATTGTAAATCGGATTACTTTTAACGTATTGTATTTGAAATGGCAATGACATTCTCAATTATAATAACCTTCGCAGAGTGGTTAACTAAAGTTTTTAAAACCAAAAAAGTTTTGAGCTGTTTTAACTATGCCTACTTTAATTTTAGAGATATCTAAGTAATATAATATGAGGTAGCGAAATCCATATGTATACAAAAGTGAAAATAACCGAGCAGACTTACCATTCAGGATGGAATATTTCTGTTCCACAATGATTTATGACACAAAACAAATGCTATTGAGAGGCATTTCCATAGAAAGTAACAGTACTTTGCGGTTACTTCGTAACCATAAATTTCTCAACGTTATGTGAAACCTCATTCTAATTTTCACGTCGCTCTATCTAAGCAAATGGAAATATAATCCCAATATATTTCGCAATTTCCGACTTTTGTTTTACAGTTCACTTGTAATATTCTTTGGTTGATTGTAACATGAGTTTTTCTCAAAACGGGTTTACTTTCAGTCAACCGTCGAGTGGGTTGTAGCCAGAGCTGATGATATCTTGAACTGGGGCAGAAAAGGCTCCCTCTGGCCTCTGACCTTCGGCCTCGCTTGCTGCGCTTTAGAGATGATGCATTACGCTGGACCCAGGTTATTTTTTCAATATTATTTAGATTATTTGTTATGTTATTATTATTCTATTAACATATTTTAAAATAATACAACGATAATAATTATATGCAATATATGTTTTATCATTATGTAGCAATATTTCTTGACAATGGTACGGTACGCGTTATGTACATAGAGTTAACCACGTAATTGATATTAGATCGTCACCTGAAACTAAAGCTGGTCTTTCGATACGCCTCGTCGCCTTTCATGACTACTTAGATCATTGTTTTGTTAATATTTTTCTTATAAATAAACTGACATATCCTTCACGTGACCTCATAATCTAATTTCAAACTGAACAAATGGTGTTACATATTTTAGTATTTTCTGTCCTCTTCTAATAAGTAGTAGAGTTTACTTAACGTTATAAAATAAAGCATCATTATAGGTATGTATGATTTATTGGATTGATTTAATTCAGATCGAACTTCAATTGACACGATGAATGATAATTTCATACCCATTCAATGGAGTAATTCAATTGTATAATAATTTTGAATAGAAGGCGAAAGGCCGCGCTATGACATTTGACTGGAGTGTTTTAACAAAAGGGGTTAGGTCAAGTATTTCCGCTTAATTACCTACTTTAGCTTGGCAAGCTTTCAAATTAACACATTTAAGTCACGATCTAGAGACGACTATAAAAGTTTATATTATTACCGTATCCGGCCACGCGATGCTGCGGCATACTTGTAAAATTTACATTCTTTAGCTTGGGGACAGAATTCGTAGATCAGGGTTTTTCAAGTTTTTTTAGCGGATTCCCTCTCAAGATGTGTAAATAATTAAATTCCGTTTCAAAAAAATAGCCTGTATAAAAAATATTATTTTTGTTTAAGTTGAGAGGAATCACACTTTTCCCCCTGATCTCTGTTTGACAGGACCTCATGGGCATGTGTCAGTTAGTACTATACTCTGAATTTTAATTCGATTCCAGATTTGACAGTTTCAGTGTTGCAACGTTATGACAAGTACTAAATAGTGACGTTGCGAAATTATTCAATACGGAAATGGAATATTTCCGGATCGATTCCTCTCGTTTATAGTAGTATATCTAAACAACTACTACTTTAATAGAAACTAAGTATATCAGGAAATTAAATATTTCTGAACGGATAATTTAGTTATGACGATTAATTTTATTAAGAATCTGATAGTTTTCTTTAATAATTGTGTGTGGAATAAATAAAAAAATGTGATCATGAAGGAACATGAGAAATAAAACAAATAGCTGATGTATCATGGTAATATTTTATTTTATAAATCGTCGCAGTCATCGCTATCGCTGACACTTTCTGTAACATTTATTATAAATGTGTCTGTGATATTGTCAATTAACATATCTAGCCTACTTATTTTTTCCTCTTCTTTGACAACATGGGATACGCATTTAGACCATTCGGTAGCCGTAATTTTTTGAATTCCTTCCTCAAATAAATTTCTCAGGTCTGTCAATTTGAAGGGTTTATTATTTTGAGCTACATGCCCCTTTACCTGCACCCATATCAATTCGATAGGGTTCAACTCGCAATGGTAAGAGGGCAGTCTTAAAACCGTGATCCCATGTTGTGCTGCCATTTTGTCTACAGCGTACTTATTAAAAGACTCGTTATGTGGCATCAGTTCTAAAAGCGTAGCTTTAACCATATCTGATTCGTAATGAATATTTTTATTTAAAAGCCAGTCTTGAATGGCAGCTTTTTTCCAGCTCATTTTTGGTGCTTTTCCAATTTTCGGAAGTGGTAAGGTGCGTTATCCATCACCACAATTGAGTTTAGTCTTAATTTTGGTAAGACTCTAGGTAATTATTACGAAAAAATATGTATTTATTTAAATAAAAATCAATAATTTAGTCTTTAATTGGCACACTAATATTATGATTACATAAACATAAATCGCGATTGTTTATCGATTTTTGTGTTCATCACTACACTGTTATATGTGGTATCATTATTTCACAAAATGACATTAGCTAATGTCAAATGTGGAATCGAATTATAATTCCGGGTATAGAAAGTACTGACACAGGTCGCTTAGATTTTTTACTCTATAACCGACATAATATATAAAACCTACAAAAAACCTTAATCACCATTATCAATTTCAATTGTTTTTTATCTTTACGGTGTGGAAAGACAAAATAAGACTCATTTTATTATTACATTTTATTATTAGGTACATTTATTATTAAGTACATTTGATTATTACATTTACATAATATATAACATTTAGGTATTCATAATCAATCGTTAAATGTATCCTAGATATGACATGGATCGTTTCGGAATGGTCTTCCGGGGAACCCCACGCCAGACAGACGTGATCATAGTCGCAGGTACAGTCACCAACAAGATGGCCCCCATACTGCGCAGGACCTACGATCTGATGCCAGAGCCTCGCTTCGTTGTGTCTATGGGGAGCTGCGCTAACGGCGGCGGTTATTATCATTACACTTATTCAACTGTGCGCGGAGCTGATAGGATTATACCGGTACGATTTTTGGTAATAATTCATACAAATAGAGCAATTGCTATTCGTTTTTACACGATTTTTAATGTATTAAAGTAGCTACCAGCTTTCTTAAAATCTTAAACTTTTACTAATTAAAGATTATATTATATGAATCGAACCCACGATCTTCGAATAATAAGCAGTAAATATTATACAAGTGTTAAAGAAAGTAGCAATAATAATAAGCTCGAATTGTCGCATAGATAGCTTTAATATTTTGGTAACTAAGTAAATTTATAAACAAAAACTGATATTTATTATTTTAAGCTGATCCTTGCTTATTTTGTTCTATGTTTTTTAGGTTGACATCTACGTACCAGGCTGCCCACCAACGGCTGAAGCTTTATTGTACGGAATGTTGCAACTTCAGAAAAAAGTGAAGCGTATGCGCATGTGTCAGACTTGGTACCGCCATTAAAACTTATTATAGTCATAAATTATTATACTTTTAATTATTGTTAATTACAAAGTTTGAGTTATAAATTATGTTGACAGTTTAGTAATATTACAAAGAAGAAAAACGTGTATTATTTTTCTAATAAATTATTATTGGACACTTTAAATGTTGGTAAGGTAAAATTTCTCTGAACTCCTTAATATTCAGTTATAATCACTGCGATATATTATAACGTAACATCGTTATACTAATTATGTTATATTAAAAGCTTTTAACATATTATACGTATAGTAAGAAGACACCTTAAAGTATGAGCAACTCGTAGGCGTGTTTCATTACGCGGAGGCACGTACTCGTACAAGCAACGGATGGATTGATCTAGTTTCCAATTATAAAGCATTTCATACATAAGATTTCATATAACAGGACGGTTTTACTTTGAAAACTTAGCCTTAAGAATTTCATATTTAAACCTCGTTAAAATAGTATGTTTGTTTATCAATATTATGTATTGTTTATCTTATCAGTCCAAAATAAAATATAGCTGCATTCGAATTATATAAAAAAACGTCTAACCGATAGATAAATGCACATCCTAAACTGCGAAAAGTTTTTTTATATCTGACAGAAGTTTCGAATTTCTACTTCTGATGGGATGAATGGAGGCTGCTTCTTCGTATAAAATTTTTATTTAATGTCGGTATGTAAATTTGAAACAAAAAATATGTGATTTCTGAATAATATTATTTATCACATGCAAGTAGTATTTGAAAAAAGCGGCGAAGTGTTAAGCTGAATTGCAAATAACACGTCATTTATTCACATAATATGAGCGTCCTAATTAGTAAAATTGTACCAAAATAAACCAACCAAGAATTTTAATGTAGCAGCATTTTTTAATATCACGCCTAAACCCTCAGAGAATATAGTAATTTATTTACAACAATTTACCCCTCCGAGAATTTCACAGGAATTATACGCCATTGTTCCGTGTTAGACCCTGAAGCGAGGGTTGAAGGATACTAAATGTCACCAAGATATAATTATTCAAATTGTTGATTCACTCATTCAATTGAATGGAAGGCGACTTACAGTACCTAGTTTAATTATTACTATATATAATAGGGTGTATTTATGTGTAAAATTAAACTTAATCACCGACCCCTATTTCGTATCCTACTAGATAACTGTATGATATTTTTTAGATAATGTACTACTATTAAAATTTGGGCGTAGAAACTTTATTCGTTATTTTTAAATTAATATTAATACCTTTAATACTTTCGTAGAAAAGCGATTGTCCATTTAGGCGTTCTAATACCAAAATTTCAAAAATGATAATAAACGAAAGCTAGGAGTTGGAGCAAATTTCGCATAAAATCTCCTTAAGAGCTGTAATATCGTGGTTTTAAGTAAGACGAAGCAGCACATATTATAATTCCACCTCAAAGTACTCGGTTGAAGGTGGAAGGAGTATTATCTTTCCACAATATCTTTCAATAAATGCGAGATTTTTATCATATTTTAAAAGTAACGTTACTTTCTTCTAGTTTAAGTTACATTATAAAAGTTTCCTCCATACTTACTGGTAAATGATACACAAATGAAAACCAACCAAACTTGATCTTAGCATAAAAATTGTATGCACAATAACTTAAATAAGCTTGTACTCGGTAGGCCTACGCTAGCTTGATTAATTACCAAGCGGAAAATGAAAAATAAACGCAGGGCTGAAAATATAACTAAACGAGAGGAAATTTTTGTATTAGTTGTGCAGATCAAACATGGGATTAAAAATATTCACTTATCGCTCGAGTGGATCTTGACATCAGCGCTTTCAATTAAACAAAAAACTCTACAGCTTAACAATATTAATTACAAATTATGTATACAATTACTCGTAAATAGGCACTCTTGATCATATGAAGCTTTACGTACAAATCATATGGAAAATCGATACGAAATAGAATAATAAATAAAAACGAAACAAAAAGTATATCATATGGGTAGGAGAAATTTTAGAAACGGATAAATGTTATATTGTCTGACTTGTGCTTCTTAAGTTATAAACAATCTATTAACACTTATAATTTGAATTCTTTTACTTGGTACATTTTAAACTTAAATGTAATCATTTCTCAGGTTCTTTCTCCTGTATCAAACCAGATGTGAAAACCGTTCATTTTTCCTAAAACGAAAACGAATCTATCTTTTATGTTAGGTCAAATCACACATTTTAGAAAAACCTCGTATAAGTAGATGCGGCATTCATCCCGGACAAACAACGTGACATGAAAATTTTATATAAAAATATTTTTTTGAACTTTAAACGTAACAAAGTAGTTATATTTCCATTAAACACCCGAAAATGACAGCCCTGGGTTGTAAGCATTACCGTTTTACCAAAGAGGCGAGAGGTCTGCTCCATACATTGCGAGTGGAGCTTCGCCCCAGTTCGGGAAGTAGGGCAAAAAGAATGGATATTAAAGTCGCTTTCCGACGCAGAACTACAGAATTGTAATACATAAATCCGTGTATTTCATTGTGCGGCTTTCAGATGAGCTTTTATTATCATCTTCTATGGGCCGTTGTTTATAAATTAGTCTTATTTGTTTAAGTTTTTTAATTGCTTCCTTGAACATATTATGTAGACTTTTTATGACTATCATTCGTATTTTATAGGTCGTATTAGTATTGGTTGCTTTTAGTTTAATATTCTACATGCTATTATTAAAACGTTTAGTGGACTACTATTACCTACTTGTAAGACAGAATGTTGGATACTTCTTCACGCGGCAACAATATGGCGAATTTAGATAAAATGAAAAACCTTCGTGGTGGTTCAGCAGTTGATACCTAATAATCATGATAAATTAGAGGGCTTTTTCACTGCAATTGGATATGGTTTTAAAGAATAAATTGAACTTTATCACGAGTTAATATTTCCTGACTCGCGTAAATTACTAACAATGGAATTAATTAAGGTTTTTCAATCAAACAGGCTACGAACGGAGTTTCTCTATCAAAGGTTCATAAATGTCAACAAAATCACATTTAAAATTTAAATTAGTATCATTTTGAATATGAATATCTTCATGTTTTGCAGCAATTATGTTATACAAAAGTGAGTAGAGAAAGTTGACGACAATAAATCAATATACTTACATAACAAATTGTAATAAAAACTACTTAGTTTGTGTTTTAGACAATTTACCACTTTTCACCCTATGCCTTCATAGTTTGGTTTTTAGGTTGTTTGTTGTTAAAAATACAGACGAATTTAGAGCCTCCTCCTTTTTGAAGTCGGTTGAAAAGAGCAGAAATACGTGTTTATTTCTTGACGAGAGTAATCCTTTAAATTGACATGAAACATGTCTTGATCTCGATATGTTTTTATATACAAAGGGGTTAAATTTTGAAAACTCGTCCTTAGCGAACGCATTCGTCATAATAACTACTTTCAAAAGAACCCAATCCATTCAGCTGTTTGAGCTACGCGTTGCAGTCAGCCATACAAAGATTTAAATCTAAGAAAGTATTAAGATCATCAAGTATACATACGTAAGCTTATAACAGTCAAATACACACATAAAAATAAAGGAAAGCAAAATTAATATAATTTTCCTCCTAAATATCCGAACAACAAAGGGACAGGTATTGCGACGTAAGGAACAATGGGGTCGTAACGTTTTATGGAGTTCAGCTTCGTATGAAAGGCACGGCCGCACGCGGCGATAAAATACATCTGTTAATTTATACTTGCGGGACGTAAAGTTGCTGCTTACAGTGATATAAACACTTCGTATTAGCTGTTCTAGTTCTCTAGCTAGAGTACTTTTTGTTATTAAATCAATATTCCATGGAAACCGTTTATGTACCGATACTAAAATTAAGAATTCGTAAGACATGTGAAGTCCGTCAACCCACACTTGGCCAGCGTCGTGGACTATGGCCTGATTGTATTGTAGGGAAGCCCATTCCCAGTAGTGGGACGTTAAAAAGAGCTGAATACTCTGAAATTAATATGAACGTACGATATAAACAAAAAGTTCGAGCTTAGTTGCTACAAATCAACAGAATTATGTAATTATAATTGCTCGTCTTTACCTTATTGGTAGGAGGAACTTTGAGTAATATTATTTTGCGTGAGCGTAACGCGATAATTTCTTCTTATATAGAAGATATTAATTATTATGTGCTATTAAATGAATACGTTATCTAGATATAAATTTTGAAAAATTCTCCTCCTTACAATCGTATATATTCTCGCGGAATATAGTGCGAACTCGTCATAATAGCACGCTTGTACCATGCCTTACAACAGCGAATGTCAATTTCTAACTTTTGACAATTAGATAACAAGAACAGTTTATTACAAATTTTAATGTGACAGAAAGAGATAACGCATTTTCAGGAACAATTTCGAAGTTACTAGAAACATTTTGAATTTTCGATACTAGAATATTCTAAATTTACGCATATAAAAAGGCCGGCAGTGTGTCGAGAGATCAGTTGACGTTCGAAGTCGAGTGAAGATTGCGAAGAGATACGAAATAGTGGAAAGGTGAAGAAAAACATAGTGAATTATTAAAAGTGGTGGTTTATAGTGCTCAGAGACTAAATTAAACTAGTATTGTGTACAAACTGCGCGTGTGTATTAAGTGTAAATAAAAAAAACTTTAGTGCGAGAACGATTTAATTTCCGATCCCGAACCCGTAGAACGTAACAATTGGTGTCAGAAGTGGGATCGGAAATGCCGTTAGTACCGAGGCACGAGAAGGAAGGAGTCACTACACGCGCAATGGCAGAACAGCAAAGGGAAGATTCTGGCCCTAGCACATCGAGGGATGAGACCACGGCTCAACAGAGCACAACGCCAGACATGAACGCCCTTCTGCAACAAATGGCATTCATGATGCAAGAGCAGGCTCGCCGCCAGGAGGAACAGCTGCGCGCACTACAAGATGAACAGGCTCGCCGTCAAGAGGAACAGTTGCGCGCACTCCAAGAGGAGCAGGCTCGCCGCGAGGGAGAACGCGCACGCCACCAGGAGGAACAACTGCGCGCACTACAAGATGAACAGGCTCGCCGCCAAGAGGAACAGCTGCGCGCACTCCAAGAGGAGCAGGCTCGCCGCCAAGAGGAACAGCTGCGCGCACTCCAAGAGGAGCAGGCTCGTCGCCAGGATGAACAGCTGCGCGCACTCGAAGAAAAGCAAGCCCGACGCCAGGATGAACAGCTGCGCGCACTCCAAGAGGGCATTCACAAGGATGTCATAGCCGCTCTTGAACAGAATACGGAAAGAGTGGAAGCCGTTGAAAGAGAAGTTGAGGAAATAAAGACGACACTCGTCACACACGGTGAAGCTTTAGAGGAGCACGATTCAAAACTCTCTAAAATGGAGAAGAGGATGGATCACTTGGAAACTCAGAAATTACCTCGTGGTGTCGACATTAGCTCATCATCAGCAAAGATCTTTAAAGTCCCTTACTTCGACGGCAAATCTTCTTGGGCCGCATTCAAGATCCAGTTTGAAACGATCAAGGAGACAAGTGGATGGACAGATGATGAAGCCCGATCTGCCCTTACCGTCGCTCTTAGAGAGGAGGCTCTAAATGTATTGGAGGCGCTTTGTTCTAGCGTTCCTGGCAGGAAGACCACATACAGTGAGCTACTTAACGCTTTAGAGTCGCGGTATGGTGATAGTCATCTAGAGCACGTGTACAGGGCTCAAATTAAAGACCGTACACAACGAGCCAATGAAACCCTGCAGCAGTGGTCCGTAGAGATTGAGAGGCTCGTACGGAAGGCATATCAATCCTCGCCAGCTACCATAGAAACCATTCTTCTGCAGGCTTTTGTGGACGGGATTCGCGACTCGGAGGTACGTGCCGCTGTACGCCTAAAACACCATACAAGTCTCAGAGAAGCTGTCGCTCATGCTCTAGAGATTGAAGCTGTGCGTCATGACTCTAGACCTTGGAGGGTGCAGGAAGCTACCACGGGAGGATTAACCACCCGGAGACGTCTTTTCAACCCAAGGTGCTATGAGTGTGGTGAGCGGGGCCATCTTCGAAGTGACTGCCCTAAAAGGAAGAATGGTCGACTATACTCAGATGTTGGTGTACCAACCTGCGATCAAGTAAGAGGAGAATTGATCTCAGCCAGAGCTAGGAGGTGGGCGCTGGCCGGGGGATCTACAACCTCACCCATAGAAGTAAAACAGGCAATAGATGGAAACACTTTGGTTATACATGGCGCTATTAATGGAGTGACATGTAAACTGACACTGGATACCGGAGCTTCGCGAACTGTCATTAATAACCGAAAGCTGAAACACATTGCGGACAATAATTTGCAAGATAGAAGGCACATCACCCTTATGACAGCCACTGGTCAGCGCATACCTGTTTGGGGGGAAAGAAAAATTGCTATAAAAATTGGGGACAACGTCTATTGGCATAACGCAATAGTTGCAGATATCGTGGATGATTGCATCATTGGATTGGACTTTCTTCAAAATTATCAGTGTACGATCGACATGAAATATGGAGTTTTAAAGTGCAGAAATAAGGAAGTACCGATAAGTGGTGGAGTTCAGGGGAAAGTTTGTTGCTTAAAAGACACCGCTCTTCCACCAAGATCACAGACTCTAGTACCTGTCGCTTTACCTCACAACACGTCAGGTAGTCCATGGTCGTGCGCTATCATAGAGAAGTTTGAAGATGAGAGCTCGTGGATCCCGGCAAGAGTTATTGTAGGTAAAGCTTCCACATCCATGATTCCAGTGCTAAACCCTAGTAACTTTACTCAAACCATTCAGAGAGGCGAAGTTGTGGGAACTTGCGAAGAGATAGCCTGGTTAAACAGATGTCAACCGAACGTGAAGGTACCGAACAAGGATAGAGAGCAAGCGACGAAACTTATCGAAGACTGTAAAGAAAATCTCACAAGTTCTCAGAAGACAGAAGCTGAAAATTTACTGTACCGATATTCAGATTTGTTTTCCAAACATGAGAACGATATAGGAAGAACCGGCTTAGTGAAGCACAAAATCAATACAGGTGATGTTGCGCCTATCCGACAGCGACCTAGACGAATTCCATGGGCCAGGGAAAAGGAAGTGGACGACATGATTCAAAACATGAGAGAGAACAACATCATCGAACACTCCACTAGCCCTTGGTGTTCTCCGGTAGTACTAGTTAGGAAGAAGGATGGTTCTACAAGGTTTTGCATCGATTACCGCAGACTCAATGATGTGACCAAAAAGGATAGTTATCCCCTGCCTCGAATCGACGACACCTTAGACACTCTAAGTGGTATGAAATGGTTTTCAACTCTCGATTTGAAGAGTGGCTATTGGCAAGTGGACATGGACCCCGTGGATAAGGAGAAAACTGCGTTTTCAACTGGAAAAGGGTTATGGCAGTTTAAGGTTATGCCGTTTGGGTTATGTAATGCACCAGCTACATTTGAGAGGTTGATGGAACGCATACTCGCCGGATTACTAGGAGAAGCCTGCCTTGTTTACCTAGATGACATAATTATTGTGGGGCGTGATTTCAATGACCATCTTAGGAAACTCGAAGCAGTATTCGATAAACTAAGGGAAGCTAATTTAAAGTTAAGTCCGAAGAAGTGCTTATTCTTCAGAAAACAAGTGAATTACCTTGGACACGTAGTTTCAGAAAACGGAGTAGAAACGGATCCTGAGAAAATCACCGCTGTAAAAGATTGGCCGACCCCTAAGGACAAGACGCAAGTGAGAGCATTTCTAGGATTGTGCTCTTACTATCGACGGTTTGTGAAAGGGTTTTCTGACATCGCCAAACCACTCCATAAGCTAACCGAGGAGAAGAGACCTTTCGTATGGGACCATAATTGCGAATTGGCCTTCCAAGAATTAAAGAAACATCTTTGCCAAACACCGATCCTCGGGTATCCAGACACAAAGGGAGAGTTTATTGTCGACACTGATGCCAGTAATATCGGTATTGGAGGTGTATTGTCCCAGCGGAAGGGTGAGCAGGAGGTGGTAATCGCATATTTCAGTAAGTCACTCTCTAAACCGGAAAAGAATTATTGCGTTACTCGAAGAGAGCTACTTGCTGTAGTAAAGACCTTACAACATTTTAAGAAATACTTGCTAGGACGCAAATTTTTGGTAAGAACCGATCACGCTGCCCTGAAATGGTTATTAGAATTCAAGGATCCCGAAGGGCAGGTAGCACGATGGATTGAACAACTTCAAGAATTCCAGTTTGATATAGAACATCGAGGGGGTAAAAATCACAGCAACGCCGATGCTCTATCTAGAAGACCCTGTGAAGACGACTGCAAGCACTGTCAAAGACAAGAGGCAAAGGAATTGGAATCAATTAAAGTTATTAGAACAGACTCGTTAGATGAACGTTGGAGTGATGAAGCCATGAGGAGAGCTCAAGAAGAAGACCGAGATATACGACCTATCATGGAATGGCTAAGTAGTGGTAGGCCAAAACCTAAGTGGACTGACATAGCACAGTACAGTACCGCTACGAAAAGTTTGTGGGCACAATGGGACAGTTTGCTGTTACACAATGGAGTATTGTGCCGGAAATGGGAGAAGACACGTAGAAATGATAGCCATCTCCAACTAGTGGTTCCTAAAATAAAAGTATCCGAGATACTTCGAGTCTACCATGATGGTTCTTCTGGTGGACACTTAGGGGTAAGAAGAACGTTAATCAAGATCAAGGAGCGATTTTACTGGCTGCATTGTCGAGATGATGTTGAGGACTGGTGTCGGAAATGCGTGCAATGTGCCTCTGTCAAAGGCCCGCAGACCAGAAGCCGAGGAGTAATGAAATTATACAACGTTGGGGCACCTTGGGAGAGAATCGCATTAGACGTAACAGGACCATTTCCGATTACTAATTCCGGGAACCGATATATTTTAGTTGTGATGGACTATTTTACAAAATGGCCTGAGGCATTCGCCATCCCAAATCAAGAAGCAGTAACTATCGCAAATACTTTGGTAAAAGATGTATTTTGCAGATTCGGCGTTCCGTTAGAAATGCACAGTGATCAAGGAAGAAACTTTGAATCACATATATTTCAGGAAGTATGTAAAATCATGGGGGTACACAAGACTCGAACCACACCACATCATCCGCAGTCAGATGGAATGGTTGAAAGGTTTAACCAGACTTTGGAACGCCATCTAGCTAAGGTTGTGGATAAACATCAAAAGGATTGGGACGAGTATTTATCATTGTTCCTGCTTTCTTACCGGACTGCTGTACACGAAAGCATTACCATAACACCTGCTTTTGCAAATTTCGGAAGAGAATTACGGCTTCCAGCGGATCTGTTAAGTGGTTGCCCGCCGGATACTCCAAGTTGCATCACCGAATATGCCAGTGAACTAAGAGCGAAGATGATTGGTGTTCATGAGCAGATACGAGATGCAGGGCTACAAGCAAGTGAACGCATGAAAACTCGTTATGACCGGAAGGCGACAGGAACGAACTTCGAGGAAGGCTCATTGGTATGGCTGCATAACCCGGTGAGACGAAAGGGTAAATCGCCAAAGCTACAACCCAGTTGGGAGGGGCCTTACAAGGTTATAACGAAAATTAACGATGTCACTTTCCGAATTCAACGTACACATAGAAGCCCGGCTAAAATCGTGCATGTAGACCGATTAGCCAAGTATCACGGCAACAACGATGCTCGAGACGAGCATGTCTTAGGAGGGGATAGTCTCGCGGAATATAGTGCGAACTCGTCATAATAGCACGCTTGTACCATGCCTTACAACAGCGAATGTCAATTTCTAACTTTTGACAATTAGATAACAAGAACAGTTTATTACAAATTTTAATGTGACAGAAAGAGATAACGCATTTTCAGGAACAATTTCGAAGTTACTAGAAACATTTTGAATTTTCGATACTAGAATATTCTAAATTTACGCATATAAAAAGGCCGGCAGTGTGTCGAGAGATCAGTTGACGTTCGAAGTCGAGTGAAGATTGCGAAGAGATACGAAATAGTGGAAAGGTGAAGAAAAACATAGTGAATTATTAAAAGTGGTGGTTTATAGTGCTCAGAGACTAAATTAAACTAGTATTGTGTACAAACTGCGCGTGTGTATTAAGTGTAAATAAAAAAAACTTTAGTGCGAGAACGATTTAATTTCCGATCCCGAACCCGTAGAACGTAACAATATATAATATTTAAAATTGATTATGAATACGTGATATTAAGTGTACATCAAAACTAACTACACTTAAAGTAACTAAACACACAAACAGATGTACTCAAAAAGCAACAATTCTTTACTTTCTTTGTTATTTTATATGATTAATAAAATTTAAATCAGTATTAAATACCGAAAAGTATCTAATCCGCTATATTTACTAAGAAGCATAAAGAAAGATTGTATTGATTAATTGACATCAAACAAATGCCGTCACAACACGATCTTAGAAAAATTCTGGCATTTCATATCAAGACTGTTTAATCCTCCATTATTAGATCAATTAAGCAAAGCTAAAAACGTACCTAATATCTAGAAATCCAGTAAGATTCATGATCGGCGATAAATTCTTTAGTACTCGTAGCTTACCTGTAAACAACAAAAAAATCAATTATTGCACATGTAAAACACATAAAACCAGTAATTAAAGTAATTGCCCCAATTACGAATGTGATTGTGCGTGACAATTCGTATAACTATCTTACAAACTAGATCTTCATGAATACAATGTGACAAAAGTCAGATTACCCGTTTCCACATCGCGTGCCCCAATTATCCAGCCGTAACAATTAACTGATAGGATAGAGAACAGCCTCAGATCACGCTATCTATTATAACACATATTGTACAGAAAATCTTTATACGTAAAAAGGTTTCTATGATTATTTATTATCAAAGAAAATATATACCTTTTGAATTAATCTTAAGCCTTATTAGCGTGTAATTAGTTTAAAAAGTAAACGTTTCGTTTTAGAAACCTTACATTTGAGGTTGCGCGTTAGCTTAGAAAATCAAGTGAAGCGGGTTTAAGTCCTTGGCCTTGACCCTCCGATATTTTCATGTGCTAATCATTATAATAATGATACAATTCTCCTTAGATTAGGCAAGGAATAAAAATCATATTATAGAAATCTGTATGTCAGAAAACCTAACACAAAAATTTCGAAAGACATGAAAAGCTTGCTAACTTGTGGGCTCAATTCATTTTACTTTGACAGAGGTCAGCTATTTCTAACAGAGGAACGTTAAAATCTACCTGAGAGATGATTGATTATAGTAATCTATATTTCATTCCCCTTTTCACCCATTTAAAGGATGATTTCCGGAATACAAACTATACTATACTATACACTCCAGAGTCTCAAACTATCTTCATCTCATATTTGAATTTTGATCTAAGTCGGTTCAGCGGATTTTTAGTTTATCTAATCTATTACAAACAAACATACATTTTTCTTCTCTCTTTACAACAGTAATATTTAGTGAATTAAAGAAGAAGTCTATAATGATACTACCGTTTATAACATAACTTAACCATCACCAATTTGCAAGTCTAAGGAAAAAATAGCGTACAACATTAATCATGACTCAAAACGGAAGCGCCATAAGAAAAACGCTTCATAAAATCATGTCACAAGACAAAAAGCTAGACAATGAAGCTATAATTACACATAATAGCTGATTGTTACGCTTGCTGTAGCTGTCGCTAGGCACTTACGAATAATTTGTAATGAAGCTGATGATATAACATACATTGTTACACTAGACTTGAATAGATGGTTGTCGATGCAGGTATTTTTAGCGACTAGCAATTAAAGCTCGCTTTTCTCTGGTTACACATATCATTACAATTTACATTATATATACAAATACATATACATAGTACGTTTTACGGTTAGTATGCAATATCAGGGCTACAAAGAGACATAGGTAGCTATGTCTCTTTGTAGCCCTCTAACTAGCGTCATCCAAAAAACATTTTATATAGGTACACTAGCGACTCGCCCTCGCTTCGCTCGGGCTCTTCCCTAGATTTAGCACAGGTAAAGCCGCGGGATCTGCTAGTTATGCATATAAACCTTCCTCTTGAATCACTCTATCTATTAAAAAAAACCGCATCAAAATCCGTTGCGTAGTATTAAAGATTTAAGCGCACATAGGGATATAGGGATATAGGGACAGAAAAGGCGACTTTGTTTTATACTATGTAGTGATATTTACTTTATAATTAAATATTGTATTTCTTTGCGTATTGTTAACGTATTGCAATTTAACATTTAAAAAGAATACCAAAAAAATAAGTCTTTAAACTATCGATTCTTGAAAAGTAAGTACAACTATTTGTTAAAACTTAATAATCAATTACTTAAATTTTACTAAACCCTATATCCCATAAAATACCCATACATTTATACCCATAACCAATTAGATATATCGACAGGTTATTTCTAATTAGGTCTAATAATCGAGCTCGCGGCAGGTGAGAGTCAGACGGTGTGGCGTCACGAGATGACTCACGCGGACAGGTCGCGTCGCTACTGTTGCTGTATATTTCTTGTTTGAGGGATAAAATATCACATTAAATTATTATTATGAAAGTTAGTAAGTTAGTGAGTTTAAATGTTCAATGAGTTGGAGTGTAATTAGAAATAATTGTAAATATTACTGTTGTTGGGATGTTGGGACATGATTACACACAGCGCCATCTAGTTCCGTGGTAAGCTACGTAGCTTGTGTTACGGATATCAGATAGTTGATATACTACATATATAAGCTTAAATACATACATATTATAAATATATACACCCATGACTGGAGCACAAACATTCGAGTTTAACAAATGAATGCCCCCAGCGGGACTTGAACCCGCGACCGCTGTCGCAAAAAAGTAGTCAGTACAAACTGCGCCAAACGTGTCGTGTTGTATGTTGGATGGCTGCATAGGCTACTTTTACTAACCATGTACCTAATAGTATATGGTAAACAAACTCAATATATTGCGACGCTGCTACATGACGTATTGTTTATTCATTTGATCTTAATTAAAGCGAAGGTTATTTTACTAGTGATAACTAGACGTTTAAGAGACTACGACATTACGAATGATTCACGTTGATACATACGTCGTAGCCGTAGATAACTTCATTTGACCATGTAATTCTTGACATTTTATGTAATTAATGCAATTTTCTAAGTCTTTGTATACAACTAGTATATATCATGAAATAAGCATATTGTTTAATTTTACAATTATCGACTTACGTAGCCTTGCTAAGTCACATCTTTAGGTAAAATTAAAAAAAAATATAATCACCTATCTATATTATAAACATTTTTTATATTATATTAAATTTTTATAGTCAATAAATGCCTGTCATTTTAATTTATTCAAAGAATGAAATTACGCAAAGTTCGCGAAAGAAACATCGAAAAATTTAACAAACTATTAAATTGAAAATAATTTCACAACACTATAGCGAGAGATAAAATATAATTTAAAGCATTTTTTGCGTCTTAATTCAGACCTTTAATGTAGTCACCCTATCACACCTTCGAAAAATAAAACGATTATGGCGGAACTTGATTATTTACATAACACGCACGCTCTATTTTTATACTTTATGTTTTATACCGTTTGGTAGTAAGTTGGTCTCACTCCAGATACCTATTTATTCTATAATGTAAACATGAAGACGCGCCAGCAGCAGATGCCGTTGAATTCCTAAACATCAATCTTCACATCACATCTGTAATTAATTGTATAACGAGGGGAATACGGAATACCAGATCTTGGTCTGGCATCTGACCGATGTTTTAAGTAGATTGTACTAAAATGTGCGTAAAGCTAAAAATATAACTTTAATGAGTTCGACTACTTGTTATAGTGGTTTTAAAATTACTCGTATATTTATAATGGATAGTTTATATTAATAACTAGCATTTCCCGCGGCTTCGTACTCGTTACAAACACCGGGAACCAAATTCTTTCTGAGCCGCGCGGAACGGTACCTCGCAGAACTAACGCCCGCGCTTTCCGTTTTTGCAACATTTTTCATTGATGCTCCGCTCCTATTGGTCGTAGCGTGATGCAATATAGCCTATAGCCTTCCTCGATAAACGGACTATCCAACACGAAAAGATTTAAACAAACAAACTCTTCAGCTTTATAATATTAGTATAGATTATAAATTATAATATTAGTATAGATTATAAATTATAATATTATGTTTCTCACTGGGTGTTCAATAATGTCTGTACATTATCCTTGACATTTATCATTTATCTTCGGAAGAACGGAGAAAAACCCAAGTTATACCCAATCTATATCGTAACATTAGGGTCGAAAAGGCCTTTTACGCTCACATTATACAAGCAGTAAGTATAAACTATACACGTCACAAAGTGAATAAATTTGTTGGAAAATAATTTCCTCCATACAAAATTTAATTACGAGCTTTCCGGACGCCGGATATAATTCCGTTAATATCCGGAATATGTGTAAATTCAAGCGTGCCGTTTGAAATACGCCCACGGGCTATAACAGCCCGTCATTGTGATAATTTGTACGCAATGTATTAATAAAATAACTTTGTTTTGAAATTATCAATATATCGCACACCGGGTGCAATAACGTCATAAGTGCTAAAATTGGTAAAATGAGTTTTTGATGACAAATGATGTTAAACATGCGTCTACTGCCGGTGTAAACATTTCATAAATGTAACTCTTAAAATGAGCCACTGAGGGCGTAATTGTCGTTGTGGTTTTGGCGGGTTTTTGTAAACGCTAGTGCGAGAAAGTTCTAATTGTACAGTTGCTCGCCAACCCCCCGCAGCAAGTTGTTGTATGTAGGAGCAACAACATCGTAAAGGTAATTATGACAAATATTTCATACAATTTTGGGGTAATAATGACACAAGTGAACAGTTCTGACTTTTTAGTTCTATTTCTATTATAATTTTTCTATAACAAGCAGCAAGTATTACCGTCACTTATTACAATTATGTCAATATTATCCCAGAAATAGACTATAAATCGTTGTCATTATTTATTTTTGACGAAGTCCAGATTTAATTTTATTACACTGTAATTATAAAATTTATTTATTTTATGGATGTATATACAGTACTTACTAAATGCGATACGTTTTATTCTTATTTTAAGCTAAAATAAAATTATGGAAGAACGAGGTAAAAAACTAGTACCTTTAGCCTATTAAAGTTTCCTACTACGGAAACTCACCTGGACATGACATTTTTCGAACTGATGATGATGAGGAATACATGCCCAAACCGTCAACTAGCTTGGATAGAAGCAGCAGTTCTAGCAGCTCAGAAAGTTCGCATCGTCATCGGAATGCCGGCTGTCTTGATGGAAATGAGTGAGGAGGGAAGGGGAGTGGGCCTCCCGGACTCTCACTCACCGGACGAAACGCGACAGCATAGCTGCCACTTCACGCCGGTCTTCTGTGAGAGAGTGGTACTAATGAACTATACGGGGCGTGCCGGCCCATTCGGCTGCTACCCGAAGGTTACAAGCATCGCATAATACCACTTCAAGACTTTTTAGAGACTGACAAACAGACTTTTTTTGAGACTTTATAAACTAGTACAGTTAGGTACTATAATGCATGTTATGGTAAAAATACCCTTTGATTGTTTTTCTACAAATTTTATGTCTAGCTTGTTAGTTCCTCATAAAAGCCTGATTACGAGTTTACTTAAATATAAGAAATTATTCATAGTTTTGGTACATTTTGATATGCCATTTATTTAAATTATAATGTTAATTATTGTTATCCAGTGAAAAAGTTAAGTGTTTAGTGCTATTTTATAATGAGAGTGTGTTGATTTTTTTGTTTAGTTCAGTCTTTATGACGTTGTTGTGCAGCAAAGCTTAACTTTCAATTTAACTTCCTGCGCAACAACGTCATAAATGTGGATATCATGATTAAAAACAATAAAAATATAGCACTTACTAAACTTTTTTATTTCTGTAACAACCTTCATTTGATAATATAAAATTTAAACAATATTTTGATTATAAATTTACTTTAGGATAATAAGTACATTTCACGTTAATGGAACGACAACTTTCAAATCGCTCTCCTGAAAAAACGTAATTTGTTACTTATGACGTTATTGCACCCGGTGTGCGATATGTATGAATACAACCTTTTCATGAATAAAAATGTACATGTGTTGGCGAAGTAAACGCACAAAAAAATGCAGTCGAATTAACCGTGGTTTCTTCTTTTTTTAATGTATTTAAATTATATACTCTAGGCTCTAGGGTACTTTTGTCAGTAGTACCTACTAATATTGTTAATACGTATTTTATAAATCTTCAAGTAACATTATTATTTAATTCATGTCATAATTAGCTTTTACCTTATTGCAAAAGCATAATCAAAGCTTACTAACTTAAATAATATCTCATTTGCATCATTATTTCAAAAGTTCTTTGAATGTTCCAGCTGAGAGTCCAATTAATTAGCGGAAACAAGCCCAGAAACTTTACTAAAGCTCGCTTATGAACATACCTGGCTTATATTAATTTAAAAAAAGATTTTATTTTAAATGTATTTTTTATAATTTAAATCATTATATTTCCTACAGGTGTATGAAATGACTTATGTAGACTAATTTGACGACTCGTAAACCAAATCGATGGACCTAAATGCATATTTAAATACGCTTTATAGGAAGCTTTTAAACTTATTTAAAACACGCTATAAAATCATGCGCATAAACAATTTACTTCAAACGATACCGACAGAGGTGCCTTTTTATAGTTCCATAAAGCTTGGTGTCATTGCCTAGGTCAGAATTATAGGACAAGGTCGGCATGTTCGTGGTTTTCGCGTAAGCCACCTTATTCATCGCTATTATATTTCAAAGAAGAGCTCTGATCTAATAGGACTTTATGTATTTGTATTTTATATAACGTGTTACATTTTCTACCCCAATATATTTCGTAAGCTGTAGCTATATTATAATAAGATATATAATAAGAAACCAACATACAGCTTTAGCATTATAATAAGAAAATTATTACTTATTCGATGCCGAAGAATTTTTTTAACACGCCCATTAAGGTATGGAATAATAACATCTAGAATAAAAAATCTTTTGCATTGAATGAATAATACCTGTGGTTGTTTAAAATTTTGGTACACGAATAAAAGGAGCCTCCCCTCGCCATTTGTTCCTGGAATTACTTGTGTGTCATGTATTGAAAAACCACAAATTTATGTGGAATTGAAACAACAAAAGAATTGGCTATATGTAGGGTGTAAGCTTCTTTCAAGTTTAAACATTATTTAAATTAATTAATTTAAAAAAAATAATAAAAGGTAGAACTAGACCAGCAGAAATGTACCTTTGGAAAACAAACAAAGTCAGTTCTAACCCAAGTCTCCAAAACCTGATATTTTCATGTACGAATGTTTTTTAACGTCATTACAATCTAAAACCCTTGTCGTAAAAGAAAACATGGTGAAAGATCTTAAGAAGGTGCCAAAAGACCTGCGACCGACTCACTACTGGGAAATTTGGAAATCAAAGTCTAAATATATAATATTCTGTTTAAATAAAATGCTATAATTCTAGCATTACTTTTTTGATCATTTTCCGAGAATTTATGTGAGTAAAAACATCAAAAAGTAAATGATCGTTTAGTAAACATGCCTAAATTATTTAAAATTAAATTAATTCCATTTATGTTCATATTTTATGATGATGTATTATAATTTTTTGTCATATATAAAAACACTAGAGTACGAGAGATGTGCACACGCGCGGACACTCCACACAGAAGTTAATGAAAACAACGATTATTAAAGCTATTAAATCATACAAAGTGCGTACTTATCATAATTTACACACGTTTATTTTATATTGGATTTTTTGGCGTAATTAAACATAAATTTAATTTTAGACATATTTATTAGTGATGCAACGAATACGAATACGAATATTCGTATTCGCCGAATAGTAGGTATTTACCGAATATTCGTATTAGCCGAATATCATCACGAATATTAAAAACATAATATTTATTACCCAACCCAAATTACGTTTTGGCTGGCATCGTGTATCCGAATTCCGAACGCACCTACGCACTATATACTGCTTACAGGGATTACCCTAACATTGAATAAAAGGAGTTATTCTCAAGTTGTCAATTGTTACTTGTTTAATAATTTAATAAGATTAGGTGCTCCTTACATGTAGTATTGTTTTATAGTACGTATTATTCGAGCTATTTTTTCTCTTCTGTGTAAAAATGTAAAGTCTTTGAAATAATTTCAAATTAAAATGACCTCTTTATTATTTATTGCCTTGTTGAATTATTCGTATTCGTATTCGTATTCGCCGAATAGTAGATTTGATATTCGTATTCGTATTCGTATTCGTTAAAGTAGTATTCGTTGCATCACTAATATTTATACTATTTAAATTAATACTGAACACATCCTTTATTTAGCGTTACTTTAAAAAAAATATGTTATAGAACATTTTCAATTGTTTTTAATATTTAATTATGAAAATATTTTTTCTGTTTCGCTATTTAGCCCTATTCTCCCACATGTATGTGGAAGAGATATCTTATAGAAATAAGACCACCGTTGTCCACATCTTTTTTTTATGTATTTTTTTCTAAATAAATAATGTATGTGAAATAAAATAGCCTTTGTAAAATACACGAAAATGTTGATTTTTTATTATTTTATAAGTCAAGTTCATATACCATAAGTCAAGTCGAAAGTCGGGAGCTATAGAAACTTTTTTTAACAAAACTTCATAATTTTAAAAACTACTGTTTTAGATTTTTGGCTTTTTCGGTTTAAATTTGTTTTTTGACGTTAATAATGTCATGTGTTTCAAGGAGATTTGCCTTAAATATTTAATGTACAGATTCAACTCAGAATTTTATTATAATATGTATTGATTAGCGTATCTCTGAACTTGAGTACCTGCTTACTGAGTTTAAAATAAATAAATAAATAAATAACAAAAACAAATGTCTCTCTAATACCTATAAATTACATCTTCTTAAATAAGTCGCACCAATTAATTAGTACTTTCCTACAAGTTCTTTAAACTTTGTTTATGTAGTACCTAACATATTATATGAATAGTATTCACGAATACTATAAAAAGTTGTTTCCAAAATTTCAAAAGAAGAAAGTCGGTTGATAAACAGAGGAGAAAAGGGTACTGATCTATTTTGTTTTTCCTATGTATTTCTCTACCTGATTCCCTTGCCTACGCATTTCTGTACATAAAGGTAAAGATTATTCACAGATCATCTGCGATCATCAAATTGTCAAGAAATCAAGAAACAATTATTCAATATAATTCATTAATTCTTTTTAATTAAGTAGTAGCTCCTTAATTGCATTAGTAATACAAAACAAATAATATTCTAAACAGATATAAATAGTAAATACAACATTATACAGTAATATATTACATCAAACATAAGTATAGTACCAGAAAAAAACACATAACTTATTTGAATAATAAGTCTTCATTATACATTCATAATATATTACCCTCGACGCAATTAGATTTCAACAATAACATGTAATTATCAATCCAAGGAGCAAAGTTAACAAGTCAATATTATATTATGTAAATTACTTGCTTTAGAAATTAATTTGGTTTTTACTTAGAGCTGCTTACTGACATTAATTTCCTTCACATTTTCTGAATAACATCAATATTATATTAAGCGGCAGTTGATTTTAATTTCGCGCAATTATTACCAACTACGTTGCAAAGGGTTATGATTTTGACCTGCATCATGTATGAATAATGTTCATCTGTTCCCTCCTAACTTCTAAATTGCTGATCATAATTTAACAAGTAAAGTATTGTTAGAAGCGTCTCGGAAACGTCTTCGTTCTGAGGATAGTCGTAGACGTCGTTTATGACAATAGACCAGGCAGTGGCAGAGCTATTTCATAGCAGTAACTCAAAATATATTTAAAGTTAGTTTTAATACATGTAAAGCGATGTGATATGTAGACCGTGTGTGGCTCAAATCAAATTTTATACAAACAACAAACAAACTCATGAATTATAATTTTAAATAGATTTGGCATCATTAATTTATTATCGTTTAGCAAGTGCCAACAATACCTTTTAGTGTGTAATTTATTTGCCAATGTAAAAACAACTCTTTTGAAACAAGGTAGAATTTTATTTGGGGCTTCATTCGTTTCTATCTGCATATTTAGATCAAGTAATTAGTGCCAAGATTTCCGGAACACTGCTGCTGTATTTTTTACTATTTAGCACCTACTTTATTAACACAGCATTCAACTAAATTAATTATCTCTAAAAAGGCAAGTCACTCTATCTGGCGGCTTGTGCTCCTTCTACCCTTTTAAGTACTTAATTAATTTTACGCTTTTAACGCCCCATACAAAGTCTGAAGTAAGTCTGAGTTCCGGAGAATATAATAACGCCTAATATATGTTTTAACATTAACCATTTTCAATTTCTAGAAATTTATTTCTAAATGTTTTATTAAATTCGTTTCAAAAACCGATGCAAATCATATCTTAGTGTAAAACTTGTTGGCCAATGGTAACACAACAACAAAGATTTGCAATCTTTGTTCCAGGCGTTGGGCTTTGTCCATTTGTGATCATTGTGTTATTTAAGTATCTCTACATATTATTAAACAAAGTCAACGCGTCTGTCTGTCTGTTCGCGATAAACTCAACAACTACTAAAAGGATTTTCATGCTGTTTTCAACTAAGAAAGTTACCTACTTAAATGAAAACGATGTATTACAATATTAAGTTGTTCCTATTCTTACTAGCCTGTAGCAACGCTATGTACACGAAGTCACTACTGAATTATAATTTTTAAATCTATTGAAAATAATTATAGTTCATCATATCTTAATAATAATTAGCAACCGATTTATGTCAAGCGTTTTCAAGTAATAGTATACGTAAATACAACGGTGTAGGCAATTGTGTAATTTGTCCCATGTGTCAGGTTCAGGGCAGCATCTACAATGACGTCAATACACCAGATCTAGCCAAAGATTTAGATAAAAATTTTACTTATATTTATTGAAGTAATTGAAGATTAGAAAAATTAAAACGTAATTAGTAATTTTTTTCAGCCGTAATTGCCCCACTTCACTGCTAAGAAAAGCTCTCTCTCTCTCTCTTCTCCTTCCGCTCTAGTTTATTTTTTTGTAAATTAGGAAGAAACAAAGAGTATTTTTCCCATATTTTAAGTAGTTAAAAAATTCTTTAAAAAAACTAATTTTTAAACTCTCTTTTAGCATTATGTCGCGGATTTATAATAGCGACAACGCCGGGAACTAAATGAAAAAATGTGGAGAAAAAACGAAAAGATAATTATATTTGTAATATTCGCGTAAATCTGAGAAAGTAATATACTTAAGAAGGTTTAAAATTTAGTATAAAATCTGTCATTGATAAGGAATTTAGAGATAAGCCAAGTCAGGAACAAAAGCTAGCATGTGCATTATAAACAGAAGATGTACATAGATAGCGTGTCAACTGACCATTAATAAATAGGTACTCATGTATCGAATGTTATTAAAATAACCAATATGCATTCAACGGTACATACGGATCATAATACTGTTGCATATTAGAGAAAGTGAACCGCGAAAGTTATTGATCAATACAGTCTAATGACTAATTGTAACCCAATATTCTTAAATGATGACGGAATCAATAAGTTTAAAGATTCATACGCTTTATACAATTATATTACAAAGTTCTTATATATACTTTCTTAGGTTTACGCGAATATTTGACATTATAAATGAAACTATCTTTTCGGATTTTGTCGCGGATTTATTTTGCTTTTTGGTCCCCAACGTTTCGAATGCTTTACAGCAATCATGGTCACGGGAGTCTTATATTTAAGGCGAGATTTGCTTGGTTAACCACACCATGACAGTTGACAGTTGGCTCGTTACATTTTTGTATGGGTGGATCACGATGATAAGCGTAATTATCTTTAATTTTTTATTCATAATGGAAAAAAAGGTACTAAAATTATTTAATTGACAGCTCGGACATACGTAATTTGTACTCTTTAGGGTTCTTTATCCAAAGGGTTCCAACTTCTTAATAACGACTAACTTATCCGTCCATCTGCCTGTCAGCGGGCTATATCTAAACCGTAAAGAGTTGAAATTTTCAAAGTATGAATTTACCGATAAAAACCACTATGACGAATATCAAAACGGCGGCCATGCAACTTAAAAAGTTTAATAGGTACATATAATTCGCGTCATGTAAAAAGAACGCTGGCTGTCAAGTTGCGCAGAGGCGATTTAAAGGCCAATTTGGTGGTAAGACGCGGGGCGCGGGACGTCGAGACACGCGCCGCATGCTTTCCGGCTCGCTATTGGTTTGTCAGTTTAAAATACCATCACGCACACAAAAGTTATTAATTACGAAATAGTTTTATATAAAAGATAGAGAAAAAATATTTTTAAAATATATTGTTTTATAAAGAGAGAGTCTGATAATAATTCAGATAATAATTTTAAAAAAATATATTAAATAATTTATTTATTTTTTTTGTAAGTAGATTAAACATTATACACTGAATCAAACATATTTTATTAATTATTAAAATTCTATTTAATGACATTCTATGTAAAATATTTTTCAATGTACCTGCCAATAACCAATATACGTCGCGAACGAAAGGCTAGGTCAAAATTAAAAGAATAGGCTTAGTCATTTTGTATGCGAATGTACCCATGCGCAAACACACCCCCCACCACTTTCTTCCAGCGTTCTTTTTACGTGACGCGAACTGTAGTGTTTTATATTTGGCACAATAGTATGGAACCTTTCATTTGACAATCCAAGTCGCACTTGACTGATTTTTATAGGAATCTATGGTAATATCATAACTGACCAAATACCACCTCAGATAGGAACAAATATAGTCATAACTAAAACATATCCGAAACAGGTTAATTACTTAATATATCCAAAATAATAAAGCAATGAACTTAAACATCAAAAATCTAGTCATCATTTCTATTCAAAAATACATTGTTATAACAACATTGTAACTGTAAATTAACCCGGTGGGTCGTGTCAAAGGAATGAAACGATTGTTTCGTAAACAAAATGTACCTACATGTCAATTTCCGCCGGCTTGTTGCTTTGTATAATTTGGAAATGCAAACAACACACGCCAAATGTACTATTATTTAGTCTGCTACTAAATTAGTTGATAGAAAGCTGAGAAAATGTTTATGACAACAATGTAACAAAAAAATATTTATTATGTTGATTTCACTACTTCGCCATCCATCCATACTACTTACTAAATATTACCAAAGTTTTTGTTTGGTTTCCTACGAGTATTGTGTAAGAATCTTGCAAGGGAACGACTTGGTATACAGGAAAATTAAGTATTCTAACGCTTCGGTTCACAAGCTGTTTCTAAGAAAATCACATCGGTCAGAAAATGCGTGAATTTATGAAAATAATTATAGTGTATGAATTTTAGATATTAAAGGGAATCCCAGTTTGCGCCATGAACGGTCTCCATGACCAGTGTATACCTACAGATTAGACCATCATCATCATCATAAGTTTCATATATTAACAAAAAATATATCAAACTACTTAAAAAACTTATCGAAAAGTTATTTAATGAATGAAATAATTTATTTGTTGATGTACTTCTTCCGTGAAGCAACTTTTTACTTCATTTATTTCTGTTCAATTTAATAATACATCTTATGTACAAATCTGAATATCATAAGATACTTCTAATATCGATTTCCATTAACAGAGTCTAGCCCTAAGTGAAGCGTAAACGGGTCAGTGGCATTAGGTAAATAGGTACGTAGGTGCTATTTTAGCTCAAAATAACTTCTGTCAATTGTTTGAAAACGAAATAAATCATAACTTATTAAATGTTGGAAACTTATACGACTCTAAAACACGTGATATGTCACCAAATTAGATTATCAAAGTTGCGAGTGTGTAAATGTCAAGTTATAAATAAACCCCCAATAGGAAATTGGCAGCAAAGTTACGCAATTACGAAACTTTCGTAATAGCAAATACGCGTACGGGATAATAATTAATATTAGACTTTCTAAATCAAACTAATCAATGTTATTTTGTTTATTAAGATAATAATGAATGTCAAAATATTTTTAAAGCAGAGAAATAATGCTGTAGGAAAATTAGTAAGAGCTATAAACAAATAATTTTTTTAAAATTTTTTTTAATTAAGATAAGTTTAAAAGTATTCAGCAAAAGTATTAAGTGTTCATATATTATAAGAAAATTTATATAAAAACGATTAATATAAGTGGTTCTCATCTAAATATTTTTGCAACAGCAGTAAGAAAACCAGGTTTACCATATACCAAGATATAAAAGTAACTGCGTCTCCAGCCAAATTTAATTAGCACTATACTATTTTATTTATATTTTTGGTAAACATTATTAATCCCAGTGCAAATATTTTGATTTTCTCTTATAAATCAGATAGTATATAATATTATATTAATAATTATCTTTAATTTATTTAAACATAATTAAAATAATTAGAAGACGTTAACGAAGGCTACCTATAACAGTTTAATTATATAGAGAACATATCGCGTTTACAATTATGTGGCGTCGGTGCGTGCGCAGTTATCCTTGATCCGTCGCGTTCGCAGGATACCTAATATGGCCTCGATCGAGCTAAGGTCGTGACAATGTTGTTTTTAAAGATATCGACTTGACTATAAATTAGAGTAAAGCAGATAATATAAGGAAGCATTCAATTGTTTACATTTGTTTTTATTATTAATTAACAAATGTTACTTATCTAATGGTATAGGTACCATATTTCTATGTACCGAAATCTTTATGCCATAATTAACGCATAGATGCCTCATGACGAAAAATAAATGATTTCACAAGCCACTTTTATCATTTCATTTTATATTTAAAATTGAACATTGAAAGAAATAACCAATTATCGTATACAGGCTAGAGAGTAGATAGCACAAATAAACGTAATCGTAAAAGCTGAAAATCCAATCGTATAAAAAGCTTTGTGTGTAAACATCAATAAACGAAATTGATTGCTTTTCTATGCTGCCAATAATATGTATTTACTTTGAGTTTGGTTACACGACGAGTTAGACCGAGTATAAATATTCAAATGTACGAAATTCTATATTCTACTTAACTAGTGATGAAATATTTTAAATATAATTTGACCATTTGAAATAAACCACCAGTGAAATCTATCCTACACTAGTAAAGTTATAATATGGTGTTATAACAACATATTATAATTTACTAGTGACTCGCCCTCGCTTCGCTTGGGCTTTTTCCTAGATTTAGCACAGGCACAGCCGCGGGATCCGCTAGTTCCTTCCGCTAAATCTTCCTCTTGAATCACTCTATCTATTTAAAAAAACCGCATCAAAATCCGTTATAGGGACATAGAAAGCGACTTTGGTTTATACTATGTAGTGATGTTAATATTAATAGTTCTATAGAACTAATAATATTACCTAAATCTGTATCGCGGTTGCGCAGTGGTAATGCGCTTTCTTGGATAACTGAGTGAATACGGGTTCCAACACGGGTCTCGCACCTCTGTTACTTGCATGTGCGAATCATTTCTAACAAGATAACTACTTGCCTTACGTTAAAGGGAAACATCGTGAGGAAACCTGCATGTCTGAGAGAACCTAGCAAGTTTTCGAAAAACATGTGAAGTCCGGCAACCCGTAAATGGCCAGCAGTTTGTACTATGGCCTAATACCTCATATTCAAGGAAGTTAAAAAAACGTGCCCAAAAGTGGGACGTTAAAAGGGTTTAACCCAACTATATTATGTTAAACTGTGAATATGGATACAATAAAACTGTAAATTATTAAAAACTTTAGGAACCAAAAACCTTAATACCTCGAAAATGTCTAACTCCAAAGGAAAGAAAGTTCCAATCATTATTTTTTTTACTCCAACAAGTATGAATTTAACGTATGTAAATACAGCGATCGCTCGTTAGTGATATGTACAAACATGTAACTGACACAAGAAATGCTTGAATAATATTTTATAAAGCCGGCTCTCAACTTTTCTATTTTAACTATCCCCGACATAACATATTACATCAAGGTACGTCGTGATGGTGTTTTTAGTATCACTATACCAAGAATGGCGTAAGCAAATCTAAACATTATATTTTTGTCATAACTCATCGACATACTAAACTAACTATACATAATGTATAATATACTTATTACTAGAAAATATCCATATTTTATTAAAGAACATTTTACTTACACATGACGACACGTTTGACGCACTGGGTCACTACAAAGTGACCCTAATTTCTTGCGCCAGCGGTCGCGGGTTCGAGTCCCGCTGGGGGCATTCATTTGTTAAAAAACTCGAACGTTTGTACTGTCATGGGTGTTTATATTTATAATATGTATGTATTTAAACTTATATAATATGTTGTATATCAATTATCTGGTATTCGTAACACAAGTTTCCTTCGTAGCTTACCACGGGACTAGATGGCGCTGTGTGTTATAATGTCCCAACATATATATTACTAGAAAATATCTATATTTTATTAAACTAAAACAGATCTTAAAGTTTAAAATTAAGTGCTATTTCTATTAATATCGTCGATGACCTCAGAACATTTTATAAGTACCAAAGTAGACACAAACATATTACGATAATCTTTTAATATCGTCAACACAATCTCATTATATTAGGTTCAGCTCTACGATTTACCACTAGGGTTTAACTACATCGATTTTAGATCGTAAGTAAAATTATATATTTCGTTATTTAAATTACATATACGTATGTACTATGTATCAAAAGTATTAAAAAAAATTAGTAATCAGCTCTTGATACGGCTTCGTTTCCGCTCGCTTTTAATAGTCATAGAGTGAGTTCGAAAACCTATTTAATTGTCTTCTAAAAGTATTAATTAAATAATAATATTGGAATCTCATTAGAAAAAGTGAAAACAACAATCGTTATAACTTAATCAGCATGCGATATAAAATCTAAATATATAAAACGAAAGGTCACTCACTTATCACGAAATATCGAAAACCGCTTGACGTGTACAGATAGAAATTTATATAAAATTCGTGAGGGAGGTAGTTTATAGTTAGTAGACGTCTGCCTAAACCATCGACTACTCAGCCTGACTGTGTAGTCGATGGCCTAAACGGATTTTGCAACAGGGCCGGACGAAGGAGATCTAAGGGCTCTCGCACTTTTGTATGAAGATCCTTTATTTTTTGTGTTAAAAACTTTAAATTTGGCCGAGAGCACCTAGGAACCAACCCGAGCGGAGCGACGTTGAGTCGCTAGTCTAATATAAACATGATTTCACATAATTTTGAAAACTTAGTAATTTCTTCAATTATACATTACGAAGCTGACCTCATTCAAATGAAATGACTTAGAAATAATAAAATTAATCTAAATCCATTATCCAGATCTGATACACAATATACACTGTGATGAGATCTATTGGGAATTTTTATTGTAAACGGTGAGAAATCCCGTTCAGTTTATTAATTAGGCAAATGCACACTTTTAATTAGTGATTCATGTCAACAATTCTTTTGTGATTCTGTCAAACCATTAGTGTATTACTTCTTCATACAATGAATACCTATCATATATATTTATTGCTTGCTCATTTTTGTTTTTATTTTTAAATAGAATACGTATAAAATATAATTTTATGATTTTTCTATTAAAAGTGTATAAATGAGAATATAACTAAAATGTATAACTGTGTATCAACAACATGCAACGTTTTTAAATTAAAACATAATAGTTGTTATGTGTAATTATTATTTGTTCGTATATAGACATTGCTGTTCTGGAAAAATACTAAGTATTCTCATCCTTTAAAGTTACATATCACGAAGAACCTTTATATTAAGTTTAAATTATTATATCTACGAATGAAAAGGGCTATTTGGAATATACAACTGCGGTTTAAACTTTGTCTTGAACTTAAAAAAATATAAAGTCTATTTAGATAAATGTAACAAAAGTTTTATAACAATCAATATAAGAAAAACTGTTTCTTATTTTCTCAATTTTACATTTTAGTATTTTTATGGTTAGAATTATTACCAGGGCCCATTTTTCAAAACCTGCTTTCTTTATAAATACACCGACTGTTGCTTCTATTACTTCACATGAGCTAATATTTACATCGTGGTGAATACGACTGATACGACGGTCAAGTGCAAACTGGCACGCTGCCGAGACGCTAAGAAAATTTTGTACACTATTAGAAGACAGTTTGGCATTGATGGGCAATTCGGCAATGATCTTGCTTGTTTTAAATGGGTGTTTATTTTTATTCTTGAGCTTTAAAAGCTTTCAAGATTACGATCTATACTTATATTTTAGGGATTATATATAAATGCGAACTTCTGTCTCTAAACCTTTCTTTAATGCAGCAAGGAATAAATTGATTGATGGACTATTTGCATAATTATTGTCATTTGATATCATGTTCCTTGGAGGCAAGGCAGCGATAGCACAGTGGCAATGAGTTCACTCATAAGACCGAGTGAACCGTGTTCATATTTCGAGTCATGCATCTCTAACATTTTCATATAAGAATCATTCTCAACATGATTTTTACAGTGAAAATGTCGTGAGAGAACCTGAAGACAAGTGTGAAGTTCGCCAATCCGCACTTGTCCAGAATGGTGGTAAGAGGAAAAGCTAAGCAGTGGCATGTTAAAAAAGGTACATAATATAACTATCATTCAAGCGAAATCAAGTCAAAACCTAAGAAGTTAGTTATGTTAGTAGAACAAGAGGTAGTATTGTTAAAATTTATGAACAGACTCATTTACGAACTGGTTAAACGTTTTGAGTTTCAGTAATGTGTTCTACCCACTCAGATAACACTCGATGGATTCACATTCCGAACGATGAGTTATTTGGGTTATCGTCTATGAAATTGTTTGAATAGGATGCTTGTTATCAAAGTATAAACATTCCTTATAGACAAACAGACCAACATATGTTTATTTGTATTAATATCCATATATGAAATAAATATTAGTTAAGTTTGGGATTTGGCTATTAACCTAATTAATAAGGGCGTGGTAGTAAACAAAAATAGTGTTAGTTAAAATTTTGCTATGAATTTAAACCAATAATACCCTTAAGTTAGATATTTATGTATAATTATCTTAATACAATTGAATGAAAGAAAATTGAAGACGTAAAGATAAAAGCTTAACTAATATGTACATACTTTGTATTGTCCTTCTCCACATAGCCGTATGTCGTTTATCTCTTCCCTTAGAAAGCGCTGGCAATGAATGAAAATTACGGTCGAAACGTAACTTTTGTACAATTACAATTCATATGTCGAAATTTGAGGAAATTTAACGAATATGAGATTTGAAGTAAGTTGACTTTCATAGAAAATACTTCTCATAATTTACAAACTGACTTAAATAAGTTCTATAGGTTTACGCTTCCATTATCAGTTATATTATGTACCTATGCCTAACCTATGAATGCTAGTCCGCTAGGGATATGGCGTGAACTGTGAAGATTCGTAAATGTTATAATATGTTTTAATTATATAACATAGGAATTAGTATTTAATAAACACTTATGAGCTAATTTAACAATCTTATAGATATCTAAGATTGATCATACCAATATAACTTTTAATATTCTTTCATTGGAACACTTTTAGTAACAAAAATATCTTTCATTGATTCAATAGAAAATGTCCCTAACTCTGATGAGTCAATAACATCTGTGCCTGAATCCTAGGAAGTCAACATGAGGAAAATAATAATTCTGATACGATGCGACTACTAGTTACTACGTATTAACATGTTATGAATGGGATTAACATTTATTCGCCATCTGGCATCATATTTAATTTAATATCTATAAAACTAGGTACTTAGAAGCATTTACATTAAACGTTTTTAAAATCAATATTTCAAAGTCATAAACATTATTTATTTTAAGTGAGATATATAAGTAATCTGTGCTAAACAATAAAGCAATATCATTTTATAAGACGAAATATAGACACATTTCTATGGCCTCCGGGCTCCGGCTCATATTATAACTTGGCACTTTTGCTGCTTGAAAGGAAAAATACGTGAAAACAAATCATAACCACATTGTTTTTTGATAAAATGGATGTATAACGTATTATATGACTTCTGTAACATTACTAGCAGCATAAACGGCTTCACCCGCGTTCATATTTTCGATCGCTACCAAACGTCATCAGATTTCCTGAATATTTTATTAAAATGGCTTCGGTTGTTTCGCAGTCCGTGGGGAACATACATACACACACCGATATTTATTTATTCAGGTTGATAAAATAAACCAGGCAGTAAATAGGTCACGTGCCTGTACGAACTTTTACAGGAAAAAGTGTCGTAATCATGTGAACAAGTAGAGATTTTTTTATATCGTTCTGAATTAGCGCGTGACCACGTTCCACCTGATGGTAAGTGGTAACGCAGTCGTAGATGGTAAGTTGCACTAATTCAGTAGCCACCTATTCACTCTTGCCTTGAAGGCAGCCATATTGTAATCGGACGGAAACACTGACGCAGGCAGGTTGTTCCATTCCTTAGCCGCACGTATACTAATGACAAAGCGAAACCCTTCGTCCGGACGGGTGGAATGTCCACGACATAAGGATGGAGACCAGCCGTTCGTCGCGTCGTCCGATGATGGAAAGGGGATGGGGGAATTATGTAAATCATATAATTCCGAGCACACTCTCCAAGATAAAGTTTTTGTGACGTTTAGAACTTAGAGATTAGTCACGTCAGTCTGTAGATGGATAAACAGTGCAGTTGTTTATTTTACTGAGCAAGCACAACACAGTGGAAGTCGGATCGTGTTATTGATATGTAATATGTACGAGATACTCTTACCAAGGTCCCGTTGCTGTGCGTGACTGAATTGAAAAGTGTACATCGCAGTATCCAATAAAACCTTGATAGAACATTTTGATATACATTTTATTCAGTAAGCGATAAATTGGCCCTAGTATATAAATGCGATACGAGTCCGTACTGGTTTCAAATAGTATTTGGTCTTTTCTGTTTTTATTAAACAGAAAGAGTTTTTCTAGCGAATGTGATTCACATAGATAGACAATAGAAATAAGTTAGGTATATCAATTTTTTAACACATCTTAATTCAGTATGATAATTAGTTTAGATATTATTAATTTCGTTATCGATATTATTAAGTTTAATTCGATATTATTAAGTTCGAAAGTTGACATATATTTTTAAATTTCTACGTAACATAGCGGACTATAAATTAATCAAACTAGTATATCAATCTTTGTGTGAATCCATCCTAACTTACTGTATAACCGCCTGGGGTGGTGCTGCGAAAACTATTCTACTACCACTTGAGCGTGCCCAAAGGGCGATCCTTAAAGTAGCCACCAACCGCCCATACACTTTTCCCACTAACGGGCTTTACTTGGAATGCAAGGTACTAACAGTCAGACAATTATTTATACTGCATGCTTTACTACAACAGCACACTGAACTTCCTTTTAACCCAATTCCTTCAAACAAAAGAAGAAAAGATTTAGTTTGTTCTAAGCCTAGAACGATACATGCTTTTGCTTATAGATTTTATATATTTTTAGGTCCATATTTGTATAACAAACTCAATAGGATTTTGGAGATACACTGTATGAGTCACAAAAAATGTAAAATAGTAATATCGGAATTTCTGCAAAAGTTGAACTATACAGACACAGAAAGCCTGCTTGTTATATTAAAATAATGTATATTTAGCTTATATACCTACATAATATAGGTTAAGTCTAGTTATGTAAGTAGCCTACTTGTACTTAATGTTAAATCTATGAAAATTGTAATATATCAAAACTACTTTTTTACAAATATTTAAACGGTAAGAAATGCATGTTTAAAACCAAAACCTGAAACACAGGATGTTATCCTAGTTCAGGTAGGTTCCAAACACATTCTATTGTAATTTAAGCTCTTTCATTGTACTTTATGGATTTTTGTAGAAGTATATAAATAAAAGTTTTATTTTTATTATTATTTTAATTAGTTAGGAAAAGAAATAAGTATTAAAAATATTCAATTTCTAATAATATGAATGATGCGCCACTCTTTGTGTGCGAATCACAAACAACACTTTGTCTTTTATTCTAAGCACGTCGTAAATATTTCCTTTAAACTTGAACACAGCGTTTAATACTAGTTTTATGGTGTTTGCTTGACTGCATTCCTCAACGGGGACAAATATGTGAACTAATAAAAATGAACAATACGAAATATACTTATAATTTTTATACTTTACATAATATAATACGAAGGTTTAGGTGGTAGGATCTGTGTTAAAAACGCCAAAAGGGCTTGGCAGATCTGGATAAAATTTGGCACAGAGATAGATTACAGTTTGAAATATCACACAGGATATATTTTATAAAGGGAAAATGTGCGTACCCATAGGCGATCCCACGTTCATTTGTTTTCTTTTACTAGGGACGAACGAGTGCGAATTATGTTGAGTAAAATGAGTATATTATATACGTTTTTAGATAAATACTAAATATTAGCGTAAGTCTAAAATATTATTAAATTTTTGTTCATTATAATCTAATATCAAAATTAAACATATAAGTAACTACAAGTAAAATCGTTGGAGCTCTACAAAAACGCTAAACAAAGTGATAATGAATCAACCAATTATTTTTTACGCGCTTAATTTACATGTAAATGCAATTGAAGTCTTCGTTGGATTTGTGTAATTTGTAACTCATTTCCGTTTAAAAACTTTAAAGGTGTTTAAATTTTTATTTTTACATCCGGCATGCTGGTTTTTAAATAAAGCTTTATTATAAAAAAAAGTCTAACTACATACAAGTTGATATAAAAGTAAATAAGAAGTAAGTACATAAAAGTTGATATAAAAATAAATTAGTAAATAAAAGTTGTTATAAAAGTAAAAAAAATAGCGTAATGTGTACGCTAGACACGCCTGAACTACTGAGAAACTACGTACCTAAGGGCTAAAGAGCGAACACGAGAATTTGAATAGTTATGACATAAAATCCTATATTTTAATACACAATCTTCAGTCATTCTTGTAGACTATCTTGTTCGAGTCCCATGTTTTAAATGTCATATAGACAAATTATTAATTTTTATTTTATTTTATTTATAGACAAATGTAGGTGTATATAAAATCCAGACGCATTTATTCACTGCCTCAAAGGAAGGATTCCCGCACATAATCCGGCGTGCTGACTCGAAGGTGGTCTGCACTGAGTTGAATTTATACGCAAAATGAAGAAAACTTTGCAAGTTCTACAGAATATACAAACTCAATATTTTTGTAAAGAAAGTTATCACTGGAAAAGTTTGATAAAAACGTAAGTATTAAAGTAACTTTATCACGATTATAATAATTTACGCATTTAGGTTTTAAAATCAAAAAAATACTGTAAATAAAAATGTAATCTAACTAAGCTTAAAATGCTTTAGTAAATCTACTCACATATCAGTCATAATATTTTCATCTGCGACGATTTTAACATACCTGAAAACAAAACAACAGGTATTAATAAATGTAATATAAATAAATATGTTGGGACATTATTATTTATTACAACAGCACCATCTAGTTCCGTGGTAAGCTATGAAGCTTGTGTTACGGATACCAGATACAAACACCCACACAGACTGGAATACAAACATTCGTGCTCAGCAAATGAATGCCCCAGCGAGACTCGAACCCGCGACCGCTAGCGCAGAAAACGTTAAATGTGTCCTATGTTCCTCACATTACACATTCAACTAAAACAGTATTTTTTATAAATGTTTGAAACGTTGAGCCATTATTAATCGAATAATGACCCTGATTCCGATTGTGACTGAATTTCCCTCTACAATCAGCAATATTTATGACTGACATCGTAATCTTGAATCAATGAGTAATTAGCGTGTGCCTTTTATTTTTACTCAATCGCAGATAAACTGCAAAAACCGCTCCATTTCACAATCTTATCTAGAGATAAGCTTTGTTTTTCACAAATGATAAAAATATTACTACGAAATAAATAAAATTTAATAAACATTAATAATATCTGGACAGTTATAACTCTCCTCAAAGTAAGCCTAAAAATATATTGTACAAAACTTGAAAAAGGAAAAGTCGATGTCAATCAGTTTGTTGATTTATTTTCGTTCTCTTACTTCAAAGTAATCAAAACTTGGGAGCCTGACTTCTAACAAGTTGGTAATCCTTCCTTTCTTAGTGCAGCTACCTATACCTGCTATAGGTAAATAAAATATTTGCTTAATTGAATTGGTAAAGCGTTTTTATTAATAGCTATCGAATCTAAAGAGATATGAACTACGTTACTGTATATTTATATTTATAATTTTTAGAAGTCTAACGTTCTTAAAGTATTGATTGTTGTTGGAAATTGCACATTAACATTTATTATTATTTATATACTTTACTCTCATGCCCGAGCACAAAATAAATATATATAAAAGGCCGCAAATAAAAAAAATTACATAAATAAATATTTGTACCGGGCGGAGGAATACACCCCGACAGGAGAGATCAAACGGCCGTGGGTCAGGGCGACAGGTTGAGAAACCGGCGGACTACCCTAGCCAAATCTAGCAACACCGCTTTTTGCATCCTGGCTGCTAGTGATTATTATTGTTATAACATAAGTAGCGACTTAGTAGTTTTGACAGTAGACAGAGTTACTTTTACATAATATACTATTGTGTAAGGATTTTATGTGCTCTACAGTACTTACGACATAAGATTTTATTTGAGGCTATGTATTAATAAAACAAACCTACAATTTTCGTGGATGTGACGTGAATATTTGAGCATTTTATTTAAAACAGAACTAAACTATGTGACGTAAAAACGACGTACGTTTTTTAGTATTTTTTTCCGACAATTAGTACACGAGCCAAGAAAATTGTTAAAGGTCACAATATAAAAACTTTGCAGAGATAAAACATTCATTAGATTTAAAATTCAAATAGCCACAGACAATTCAATCCACTCGCTTCCAGTTCTCATAGCATACTCCATACTTGCGTTTGAAATGTAGGCACTCCTATTATCAGATCGAAGATGACGCTACAAAGCCTCTTGGACCCGAGAGATGTAGAATGTTCTGATCAGATTATATTGCATTCATACTTTTGTCCATTATATTCTCAGATTAATACGAGATAAGATTATATTAGATGTCTATATTATTATGTAGATATAGTGCAGTGTAGATTGCATGTCTACAAATAGAATCTTTATTAATATGTACATTCTTTATAAATTTGATTCTTTGAACGCGCTAATCCCAGGAAGTATTAACCAGACTTGAAAAATAATTTTATAAGAGGCTATAGAATGTACTATAACATATGTAATATATATAGACTATACAATGTTTATTCCTTTTCCATCCTGACCGTTAAAAACGAGGGTAAGAGGCTTGTAGTTTATAATATTAAATTTTATTTCAGTAAGCGACGTGACATTATAATAAAGATAATTAAAGTTCTTCAGCGAACTTAGAAAGTCTTCTAAAAGGAAAAGTGGCTAAACGTGATAGGAAATTTAATCTATCAAAAGCAGAAATATCTATATAACTACATCTATTATTATATAATTAGTTTAGAAACCCTTTTCAATCTTTTTTAAGTACAAATACAAGTACCATTTTACAACTGAGCTCTTTCAGATTCATCATCATCCAATAACAAAACATCAAACGTTACTACTTCGAAGCGGAATGCACGCTCGGATCCGCACAGTTAGCATGGCAATAGCGTGAGAAAAGACAAACTTGACCTCGCTGCATTTCCCTTACATCACCCATTTACTTACTTAGTAAGTGCATTTTATGAGCAAGTCGTACTTGAAAATATAAATAATTAGCATAAATATGTCCACGCCAGGAAAACAAAACCTTGAGACGACATTTCGAAACGATTAAAATTATATAAGGCACGAAATTCACAATAAATTCAAAACAGAAAACCTACATTATGAAATAAATGAAATATTAAAATATTAACTAGATTACCTAGCCCTAAGACCGTAAGGAGCTGCATAATATATCAATTTACTCTTGCGTTGGTCTCGTAGATAAGAAATACGACAGTAACACAATTAGCAGCTGAGCACCAGATTACTGTTGTTGTGACTTCGTAAAATGTAAATAAAATACTTATCTACTTAGCACATTTACATTTCCATTAACTTACCCCATAAAACTTTCTGTTAGCCTACAAAAAATTATAGCTAGTCTTTTCCTTCCACTTAATTCTATAAAAATACCTATTTGTTATTCAAGGACTGAGCCACCTAAAGTTTCAATATTACTAATTAGTCAGACACTTGCAAATTGTTGCATTTATGACTTTTCAATTATAAATAGTAACATGTCCATTGTCCGGGCTTGACCTTCGTTGACATCAGTCTGCCGGTCGAATTTTAATTTGGCAAGCATTAGTGTTAGCTGTTAGGTCATAACAATTACACGTTATAAACAAAACACTCAAACTTAATTCTCAATATTTTGATAATTTAGGCTTCAAATTATATAGAAAGTCCTAAGAGAACAAAAGAAACAGTTATTATTATTATTATTTTTCCAATTCGATAAAGTTTTCTTGTACTATAAGATTTCAACTTTCAAAGCGTGCCAATGAGCACAGATCACCTACTTCAAAAAAGTCACATAGAGTAGAGATGACGCGAAGGAGCCGGTCAATATATTTAACCGTTCATAATTCGGTTTAAATAGGTTATAGGTCCTCTCAAATGTTATGGAAACATTTTCTGTACATATGGAATCAGTATACCGATAAAATATAGAAACTTTATTATGTTTTCATTAAAAGTGTGGTAGCTTACATATTGTCAAGCACTTTCGTTTTCTGAACAGTTTGGTATTAACATCGTAAGGTTGATTATTATTTAAATTGTTTCGAACATCTTGAAACCTCCAAACCCTACTTCGATCACGTTTTCGAATCATGGATCGTTAAAATCCACTCGTCTCAACCACTCGAGATCTAAGTCTTTCTCTTCATACGTCTGAGTACCTCTTTGTTTTACATGTTTTACAATCCCACTTACTGTAAGTGAGGTCCATCCCTCGTACGGCAGCATAACTTGATTGAAGGATAATTTAAATTTTAATATTCCTTACTTTTATTTATTTAACTCGCACTCGTTTGTAATTTTATTCGTTACGCATTTGTCTGAAAGCAGTGATTATATTATTGATGTTTTGACTATAATGTATTATATAACCTTAGTCTAGCTTTTAAAAATTAAAAAAAAAATATATAGTGCACCGGTTCGACTTCCGCTAGAGGCATTCATTTGTGAGATGAGCACGAATGATTGTACTCCACTCATGTTTATATTTATAATATGTATGTATTAAAGTTTTATACATAATATATGTAGTATTCAACTATCTGAAACCCAAAACACAAGCATCATAGCTTACCATGGATCTAGGTGTATTAGTGTCTTTGCATACATAATATAATATTAAGATGTTATATAATTCATGAATTTCAAGACTCGTCACACGTGTTCTATACTGAAAGTAAATCTGCATACAATAAAATTCCCTGACCTTTTCCTATATGCATACAAGTAACTTGCAGTACCCTAACACGAGGCGAATATATTTCACTATGTAAATCTTTACAAAGCTTGAAGGACACAACACTAAACGGCGTAAAGTTTCGACTATTGCACAAATGATTCTTTAAAGAGAAAAAAAATCTAATATTAGTTAAACCAAGTATATTTAAGAACAAATAAATCCGTGGTAAGCTACGAGGCTTGTATTACGGATACCAGATAGTTGATATACTACACACATAAATTTTAAATACATACATTTAACACCCATGACTGGATAACAAACATTAGTGCTAAACAAATGAATGCTCCAAGCGGGACTCGAACCCGCGACCGCTGGCGCAGAAAGTAGGGTCACTGCGAACTGAGCCAAACGTGTCGTCGTACACAACAACTCTACACAAAATGTGTATAGATTAGGTACTTTTAAATGTACACTTTCCATGTTTTAAGATAATGATAGTAAAATTTTGGATAAAACAATAATGAGAAACAAGATTATAGATTCTATTTCATCTCAGGCATGTTCGTTAGTACATGACCTTTTACAAAAGCTCCACGTTCTCACCTTTCAGCAGCAAGTGAGGCCAGACTTCGCACATCGTATCCATTGAAGTGTCTAAACATATTAGTGTCTCTAGTAGTTTTATATAAATTGATATATCATAATTTCCATATTTATAAAACACTAGTGAAGCACCCTCGATCCACTCGGGTTTGTTCTTTAGGTACGTTTTAATGGTTAGTATGGATTTCTCAGAAATGTGATATTTTTCTATAGTAAGAAGTATCTCTTAATGAGAGTTTAATACAATGTTTCCACCGACATTAGTAATCAGATGTGACAATTGATGCCGTCAACGAATGTTCAATAAGGAATTTAATTATAATAGCCCACATAGTTCACGGGACAAGGTTACATGTATTTAAACATTTTCGTGATCGATGTGCCCATCAACATATTAAAATACGTAGGTGGGTCACTAGTTAGCTATCTTTAGACAAATTGTTAGAAATAATGCAATAAAAACATTTTTATCTGTGCTCATCCACTTTAACTTTTATTATTGTATCTGTCAACACTTACTACTTCCTTGTCATCTATGGCGTCTAAAAGATATGTGTAATTGCTCATGGTTCCTAAATTAATATCTGCTTTGTAATATACAGAATAGAGATTAGAGAAGTTAAATATCGACGTTTTTTATTTACCCAAACCCAATAGGTTATGGGCCCAGACACAAAAGCAGAAAAGAAGAGTAATATAACCGGATGATTAATGATTCTTTTTATAAGGAATCCATTCTGGTTTCATAGCGTGCTTACAAGTGGAGCAGCGGCACGATAGAAGTTAAAGTTGCAACGAAATTTGCAATACAGAAGAAACGAAATTACAGAAAAGAAAAATGGAACGGGCAATTATATTAAACGAACAAAACTGGACAACATGGCGGTTCCAGGTATCCATTGTTTTAAGGTCGCGAGGTTTATACAACGTGGTCACCGCGAAATGTACTAAAGAAGATAAAGATAAAGATCAGAAAGCTCAAGAATTAATTGTAACGAGAGTGGAAGAGAATATTCTGATGCTACTGACAAGTTGTGCAACAGCTTATGACATGTGGGAGAAACTGACTACTATCTTCGAAGCGAAATCCAAGGTAGGAATCCATTTACTACAACAGAAGTTCTACAATCTAAAATATGAAGGGCCTATGGCTAAATTTATGGCACAGGTAGAAGAGTTATTACACCAATTAAATACACATGGGGAAGAAATAACAGAAAATATGACTATGACTAAGATATTATTATGTCTACCACAAGAATATAAACATTTCATCTCGGCATGGGAAAGTGTTCAAAGTTCGGAGCAAACCATAAAAAATCTGACAGCTCGATTATTGGTCGAAGAAGAGAGACTGCAAATTAATGGTGACAGAGGACAGGTAACAGAAGCATTTGTGGCAAATAAATCTAATATATCCAGATACAGAAGAGAATCACCAAAGAAAGAGTTTCTTAAAAATAATGCGAGTGTTAGTGCTATGAAGTGTTATCAGTGCGGTAAATATGGGCATTTCAAAAAACAGTGTAACTTACGAAAATGTAATTATTGCGGTAAAAAAGGACATCTTTATATTGACTGTAAATTGCGAATAAATAAATGTAATAAGATTAATAATAGTGTATCAAAAGCTTATAATATGGCAAATTTAGATTACAATGATAGTTGTTGGATACTAGATACAGGTGCAAGCGAACATATGTGTAAAAATATGCAGTTATTTACAGAATATAGAGATCTTGAGTGCGACAAATATGTAACGGTAGGAGACGGAAATAAATTGAAAGTAAAAGGTAAAGGTAAAATTGAAGTTTTAGCTTTTAATGGTAAAGTGCTGTATGTTCCAGACCTAACAGTAAATTTATTTTCTGTTGTTTGCGCTATGGATAAAGGTTATGTTATGAAATCAACAAAAATTGGTTGTCAGTTTGTTAAAGATGGTGAGGTTACTTGTACTGCTACTCGGGTTAATAACTTATTCATTATGAATTTTAAATTTAATAATTCTGTAGCATTAACATCTTTGACAGAATGGCATGAACGTTTTGCACATCAAAATTATAATTTGGTAAAAGAAACATTAAATAGTTATAATATTAAATATGATGAAAATATAGAACAATGTATACCGTGTATAGAAGGAAAGCAACATAGATTAACATTTAGTAAAAGTGATTATAGAGCAAGTTCTTTAGGTGAATTAATTCATATGGATTTATGTGGTCCTATGGAGAGAGAATCGTTAGGAGGTTCTAAATATTTTTTACTTCTTAAAGATGATTATAGTTCTTATAGATTTGTATATTTTCTAAAAAATAAATCTGATACAGTTGACTTAATAGAAGATTTCATATTAACTTTCAGTAATGAGTCTAGGTCTACAATCAAAAGGTTTAGATCTGATAATGGTACAGAGTTTATAAATACTAAATTTAAAAATTTATGTAAAAATAGGGGGATCATTCATGAAACCACAGTACCCTTCACACCAGAACAGAATGGCAGAGCTGAACGAGAGATGAGGACTATCGTTGAAGCAGCGAGAACAATGTTACAGGCAAAGGGTCTTGGAAAGGAATTTTGGGCTGAGGCAGTAAGTACTGCAACTTATGTAATAAATAGAACTGGTAAGACAAAAGAAGCTGGCAAAACACCATTTGAATTATTTTACAACAAACAGAAGTATGATATTAATTTATTAAAAACATTTGGAACAGAAGTGTATGTACATATACCTACTCAAAAGCGATTAAAATGGGATAGTAAAAGCATGAAAGGAATATTTGTTGGATATGGGATTAATACAAAAGGATATAGGGTATGGCTAATAGATAACAAAGTTATAGGTACATACAGGGATGTTATATTTATTACACAGAAGAATGATGAACAAAATACACTGAAAAAGATAGAAGAAATAAAAGAAGACAGAATTGAAAAGAAATACTATATCCAAAATATAACAGAACCCAGAAACACAGACAAATGTTTTAAAGAAGATGGAAACCAGGAATATGATACAGGAAGGGACACAAATATTCAAGAAAATATTACAGAAGGAAGGGATCAATATAGCAGCCATGAAACAGAAGAAAGTTGTAATGATGGACAGTCATACATAGATAAATCATGTGATACAGAAGAATACTTAAGTCAAAGTGGTCAAGAAGAATACCTTGATATAGATGATCAGTCACATATAAGTACAGACGATGATAACAATGATGATGAGGAAATAACAGAAGACAGGACAAAGACAACTAGGTCACGTATTATAAAAAAACCAAGCTATTTAAAGGATTATTATACAGGATTTATAGCAGTGAATAAGAGTGAGTTAAGTTATGAAGAGGCGATTAATAGTAAATATTCAGAGAAATGGAAAGAAGCTATACAGACAGAATTACAGGCATTACAGAAGAATAAAACATGGATAGAGACATATTTACCAGAGGATAAGAAAGCTATAGAAACCAAATGGGTTTTTAAAAAAAAAAAGGAAAATGGAATAAATAAGTATAAAGCCCGACTTGTAGTGAGAGGATTTCAACAACAAGACAGATTAGATCATAGTGAAATTTATGCTCCAGTGGCAAAATTACCAACACTAAGAATTTTATTGGCTATAGCTTGTAAATACAATTTAAATATATCACAGATGGATGTCAAGAATGCTTTTCTTAATGGAGAGATAGAAGAAGAAGTTTATTTAAAGCTGCCAAAGGGTAAAGTGGCGGACAAGAATAAAGTATTAAAGTTACAAAAAAGTTTATATGGACTAAAGAAGTCTCCGAAGAATTGGAATGACAGATTTAATAATTTTATGATCAAACAGGGTTTTGAAAGAAGTAAGGCAGATTATTGTCTTTATTATAAAAAGAAATTAAAGTTTTACTTATTGTTATATGTAGATGATATTATAATTTTATGTGAGAAGAAAGAAGATATAGAAAGACTGAAATGTTTATTACAGAAAGAATTTGATATGACAGACTTGGGAAATAATAACAAATTTCAATACCTAGGTATTAATATAAAAAAATTGGATAGTAAAATTACATTAGATCAGAAACAGTATTTAAAAGATATTTTAAAATTATATAAAATGGAGAATTGTAATACAGTTGCTACACCAATAGAAAAAGGATTAGAATTACCTAGAAAACTATGTGAAAATAAAGAGTTAGAAAAGAAGTGTAGAGAACTAGTAGGAAGATTAATGTACACTATGTTAGGAACAAGACCTGACATATGTTTTGCTTTAAGCTATTTGAGTAGATTTCAAGTTTATGCAAGTATAGAGTTATGGAAAGCATTAAAACGCATACTACGCTACCTAAAGGGGACATTAGAATTTAAATTGAATTATGAAGCTGGTCAAGATACTCCATTATTAGGATATACAGATGCAGACTGGGCTGGAGACAAAATTTATAGAAAATCTACTTCAGGCTATGTAATGAAAGTTTATGGGTGTACTGTATCATGGTGTAGTTCAAAACAACAATGTGTAGCATTATCTTCAACAGAATCTGAATATATAGCGTTAGGTAAAGGCATTGCAGAAGGATGTTGGGTTAGAAATTTATTAAAAGAAATAGGATTAAATTGTAATAATTTTATTATTTTTGTAGATAATCAGTCAGCTATATATGTATCCAAAAATCCAGAACAACATAGAAAACTTAAACACATAGATTTAAAGTATCATTTTATAAGGGATAAGGTTAGGAAACAAATAGTACATTTAAGATATATATGTACCGACAGACAGCTTGCAGATATTTTCACCAAGTGTATAAATAGAGAAAGATTTAAGAAGTTTTGTATTGATTTAAATTTGGTAACAGAATAAGTTTTTTGTTTGTAAAATAAATAAAAGTATTTTTATATAGAAGTATTTATAGTATAGAAATAGAGTATTTTTATATAGAAGTATTTATAGTATAGAAATAGAGTATTTTTATATAGAAGTATTTATAGTATAAAAATAGAGTTGATGAGCATATTGTATGTTTTTATTGAGGAAGGGTGTTAGAAATAATGCAATAAAAACATTTTTATCTGTGCTCATCCACTTTAACTTTTATTATTGTATCTGTCAACACTTACTACTTCCTTGTCATCTATGGCGTCTAAAAGATATGTGTAATTGCTCATGGTTCCTAAATTAATATCTGCTTTGTAATATACAGAATAGAGATTAGAGAAGTTAAATATCGACGTTTTTTATTTACCCAAACCCAATACAAATGTACTAAATATATGGTATAACTATATAGGTACTAATATTTTATAGCTGAAGAGTTTGTTTGTTTGATAGAACTCGCTAAATATCTTAGGGACTACCTAATTCGAGTTAAAAAAAATCGCGGGCAGAACCACGACGAATTCTATTCTATACATATTTCTGGTAACTTGTAATAGGTTTTCGAATATTTTTCGACCTTTCAAGTTTTTAGGCATATTTCAATTACCTACGCTTAATTACTAGGTTTTTCAAGATAGACTTAAGGTTCTACAAAATAACTGTACCGGAAAAGAGTACAGTTAAAATATTTATGTACAATGTACATGTCACATATATATAACATACACCTAACTATGCCTCTAATCGTTAACTTCCTGTAGTTAAGACGACAAAATATGATATGGGAATATACCCGATGTTATGTGTTGCTGCATTTATGATAAGAGTATTATATTTCATTTTATTTAAGTATAGGTTTTAATAAATTTTAAAAAAGCTATACACTTGATTATTTTTAATTTCAAATAAATTTTCAAATTTGTGTTTTTGAAGTACACTATACAATTCTATATGCATTCAGTAAAAGCTACTATTTTGATATATATTTGTAATCATTAGATTACAAACATACATTTCAATTTCATTTATCTGTAAGTACAGATACGGCAATAATTATCGTAGTTTTCTCTCTGAAAAATATTTGCACGGCTTGATTAAAACGCGATACGAAGACAATGGTTCAACGTAAAAAATAATGTTTATTTTTCTTTCTATTTTATTATACGATTATAGTTTGGAACAATGCATTCTTTCTATATCTCGAATACCTACTAATAATAATTTCACTTGACCTGTTCATAAGTATACTTACCATTATTCTGATAATATTTATATGAAACGGTCATGAAACGAATCTTTAAAATTGTTTTACAGAACAGTAAAATGGTCGATTCTGAATTACCCCGAATGGTTATGTTTTACTTTCGTATCAATGCAATGCCAAACTATAATCCCATGCTGTTTAATATTTATTTTAAAACTTCATATGCATCGAGGTTGTCTAATGAATGTGTCCCTCTTTAAATTTACAAAACTTTTTATACGAAATATTTCAATGATCATGATAGCTACCACCATTATACAGGGCAACTGGTTGATTAGGTAGACAGGTTCTACCTAATCAACCAGTAACCGCCAAAATACTGTTCTATTGTTACCATATAAATTTTATATAACTAGTACTCGTAGACTTTTCGGTTTGTTACGAATTACGTCAAAATGTTAACAGCAACATAACGTCCTAATGAAAATATAATACGTCATATAAATTAAATCAAATGTCAGCGAGCTATATATAAATTTACAAATGGGTTAACCATGAATCATACTTTTCATATAAGATTGATGACGAGAATATAAAATAACTATACCAGTCATGTATTACATGGATCTACATGGATTTTCATAAAAAAATAGGAAAACGTGGAATATTATACATATTTATAATTATCTAAAAACAATATACAAGAGTACGGTACATTGCATTAATTGTATTTATATTTTTAATAACAAAACCAAAATCATTACCAAAGTCATTACGTGCATACCATAGACAAAAATAATAATAAAATGTCATTAAACATAGAAACCCTTTAGGATAGGTGTCTCATGTGCATAACAAACAGAAAAGATATAAATTGTAATACAATACCAACAACAATAATAAAAAAATAGGTATAAAAATCATCAGAAGTAAATGAATAAGCTTGATCAAAACCTACTAACATATTAAAAATTATAAAAGACAACTGAACTAAAGAATTATAACCAGAATCAGATGTAGGATAAAATAAGAAGTCACACTCGATATAGTATACTGAATCACTACATAGTATAAAACAAAGTCGCTTTCCCTGTCCCTATATCCCTATGTATGCTTAAATCTTTAAAACTACGCAACTGATTTTGATGCGGTTTCTTTTAATAGATAAAGTGATTCAAGAGGAAGGTTTATATGCATAACTAGCAGATCCGCGGCTTTGCCTGTGCTAAACCTAGGGAAGAGCCCGAACGAAGCGAGGGCGAGTCGCTAGTATCGTATAAGTACTATACGTGTAGATAATAAATGCATGACGCTTTACGCACGGAATACCTCACAGATGATTCACGAGTGCCGGTCACAACTCCAATTGAGCTATTTTAGGACTACATATACGCTTAAATACCTTGGTCGTAGGAGCTATAGGGGACAAGAATGTAGCTACTATACAATGATATAGTGTCACGCTTCCTTTTAGAATAAAAGAAAATCAATGAAATCTTCATACTAATAAATGGAGAGACACTTTTTTGTTCGCTCTAACAGCAATAACTACAAAAATGCGGACGGAGCTGCGGGAAATGCTAATAATATTTAAAGAAAACTATGAGTAGCAATCATATTAATCAGTTATCTATGCAAATTTGTAATAATTTAATTATAGAAGCCACATTACCTTAAGCTACTTTGAGCAATATCGTAAATTCGAAAACTTGCAAAAACCGTTTAAGCACAAATAACGCCAAAAGCATGTCCGTAAATAACTTCAAAGTTGCACGCACGAAGTAATGATTATACAATACGGGAACACACGAGTTCGTTTTACGATATTATGACGTTGTACGTTCGTTTGTAATGGATTAACTAAAACTCTTTCGAAACGATTTAGATTAAATTAGGTACCTATCAATTTTTAATCTACATTTCTGATACATTCCTAGATAACAAAAGGTCTTCTCCGTCCTTATCTTCCATTGGTAGTCCTCGACGATGTATCGGCTTTATGTTTTAATAAAGTCTTGTTTAAATGGTCTCATTGCACGCAATGGCCCCATTCTATTTAATATATCGTTGGAAAAGAGAAGCTTTATTTGCAAAGGTTAAAATGTAAATTACTTTTCATTATCATAATGTAGCTTTAATATTTATAAACGAGAACGTTTCAGTGCGCGAAAATATAGCATTTATCTCAGTATTATTTAGAACTGGGCTTGTATACGTATACACATATACTGTAGAGATTATGCTGATTTCGCAGACTTTTTAATAAAATTACTTTAAACAACAAAGCCTTTAGAACTAAAATTATATTCTAATTTGTAAAAATAGTGTAAAAAAATTTAATATCCTCAAACTTTTTCAAAGTCACTCAAAGTCTAGTTAATCAACGTGTTAGTCCTCAAGATTCAACTTTGACACTCACTTTAAGGCCAGGGTCTATGTACTAGTGCGTAACGCCCCAGAAGAACGTTGAAGGACAAATAGGTATAACGAGTCAGTAATAAAATTTGGGTTACCGATTTGTGACATCAAACCCAACCAACCTTAATTGCGGTCATTCGCTTGGCCCTAGTATCTAGTGTAATTGTAAATACTTGTTAATGATAAGAATAATTGAACAAGATCGACTTTTCATTATGATAATAACTATTATAGACTTTAAAATATTTACACTGTACAAGAAAAATAATACTGACATACATTTTAAGTACAAAATTTAATTAATAAAACTCTAACAAGCTTGGAATATATTAGGCTTCTTAGCAGTTATTATAATTAAACGGTTAAAGAGCTCATTACAAAAAACCCGTCATTTTTCTATATAAACAGTAAACTTATACAATGTTTATATTTAAATGCATAAATTAAATAAGTACAGATAGTTGTAAATATGCAAAATTAATATTAAAAAATCTATTATAATAGGCTGATAACTGTAGATATGAATCTTTAGACAGCTTTATAATAAGTTTCGTCGGTGCTTTACAAACTTTTCATTCACGTATAAAATATATAGGTACGTCAAATAAAACTTTACTTAATAGGCTCTTCCAGTATGGAATTAATAATTAGGTAGACTACTAGATTATAAAAAATATAATCGAAGATGATATTATAATGTAGGTAAATAAAGTTACCATTAAATCTTTTACGATCTCAAAGTTCTGGTATGAGACTTGATTCTCGAGTTCAATTCTACAGTTCAAGGATCAAATGGTGACTAACAATAACAACGACCCAAAACTGTTACGAGCGGTAAATGACCGTAATAATAACGGTTTTTAATAATAGTAGCTTTTTAGTGACTAAGTTAATTTATTTATTCTAATTTCATTAATAAATTCATGCTAAAACAATATAAGGAAATAGTAGTGCAAAAAAGCACACTACTAGTATGTAATTGTTTGTTTGTTTGTTTGTTTGTTTGTTTGTTTGTGTGTGTGTGTGTGTGTGTGTGTGTGTGTGTGTGTGTGTGTGTGTGTGTGTTTGTGTTTGTTTTTTAGCCCTTTACACATGGTTTTAAAAGTATTTAGTACCCACATAGATATAATCGTAATGTTAGTAATACAATAAGCCAAAAGATGGCCCTGCTATGATCTATACTAATATTATAAAGCTGAAGAGTTTGTTTGTTTGGTTGAACGCGATAATCTCAGAAACTACTGGTCCTAATTGCAAAGTTATTTTTGTGTTGGATTATCCGTTTATCGAGGAAGGCTATAGACTATATCACATCACGCTACGACCAATAGGAGCGGAGCATCAGTGAGTCACTCTGAATGTTCGAGGGGAGCTAGAGTTACGAGTAATCGCTAACACTTTATATAATGCATGCGAATGCGAATGCTAAAGAAAGTGTCTTCATCCGATTTAAACGCGGCCGAAAACATATTTCTATGATCTAGGCATATAATAAAATTCAAATTGAATCGAACAAGTACATAAAATATTTTCTTGGAAAATCTTATTGAAATACACATTATCATCGATATAGAGACATAATCCTTACTTATCACTAGTATATATAAAATACTATCACTCCATAGTACATAAACAAAGTCGCTTCCCGCTGTCTGTCCCTATGTATGCTTAGATCTTTAAAACTACGCAACGGATTTTGATGCGGTTTTTTTAATAAATAGAATGTTTCAAGAGGAAGTTTTATATGTGTAACTAGCGGAAGCAGCTGCGGCTACGCTGTTACTAAATCTAGGGAGGAACCCGAGCGAAGCGAGGTTGAGTTTATAGTTAATAATAAAACTAGTATGCAAAGTAGAAATAAGAACATGAAGTCAGTATGCGAGTCCAATTGTACCCATTCAAGCAGAGCAGGTAAAAGCCACATTCCTTTGCCCAGACGAATTAATAAGTTGTAATTAATATAAACCAAACAAATAAATATGCTTCATGCGAACGCTCCTTGACTTCGACCTCCAACTGGACCTTTAACATTTGTATTTTGTATATAAATAGCACAGTTACTAGATTTAGTGAGATAACCATTTTGTTACTGGTTAACACTACGGCTATAGTTTTGGGGTCTATATTCTACAAAATACTACATAAGTTAATTTAAGTTACAAATTTTATGCACAGATTTGGTGCTATTTCTTTATACGTACAGATTAAAAAAATCAAACGTTAGTTCCTAATTTTAAAGAAAGCTTTACTCTAATTCAGTACAATTCCAACTCAGTGGTATGAATGTTATGGGATAAAATACATTACAAACACAAAGAAATAGACAACAACCTTTGTAATTACAAAAAAAATTAGTAATAAAACACTAAAGTTAAAAGTATTTAAAAATAACTGAATATAAATACAATTGTTTTATGACAAAGATTAATATGAGAAGATCCATCAATAATATTCCATATCATAAATAGAAAGCAATAGACGCAGTTTATGTCAACAAAGTTAACTATTTGATTAATTGTCTGTGACAGTCTGCTCGTTCATCATACTGCCAGTACAATTTCGCGTTAAAATCATGGATTCAATTATTCGCCGTAATGTATTTGGATTTAGCACAATATCGAATCAAGTTTATATTGAATAATGATCATCATGATCGTATACCTACTCCAAAAATGTAGAGTACTGTTTGACCAACCGAACGTTCAAAAAATAGCGAGGTGCTTCATTCGACGCATAATATTTTCTCTTTAATTATTTTCACAGATTTCTTGGAGACGGCTTAACCGATCTGGTTATAGTTTAAGTTGTATTTCTGTGCGTGAGATAGATCTCGAAAATCATTGAGATATACCTAATAAAGATTTTATTATTGTTGGTCGTTTTAAGTGTATATATTTTATTAAATAAACACGTTATATATTATGTCAAAAGTTTGTTTAAATTTCACATTTTAGAGAAATAATTAATAGATTTTCTTAACCTTTAGCCCAATTGATCGCCACCCGCTGTTTTTAAAATTTAAATACTGTAAAACTATTCTAGAACATATCATTATTAAAGTGACAGATGAAAAGTTTGTTCAATAAAATCATCGAATAATTTATCCGAGCTCTCAATTGCCCATTGGTAACTTAACACGAGTAGGTGGTCTCTAGGCGAATAGCATCGGCAGTGAAGCGGACGCAAATAAATATCTGCTGTCAATCTTTATTTGGGTGCGAGTTTGCATATCCGATATCTAGCCAGAAGTACCAACTATATGTACCATTTATCAATAAACTATTCCATTTATGATTATGTATAGATACAATTGAATGTAGTGTTGTACTTTAATTATTTTTTTAACAATTTGTAATACGATTTAGTTACCATCATCACCATAATTTATATATTTTTAAATCACCGACAGGATGTTTGTTTGAGTAATTTAAAAATGTAAGCATAAGTTCTGTATTATAATATAACATAAAAACACCGGTCGTAGTAGATTATAGACAGTTGTTAGCAAGCACAAGTTTTATAAATAGTATATTGTAGCATATTTTCATTAAATTTTAATAATAGTTTAACTTGGGCGGCTTCTAATCTCTAAAGACTACCAGACAAGTCGGCTTTACACGTTTGTTTGCTGAGGATTACCTTTTTCTTGTGTATTAAATTAGTTGACATAGTTATCGTGGAACGGAAGCGATCATGTAAGATATTACTACTACAAGAAAGTTTGTATATGTTAACGCTTACTATGTCTTTTATGATTTCCATAATGTAAAGCGATTAATAAAATAAAACGAGAACACAGTATTGTTTAGAAAATTTAAAAATAATAGAGCTATTCCATAACAATAACAGAATTGTCAGAATGAAATTACGTCCCTCATAAACATAAAAATTAAAAACTTCATTTCTATTTACACCCCCATGTACATGAAAGTTATTAAATGAAATATTTTAACTTGTCAAAAAATAATGTGTTCATGTTATTTAAAATAATTAATATTTATTTAAGAGTCCATTACTATTTATAAGGTGTTTGTTTAAGGATAAAGCAATATAAATATCCATTGTCGTTCATTCGTCCAATTTAATACGACTATTGATTATTTTAAACAACGGTTTCGTAACGGCCTTCTGCCAAGGTGGGTCTGAGCGCCCAAAACGGCAGCTGAGCGTCTCGTCCGGCCATTAACGTTAAAAGCTTTATTGATTCCGCAAACGCACTCCGAAGGGGACCGAAGTGACCACGAGGGGAAGGAGCTATTGTATTAGGGCACTCGACTCGCTCACGTAAAATGCTCTTGAGAATATGTAGGTCAATAAAAGAAATCTTGTGTTTATTCTTTGGAAAGTTTTGTTTTTCAATATTTCTTTGTAATATTTTGAGAAAATCTCATAATGTAAACTTTAATACTAACTAATAAGTTAATAACCAAAGTTATATTTGAAGATTTCGATAATAAATTATATTGAAACAAACATACTCGTATGTAGTCTTACAAGTATATAAGAAGGATTTCTATTATGCATAGTATCTTAAAAATGCACCTACTGTCTAATAAGTTCAAATTGATCTAGGATTTTTAAGTATGCTTTTTAAAAATACTTTGTATGACAAAAAAAGACGTTAATTTAATCAAATGTGTTAATATTTTACTTCACTAAATGTCTTCGCCAGACGATGGAGCACGTTCACGCGACGATGTGTCCACAAGTTATTCAAGAAAACTTTATTGCCTTGAAATAAAATTATTTGCGGTCTTTAAACTAAATTATGTAATCCATTTTGTCGTGTTGGGTCCATTTTGAATTTTCGTGCTCAAGATTTTAAATACCTATTAGTGTCTCCCGTGACTGTTTGCTATAAAGTATTCGATAAAAGAATACCTATTTACGTATATATTCTCAATTTAAAGTTTAGAAAGCACGTCAAGACAAATTCAGAGGATAAGTATGGTAGTTTAAAAATAAAATTAAATTATAGCGGTAAAGTTACGAATCGGAAGATTTGAACTTCAGCGAGCGAAGTAATGTTTTATTAGATTAGGAAAGTATCGGTCCCTTTTAGAATGGTTTCAAGTTTGAATATTTCAAACCCCTGTCAGTGGGAAGGGTAAGGGTTAATGCATTCCATTTTCAGCGTCATATTTAATTCGGTAGAAAATCTATCTTTTGGAAAAAGTTAATAAGTAAAATCAAACTTAAACAAGTAATAAATTCATGAAGTTTGCTTTATAGCTATAAAGAACTAAAAATAAAAATTTCTTTAGTATATAGTACAGATTTTTTTATTCAATTCAATCAATATAATTATCTATAGATACATCAGGAAGGAAGGTCACTTATTTCATTTAAATAAGAGACGTCCTAAGATCTGATTGATTACATTTCGTAGTATGTTAATGGCTTGGCGACAATATAAACAAGTTTTTGTATGAGGCTGGTCGTAGGCAAATCTTTAAACCATTTACTTACACCAGCATTTAAGTTATCATGGTCTCAGCTTTCACTCAAAGCATTCATTGCGCATTAAGTAACCATCGCATTTCAAATAAGAAAAAAAAGAGAATCATGATTTTAGAAGTACATAATTTAATATCCTCCTGTGAAAAGTTTAAATAAATAACAGAAACTTTATTCACAAAATAAAGGCATGGAAATGAAATACATACCATAAGTGTTTTAATAATATGAGATATATATGAGTATAACCGTCACATTGAGCTGTGGTCATTTGTCATATAAAATTGTATACCGACTGAGAATGGCTCTCGAATTCTGATATGTACGTACCTGAAACAAATAATTATTAATTAGTATGTCGTTTGTACTCCTGTAATATTTTAAATCAGTCTGTTGTTACTTATTTTTCTTTTTCATTGGACATAATATATTAGTACATACAGTATCTCATTCTTTTGCTTTCTGATTTCAGTTATACAAAGCAATTACAAAATTTCAAGATACTTTATTATTTCTAAAAACGCAAAATCTGTTGATAAAAACAGAACTGCTTTGAATCCGATAAATTAGGTTGTTTATACATGTAGTACGTGTATTTCGCGTAAGTTTCTATTTCCCCATACATCCTCAAGTGTCAAGTACACACAGCCACGTGTAAGGACCATTAGTATTAGTTAATTATAATTATTAAATTACAAATAGCAAGTACTGCAGACATTCGATAAGAAAAGCTATTGCTTACGACTCTAGACTTCACACGACCAGAATACTGATCGGTAGGGCAACGAACTCGCATCGGAAACAATAACTTATAAACTATAATTTCGCTTTTAGCTTCAGTTTACCAGTTGCTATTTTGCATAAATATGTTACACATATGTACCGCATAATAGGCATATATCTGGTTATACGACATCACGGTAATGTTTAGTACAGGGCATTACGACAAATTATGGTAATTATATTTTTTTATATTAGCTATAGTAAATTACTTAAGACTTACGAGTAGTAATACTGCATAATCACAGTAAGTATGTTTTACACTTTTCATATATTTTTAAATAAAAGTAACTTTTTGATCCCCGTAATGTACGTTACACTATTGAGATTTCTCTGAGTATAATAATAGTTACAGTCAAATTATAAAGCGTTTAACAGGACTTAAAAATGCAATATCTGACTAAAAATTTCACAATATTCTAAACCAGTACAAAAAATATTCGTATAAATAAACACAACAATACCCGAGTAAAAAGAAGTAAATATTCGTAATCAAACGTAATTAAAACACTATCACTTTAAATGATATACCAAAATAAACGTATGACACATAAACTAGGTCGCAAAACATCGACCACATGTTATCAACGACTTAAATTACTTCACTACAACAAATATTTCATTCAAAGCTGTGCTAACTACAAAGAGTAATAGAAAAATTATACGTATATGTATATATATACTACGTATATTATATACTATGTATATTATATACTTCTTTTGATAAAGTCAATAGGTGAAAAATAGAAATAAATAATCATTAACTTTTATAATATTTAAAAAAAAATGTTAATTCAGTAGTGATTTAAACAAATTATAATACCCGATAAGATAATGGCTCTATGACATAGAATGAAAGGCGTAGGTGAACAATAGCAAGGACGAAAAGAGAACAATATCATCGCCCTTTTATCCAGAATAGAAAATCTTTGATACTCATATTACAAAAATGCGAGAGCGTGTTTGTTGGTTCGTCCTTCAACTGAGCTTCGTCAACATTATTAGCTACTCTTTATAATGGATTAAAACAAAATATAGATGAATACATCCATTTTTATATTAACTAGGTTTAGCGCGAGCGAAGCCGCGGGTACCGCTAGTAAATGTATACAAAAACTTGACTAGATCTGCTGAGAAGAACCGAGCAGAATCTTTCTAGTTGCACTTTTTAGGTGTCAAAAATTTTAATAAGATATTTTTACTTGGCTGTAATACAGAAGTGGAAATATGATGGGACTACATGCTTAAAAGGTTATGAATATACTTAAATCAAAATAAAGTTTTTTATAAATCGATACCTTAATTCGCAAATCGGCTAACTCCGTTAATGTGAACTTTTTAAGGGGCCACTAAAATCGTTATTATTTGAATAATAAGTGTTACAAACTCGTACAACATGATTTTTTTAGATTAATTAAGAATATTACGTTAATTATAAACAAAATATTGTTCCGAATTTATAATAAGTATTATTGTACTTTTTGATTTTGGTAGCCTTTTAAAAAAATATTGAAAAGGAGTTAACCGATTTGCGAATTAAGGTATCGAAATAATACTAACCCTCATATAACATACATATCTTATCAATCATCAATCACAATTCATTAATTCAGAAACACTTCATTGATTTTATTAAAATCCACACAAATAATGTAACAAATATTTATAGTGCGACGTTCAATATTTGTTTAACACTTTTACGTAGGACGGTCACAGCGACGTACAATCAGAAGAGTGCCGCTTCCCTCGGGCAATATGGTAATTACTGGATTAGAATGGAGAAATGTCATAATATAATTAATTAATCATTAAATATGTCGTCATAATGACATATAAAGTGGTATATATATACTCACTCACACTCGCTTCGCTCGGGTTCGTTTCCCTCCCTGCCTGTAAAGTTTATTGCACAAAAAATAAAGAAAGGACTTTGATATACGAGTAATCTTGCGAGAGCGCTTAGACCTCCTTAATCCGACCACTGTCACGAATCAAGCGATATTTTTCGATATTTCGTGATAAGTAAGTGAATGATTGAGACCTTTCGCTTTAATTAATTAGATATCATCTGCTTTCCAAAAATATTACTATTTCTATAAATTCATCAGTGAGAATGTACGGCGTTTAGTTTCATCCTTGTTTAAACAGCTCGTATAGAATTTTATCAAAACAAAGCATGTTTGTTTAAATATCAAAGTGGCATTAATAAATTATGAACGCCATATGGCAGCCACTCCAGCTTGTAGCTAATTAAGCACGTCTCTATAGTACGTGTTTCATCAGCTGACATTTTTATGGCTCATGCTGATAGTTTTAAAGATTGTAGTAGGTACCATTTGTATGAAACCAATAAAAAAATTATTAGAAATCATAATTATATTTATTTACGTTATTGACAACTGCAGTATTAGTGTTAGCTAAAGATTAGTAGAGAAATGGCTCTGATATATTTGTTTTAATAACATCAACCTTTAAGGATGTTGTTATCAGTCAATGGCGGTACGAGCTTGATAAGAAATAAACATAACCTATACTTATACAAGTATGTAATTATAACAAAACGTATTGAACTAGATAAAATAGATATTATATCCAAAACGATGGGTATTTAAGTTTTTCCCTATCGATTATTTATTGAATCGTAACTTTTGCGGTTAAAGCAATGCTTTATGCTAAATAGATGATAGGCTTTTTTCCAAATATACTAATATACTGAATTACTTTAAACAAATAATTAGTGTACCTTAAAACTACCCGACCTGTAATCGTAATCTTATGTTAGAATTGACCTTCAATCAAGTCCTAAAATTCCACTACTTTTTATGGTGTGAGACAAGTTCTATTAAACAATGAAAACACATGGACAACAAAACATTTTAAATAAACCTAAATTTGCTAACACTATTGTGTCAAAACATACAAAACTAGACATTTACTTCATTTTTCTGTAGTTAAATACCTTAATTGGTAAATCTAAATTCGGATGAGACAATGTTGCGTAAAATCAAATCCATTTAATAGAACCCGGGTATCACGCAATGCACGTATTAGCTTACGTGTGAACAATAATTGGATCAGCTCGCTAGCCCATTTGCCCCGGTCACTTTGATATTAGTCACCGAAAGTTTATTATTATAAAACTTCTGGTTTCTACAGATACGTAAAAAACCGAGATTTTATACATTAGATGCCTTAGTGAAGTTCTTCCTAAAATCTTATTTCGTTCAGAGCCAGCCTGAACAGATCTTCGTCCTCTTTACCCCACCCTAGTGTTGGATGTTGCAGAACCATGATATCTTCTACCAAAACTTCTCGTACCCGCCTTTGCCAATCATTATGCTCGGAATCAATTTGTGATGTCCATGCCTTAGCGAATATGATCTATCTTAGTCATGTATAACTAAACCCATTTTAAACGACAAGTAAACAAATAATTTTCATTTACTTTCGCGATATTATGCGTATAAATATAATGTAAATTTATAGATTACTCGTTATAATTTATTTTATTTACATGAGTGTCGTCAATAACTACACTGTAAATACCAAAATATTTTAATACTGTATAATATAAAGATAAACATACCTATAAATTAATTCTAATGACAAAAATCAATGACTGTTCGTTTGTCTAAGTTTAGCCAATACTCGTACACGAGTACAGACGAAACTCGTATAATATATTTTCTAAGAAGACGTAATGAGAGATCCAGCATTACCGCGAATTAAGTGGCAGAGTAGACGTCTGTAACAGCCGCGCGTTTCCCACGATCCCATTAGCGTACATACGTAGGAATGTTTACTTCTCATATTAGTATCGTATAAAATATATATGTTGACTGAAATCGGTTAAAAATGGGTACCATTTCTACCGACGGGCACGAAATCTATCTTTACCTGCTGCATTTATTAAAATTCTATCTCAGTTGAATCATCAAAAAACTCGAATTTGTACATTATGTATGTTTTTGGAGTAGTCAAGTATGTAGTAATTATTTTTGATATAAAGGCCGAATCTCAAGTTTTTGAATTTTTGCCCACCCATTGAAAAACACATATTGATCAAAGTCGCTATAATGATAGCTAGATCTAGCTCTGGGTCAAGAAAAAAATAATTTTAACTGCCGGAAAATATCACATCTCTGAGAACTAGGGAACGTATCCTAGCGGAGTGAGTCACTAGTTTTTCATAACATTTATATGGGACAATAGGTTCAGTCATCTTTTATTGCCAATTATTATTATCATTCTTTTTAATGTTTATTCATTGTATTGGGGATTCATGATAATTGGCGAAAATTTTCCGTAACATAGACGAAAAACAAATTACGTATTTAAAAGTGAACCAAAAATATTTATCCAAAATAACCAAATTAGCCTCAGCCTTTTAAGTAAATATTACAATAATCTGCGTACAAATAAAACTTAGACAAGATATAAATTTTATATCGAAGACCTAATTTTCCAAAAACAAGTACTTATCTATCATGCAAGCACTTTCATTCGCTTACAAAGCAAATGTACAGTTCACGAGTCAGGCGCCTAGATTTAGCGCGACTAATCGGTAATGATAGTAAAACAATAGAGCATGTGATGGCTACCTGCTCTACTAAACTTGAAGTCTAACCGTTATCCATGTATGTATGGCCTTAATCACTTTTTGACTATTTTTGTGTATAATTTCAGTAAAAAAGATATTAATAAGCGTTTATATATAAATTTCTTAAGAACTGCGCAGTTAAAACTTACTCCTTTTCATAATAATTATAAGTACAACACCTTCCAGCAAACATGATCTTTGAAGATCCTACCGGGAGCCAAGCTATGTACAACGAAACCATGACAAAATTCAAAAAGATAATTTTATTTAAAGTGTCAAATATTCGCGTAAATCTAAATAAGTAATAAATTAAGACGAAATTTACTTTCCTCGTAAGCAACGTAGTCTTCAAAGTGTTGCCGAGACATTTTACGATCGACGAAGCAGAAAATGCGAGTTTACAAGTTCAAAAGACAGTGAGGCTCAAACATGGCAAGTACCTACATCTTCGGCTCAAACGACAAAAATTAATTAAACGATAATGTAAATTATTATACTAGCGATTTATCTTCGGTTTGGTTCGCGGAATTTGATTACAATTCTAATTCAAAAAAGTTGTACTTTTCTAAAAAGGTGCTTAAGTTACGCCTTATGAGATCAGTTATCCTGATGGTAAAATTCCTTTCAAAATGTGCTCAGCATATTATTTCTATGTATAGATATACTCTATCTATTTCTACACTCATAGACTTTGGGTAGAACCACTAATTAAACACAATTTAAGAAAATTTTAAACCTGTATTTGAAAAGAAAAGGCAACAAGAAATAAATATAAAAAACCCAAAGAATGAAATTTCCATAAGTATTAATTCAAAAATATCATTTACATCAAAGACCCTAAGCTAGAAACAAATTCAACATCTTATATTTTTTAACAAAATACAAAGCAATCGTTTAGTAACAAATCAGTATCGCCTGATTGCTCACCGGCAAAGAGAAAGTGTTCGTAGAGAAACGTTTAACACAGGATACAGTTCGTGGTCTGTAACGAATTTAAAGTTACGGCGCAATTTATATTTTCGTCTAAAGTTGTACCTAATTTCACTAAACGACTGTGATAAAAATGATAATATAATATAAAATATGTGCGTACTAGTAAATATTATTAGACATGAGTCAATAGTAAACTTAATAAACAATAACGAAGTTAATAAAATTATATCATGATATGAACTACCTTTCCGAATTTGATTCAAATTCATTGTGTCGTGTCACAGTTAACAAATAACAAACAGTCACTCACTGACTCACTGACAAACTTTCGTATTTATAATAAATACAACAGCTTTATGCAAATTAGACAGATGAGATAAAAAACAAGTTTCAGAATTTAAAATAGTAATTTTGAAGCCATATTTAGCATAATTTTTAAATCCCTATTAAAATCAATCTTCGTCTGTTTATTTTTACGTATTGACTTATTCTTCTTCGTATTAATATATGTGTAATTTCTCAGATTTTTCGAAGTTTGCTTTTTTGTTTTATTATTGCGAACTAACAACTTATTTTAATCATAAACACAAAAAATTAACTATATATATATATATAATATATTATGGTCCATATTAAATTCAAAGCTAAGCAGTAAGCTCGAATGACGTTAGTTTGCTGTATTGAGAGCAATCCATTGTGGCCGAGAAAGTGTCGCTTGCAGGATGCTGTTCAGTGTGAGACGAATGTTAAGTACAGTAAGAGGAAATTGAACTGAATGTATTCCACAGATGTTTGTAGTTTACAATCGAGAATACTTACGGGGAATAATAAAGTTACGAATGGGTTGCCTTCTATTACAATTAAATGTGGTATATTTCCATCTACTCCTAAAGATAAAATAATGTCACTACAAGGTAGTGGTGGCTCAGTGGTAACGCGCTCACTCGGAGAACTGAGTGAAGCGGGGTTAAATCCGCCTTTGATATCTTCAAGTGCGAATCATTTCTAACATGATTACCACTTGTCTTTACAGTGAAGAAAAACATCATGAAGAAACCTGCATGTCTGAGAACCTAGCAAGTTTTGGCAAGAAAGACATGTGAAGTACGCCAACACAGTACAACAGTAATGACAGGAGGCCTGTGTCCAATAGTAGGACGGTAAAAAGGGGAAGTTATCAGTTTTATATGCCGCGACCGAACCTAGTAACCATACTAAATACTATTACATTTATCATATTAAGCACCTACATAGCAATATCTAAATGAACTAATCTTGACAGAAAAATTGATAAAATTCGAGTGACTAACACTAATATCTGGGTTACATTACAAAAAGCATTGGCGACATCTAATACCCAATAATAAATAGTATCTAGTACAAAAGATAATAGATATTTCACTTCATATATGTACGTATGTTTTATTTGCACGCCGATAAGATATACAAAGTAAGCAGTTTAACAATGTATGTCTTTGGAACGTTTGATATCGTAACTAATACAACATAAAATCTACTAGGTACCTACTAGAAACTTAGACTAGAATGCTCACAAAATGATTATGGTGCATAGATACCATAGATATATCTATGATAGATACAATAGTTAATACGAGTAGTCGAACCAACATTCAAATATTTCAAAAATATGCAGCATAAAATACAATTGTATTGCATAATTATTAAATTTGGCAGTAGGTACATATAAAAAGATTTTTTTATTTCTTTTCCATTGTGATCGTAGAATGACCTCTTTAATATGATATGTATCCGGGGTATTAGGTATTAAGGTTTGGGAAAGCTTTATTTCAAGCTTAATTAAGTTTCATGTCACAATCCTACTACTCAACCACTCCGAGATTAAGCGAGGCTTTGCCAAAGGTATTAGGATTTAGGACTACTGAAGATCATCGGAATAACATCTAAGACTTAATTTGTAAAAGGTGAATGATCCTATTCTCCTTAATCGACAAAATATGACAATTTTATTTAAAACATGACTAATATATATAAATCTACTCTAGTCAACAAAATGGAAATAATAACATCTATCGGACAAAAAGTAAACACATTAATTTTCCGCTTCAACTACATCACACCTATATAACCATAACAATATAAGAGAACTGCGCAATTTGTGTTTACATTCACATTGTATATTCGATTATTTAATCACTGGCCCTTCAAAGTACAGGCAGTTTGCAATTAGCATACTAGTTTGGTTTAGATAACATGTTTGGAACAAACAATAATGAAGACTAACACTACATGCATACTAATGTAAGTCGTAAAACGAACTCATTATAATATTAAAAGTATATTATATTTAAACCTAACTATTTTAAACTTAGACCTAGAGCGGCATGTTACTAGATTTTCTTAAAAGATACACCGAATAACTTAAGACCCGACCGGAAATTGAACCTAGATCTTCGTATTTGCAATCGTACATTCTTAGTCACTAGACCACTGAAGCAGTTTCCGAGCACTTTCTAATGTCAAAATAAATGGACTATAAAATCCAGTTGATATTTCCAGAGAATAGCGCGTCGAAACGAAGAAATATAAGCCTTCCAAATTTATTGAAAATTAAAATAAATGCCATTACATTAAAAAGCATGAATTTTTCTTTCAATATATTTCTAATTCTAAGCACCTAAGATCAAATTAATATTTACAAACATCCCGTTCACCACCCCGCGGTGATAAAACCCATACGTTCTCCGTTGTTTATAAACTATAGCAACCGAGCAATTCGGTTAGTTTATAAGTCTTCCAGTCTGTAGTAGATGTTCTACGCTATAAAATGTATACCTACCTATAAATATTTTAGAAGTGAAAATGGTTTGAAATTAACTTAAATTTTGATATTTTGGTTTTAGACTTTTGTAATACAAATGCTGTCAAATTAAAATACTTAACATAAAATGTACATATTCGTATATGCGTTCCTAAACCATTAATCCGATTGTGATAAAACTCTGGTATCCTGCATACGAATGCGATGGCTGCAGATGCAAAAAAAATTGGGAGCTTGTCCGTAATATGCGTTTCTAATAAACCAATCAAGCTTACGGACGCACCCACGCAAAGCGAGGGTACGTCGCTAGTATAAAATTAAATACATATAAAAGTTTTAATCTTTCTATCCGATATTACTCAAATAGTAATATTATTTCTTCAAACGTGTTATCCGGTCCCGTCGTCCATTAGAATAAGTCAATAAATATTCATTTGACGACGGCCGCAACAGAAAAGTATTTTACGTTAGCAGTGAAAGTTAGTGTCCCTGCCAGGTGACGTCATCTACAGATTACCTCATTTCTCCGTTACATAATGTCACTTGGCAGTTAGACACAATGTATTTGAAACAAAAAAACGTCTCGTAAAAATCATATAGCATTGTTAAAGACGATTTGAGAAAGTAAAATTTTAGATTCCCGCTTGAAATAGATTTGAGTAAAAGCTAGACTCGCATACCTATTTTAGAATTTACAATTTTCAAAATTGACTAAAGTACTGACTGACTTTTATGTATTAAACAAAGCAAATGAAATTTTACTATGAACGTTAACAGTCCACTCTTTTTTTATTGTTTGCAAATCCTCCAAACGAACTCCCCTTGATTATACACAAAACAGCTGAAATAGCGAATAGTACTGTCAACATGCAATTACTATACGACATCCGATCTGACAAATTATACCGCATGCAAACCTATTCAAATAATGTAGGCATGCAATTTTCCCATTTATACTGAGAGCATAATGTTAAAAGTTAATAAAACTAAAAACATATGTGAATTGTGAATTTATTTCAAATGAAATCATATACTGAGAACAAAGTGAAGCGAATTCAAACACTGGCCTCGCATCTCTGTTTTCATGTGCGAATCGTTTCCGATATATAATTACTATACAGTAAGTAAATTACTGTCATAATAGTTTCAAGGTAAAAGAATATGTCTAGAGAAAAACTGCACATCTAAGAAAAAATGAACATTGAAGAGACCAGAGACATGAACTAAAGTGAATTATACGTATGTAAATATTAATGATTTAAAATGGTACGATAAACGTCTCAATTTCCCCATCAAATATTTAATACTGATTTATAGATTATACATAATAAATGACAAATTATAGACGAGGCGCCAGTACGTCCTTTAAAAGTTAAAACCCTTCTAACTATTTCATGTCCACAATTTTTAAACTTTGTTATTTGCTTTGCGCATAACTTAGTTATATTCTCAGGCGCTACCAAAATCTGTAGACATTTCTCTTTTTTATCTTCATTTTTTCTATGCCTGACTTTTGTAATCCACAGATTATATACGACATAACCTGAGAGAAAATAAGACATATCAATTAACCATAACTGAGGGAAGCAAGTCTAAAAACTTAATAAAAACATATTATAATGGTATAAGTAGGTTTACAGTTACAGTTAACAGTTTCCTTTAAAACATTCCACTCAGATAAAATCAACGGTAACATGAAGTGTATAAAAACAATAGGTATTTAAACCACACATCCCACGTACAGATGAGTCAAGCACATTCATCTTAAGGAAATCGACTGTGAATCATCACTTCCTAAGTGAAACTTAAATGCGTAATTCTATAGCGCACGATGCCACCACAGACCTCAGCGCTTTACGTTGATTTTACAAATTATATTATTATATTCCAATGTTAACTATAAATATAAAAATATATGTAATTCTGTTCGGAACTTAGCCATCTTCTAGTATACAACAGGCTAGCTTGGACGTAAAATAACATTTTTTTTAATATTAATAAGGTCAAATTATATAAATAATCATGCAAACTGTACATATTTATTATTATGAACTTTTTTTGCTTTGACAGACTAGCCATTAATTTGCCATGGCGGTGTTCATCCTGAATGAAACCTTGTTTAAGAATTAAAAATATGAAGATTTCCACCCTACAGTACCCTTAACTCAAATAGTTAAACTTAAAATGTGTTATGTAGAACAGTATAATATTAAAGCCCAATGAACTACGATATAAATATTTCCTAGAAAGTGACTTTAATAGTATGTAATTAGAAAGTAGTTGTGACAATTTAGGCCAGGGTTATACCTTTGCGATATATATTTATATACATATAATAAAATTGTTTAATCAAATCTGTACATTTAATATTTTTTGAAAAATCTTACTAAGATAAACATTATGATCGATACACAGGTCGAATCTTTAGTTTCTAGAATTTTTGTCTCTCGTGTCTGTCTGGGCACGCATTACCTACGTGAAAACTGGACAAATTTGGATGGTGTTTAATACGATGATAGCTGATTATCCAGGTCAAATTCAGTAATGTGGGAAAATAGTTCTGATATATTTACTAATTGACGAACATGAACTACAGAGCGAGGTTGAATCGCTAGGTCTCTATGTAAAATACCAAAGTTTTTGGAATAATGACAATGTAATATTTCAACAAAAATGTGGCTTCATTTATGTATACTTAAAATTCAATTATAAAAACTAGTTGACAGGAAAAAAATAAAACATTTAAATATAGATTATGACTTTACATAAATACTTATTTTAAATAAAACGTTTTTAAGTGTACGTGTCTGTTAGTTTTTCATGGTGTAATGACTAAACAGATTTGAGTGACATTCAACTTGGAGATATTTATTTATTCATATTCTGACAATTACGATATACATATCTTGTAGAATAAAAAAATCATCAGGCTTAATAATATTTTATATTCACACGTAAATTGACAACCCTGATAATTGTAATGTGTGTATCGTGTAAGTGATATAATACAGAATTAACTCTATTTATGTTGCAAGTATACGGGTCAAAATCAGAGAGGTGAGCATTTTAGGTTTTCAAATATCTGTAAAATTATGTTTCCTTTTGAAGCAAACTAACATGACAAGTCTGTTGTGTCATTTGTCTTGAAGCTTTTCTGTGAATAGGCACGCACAAAAATACATATTTTCGAAATTCTACCTGTTTATAAAAATAATGCCAGAGTCGTGAGTCATTTCGGGAACACTTTTAAATAATATTTATAATAATGCTTGTTTAATCTATTTAAGAATAACTTTCAATAAATTGTAATAAATCTGTTGCTAAATCGAGAAATGTTGGTATTTTGAATATTTTTTAAAATAAAAACGATTATTTTTAAATTACTGTACGAAAATTTTCAATCGTCGTAATTTCTGGATCGATACTTCAAGTTAAATATTCTTGCAATTAATATAATATTAATAATATAAATGCCAAGGTTCAAATGTTATTTCATCTATATGTGTAGGATTTAACTCCAACATTACTTATTAAGTGATTTATTTGCCGTTTTTGTGATGTTCCCGGAAATGATGAGTGTTCCCAGAATGACGACGGTTTTTGACATGCATTATGCATGAAAATAATATACATTTACAGTATTATACCTTTATTTATTGTAAGGAATATGAGTATTAAAATTTTAACTTACAATCTAATAACAACAAAATTTAAAGTTTCAAGAAACATTAGATATTAGGAACAATTCTTAATTGCACGCTATTATTAAGGTTTATTGAAAAGCAATACTTAAAATCAAAATTTAAACTTTTGTTTCTAGGCTAAACAAATACTAGGAATTAAAATACCATCAAAACATGCAAAATCACATAACAAGAATCAAAAAGTATTTTGAGTATCATATATATCAAAGTTCGAAAAGTCTAACAATTACTTTTCGAATAACATTGATTGGTACGGAGACATCAGAAGCTTTCTGCTATACAATCTTCGTAAGTAATATTCATTCTGGGCATCGCATCTATCTATCTTTTCAGGTATTATTTTTGATTGCAATAATTTCACTGTCGGTGACTTCATGTTATAACAGTCGAAGTTTCCAGTAAACGAACAAAATCCTCAACTGTAGTGAAGTAGTTTCCTCGCAATTTCTCGCCTTGATCATGCCTCTTTCTGTTTCCTTTTCTCTCTTTCAGCCATATCACTTACAGTCTTAACTTTATTTTCAGCTTTCTTTCTTTCTTTGGTAAAATTCCCTATCTTTTAAGTATTTTCCTCCCTTTTTGCATTAACCTTTTCATGATGCTATGCTATACTATCCTGTTTTGATCGTTTTTTCTTTATATTTATCGTTTTCCATGTTACGCGTACTAAATGGTAAATAACTAAAACCAAAATATCGCATAGTTAAGCTTTTTAAAGGCATTGCAGTATCATTTTGCTTACAGATTTTCATTTCAGACGCGCTTAACTCATTTCGGGAACGTCGGTCATATACGAGAACGTTCCCAAAATGACCGTTTCCGAAATGATTATTCGATAAATATTTTAAGATTACGCTTGATGCCGCCATGTTTGATATTAGATTTTGAGATTATGAACAAGTAAGTTGAAATATTTATTACAATTTTGTGAAAAGTATGCAAATTTTTGAAAAACTATTCACCAAATAGCGTTCATGTAGTGACAGGGTATTAAAGTACGCTTCACAAATCTCAAATTTAACGGCACTTACCACCAAAATCAATTATTTTTTTCCGTAAACACAACACATGGCCGTTTGCTTTGACTAGCGAACTTTACACTGATGCTTCTTAACGCCACCTAGTATATCTTGTTTATATTATATCGTTGTTTATCCTCCGCGTTCACTGAATGATTGGGTAAATGTCAGACAGCATTTGAGTAGTCAAAATATGAAGAAATGAAAATTATTAAAAAATATTTTAAGGATATATTCTTCATTTAATGTTGCCTAAAGCTTATACTAAAATATGAGATTTTTATTTCGTAGTTGTAAATATTTTTAACGTGCCTGAACTATGAAACATGGTAAAAGGACGCGTTCCCGAAATGATTATTGAGGTCTTTTTTGTTTATAATCAAGTAATAAAATATCATATTAAACTCAATATGTTAAGTACCTTGTAAACATGCACAGTACCTTTATTTTGAATTAAATATTATAGGTATGTCACTTCATTTTATCAAGAAAAACTTTGTCAGAAGCGTAATGCTCACCTCTCTGATTTTGACCCATACACATCTAAGAGGCCATTAAATAATTAAACCATAACCTATTCCAAATTTTTATTAAGGAACCAGATAATAAGCAATTCTTATTAAAAGATTTTTTAACATCTGCCTAATTATTATAGCAATTGCTGTTAGATCAGTGGCCGAAATTCAACCATAATCAGTTAAGTTATATTTTGAAGACAAAATAATAGGTATAAAATTTACATTAACTGCGGCCGCTACGAAAAAAATAAATACCCGAAAAAATTCAAATTCTAAGTTTTAGTTATAAATATTCGCGTAAATCTAAGAAGTCTTTATGTGGATATTTTGAGCTACAACCAAGAACTCCTAAGATGAAAAAATATATAATAAAAATAATATAATACAAGGCTAGAATAAGAATCAAACTTTTCGATATCTTAATTTTGTCTACGTATTTATTACGATCATTATAGAATATATTATAAAGAAAAAAATTACAATTAGTTTTCCTAACACATCTTGGGGGCCTCCCCCAAGATGTGTTAGGAAAACGCTCCCTAAATTTACAGTCCGGCCCTGAAGACTACGACACATTACATTGCCATCTAATAAGAATGTTATGTTGTTACTGGCTGTAGTCAGATTATTCATCAAACTACCAAGTAAACTATTTTAAGACGAGGCGTAAAATTTATTAACAAAAATTAATTAAAGCAACAAAGACCGATTGATGTCTATTCAAAGTGTTGTGAGTAACAAGGTAGCGACTAAGTTATTTTGGCCTTTATGTTTAAGAACATAAGACTGTAGGTAGGTTTGCTATTGTAAAATGTGGATCAGTGAAATTAGTCAGTTTCGCGGCCCCTTATCTTGATACCGTTAGCAATAAATGAACATAGATCGAACCAACCGCTTCTTGTTGTTTGGTCAATGAACTACTGTAATGTTTATAGGGTTCCGTACATAAAATAAATAAAATGAAAACCTATTTCTCTGTTGCATCTATTTGTTTAACATTACCTATTTCGTAATACGGTTGTTTGTGTAGCGTAGATAAATAAAACTGTATTTTAATAGTCATACTGGAAATTTAAAAAGTTTGAAATGAAATGTTAACATTGAACCGCTAACCGTATAAAAAATTATGAAAAATACGATATGCAAAAATAAACTTAAACCTAAAACTAATTAAACTTAAAAAAAAACAATTTTTTCTTCAGTGAAGGGATACCGAATGTTGTTGAAAATATTTTACAGCTAGTTATTACAATCTAACCGCACACCGAATTTACCATCGCAATAAAACTCCAAAAGTAAAAAGTATTCTCTGCACGTGGAAAATTAGTTGTGTGTAGAGTATGTAGAGTATGTTAGTTTGTCCTTCTTTAACGTCGAAACAAAGTGACGGATTCATTGCTAAAGACAAGGTAAAATAAAAAAGGAAGAAAACGTTTAAAAATATTTTTAGTCATATTAAGATCTTTTTTCTCAACTATAGTGCGGAAGTGGTGGCAACTATGCGTTACTACTTAGTGTCAATATAAATACTTTTTACTAACATTACTAATCTCGAGGACGAAGCACGAAATATAATTGATGATTAAACGAACTTACCTGTAAGTGAAGTTCTATCATAATTATATGAAGTGCTTCGTCCGAAGAGATTAGTAAGTCCCTCCCACCCATAATGGCCCTAAGAGTTGCGGAAATATCTCTACTCTCTAAACTAAATGAGGCCCTGTCGCCATTGCTAAAGACAAGGTAAAATAAAAAAGGAAGAAAACGTTTAAACATATTTTTAGTCATATTAAGATCTTTTTTCTCAACTATAGTGCGGAAGTGGTGGCAACTATGCGTTACTACTTAGTGTCAATATAAATACTTTTTACTAACATTACTAATCTCTTCGGACGAAGCACTTCATATAATTATGATAGAACTTCACTTACAGGTAAGTTCGTTTAATCATCAATCTAACCGCACACCGAATTTACCATCGCAATAAAACTCCAAAAGTAAAAAGTATTCTCTGCACGTAGAAAATTAGTTGTGTGTAGAGTATGTAGAGTATGTTAGTTTGTCCTTCTTTAACGTCGAAACAAAGTGACGGATTCGGTGTAAATTTCAGAGGGCTGGAGGTGGATTATGCTACTTTTTACTTACTATCTATCTCATTGCAATGGGACGACAAGTTATAATAAAACCCTCAACAACTTTATGTATGTATTGTTTATTATATATTAATAATTAAAATACTAATTTTATGAACCTTTTATGTAAACATTTTTGACGCCCCGCATACATAATACTAACGAAGAGCATAGCTGCTAAGTAATCTTTAACCAATAAGCAGAACTGTTATAAATTTAACTGACCATGTGCATCATTATGTAAATAAATACAGCATTAAATGGTTCATTTACATAAAATGTTAAATCAGAGAAAGTTACAACATCTGCTGCATGTAATTTAAATAGATAAAAAGTTATATAATGAGTTAGGGTTAACTTGGTGGAGCGGAATTTTTCTTAGGTTCTAATATAAATATTATAAGTTCTAGTAATTTCCATACTATGTTATGTTCTTTATAGAGTAATTTTTTTGACTGCAACTCCACATACATACGGTATGGCAGGACACAAAGCCACAATTAAATAAGTTTTTTAATTAGTGAAAGAAATTTATAACCAGTTTTGTAACTCTATACGCTATACAGAGATATACATGAGAGTAAAAACTAATGTATTTTATATATTATATAAAAACAACATAATCTTGAAAAATTTTACAAAAATTAAAAAACAAAATTAAAAATCTTAAAAAACAGTGAGAACGAAAAAAAAACTTTGCTAATGCTCGTATAACACTATTTTCTTTACCCTTTCATTCCACAATTTTTAAAAGATTTAAAAGCTTTAAGAAGAAAATGAGGCTTGCTAATATAATTGCATACGTTTATTGTAACTTTTAATTTCGTCGGACATGCAGAATGTCAATAACTACTGTGGCGGATATCGCGAGTTCTGTTTCCAGGAATATTAATAATATACCTATAAAGCCACCTGCTTTATTACATTGCTTCGTTCCTCGAAATGATGTTTAGTTGAAATGATATTCAAGCATGGGTCTGTGAATGCAACCCTTCCCCACAATTTATTTTCCAGTTAACTAACTTTTAAACATTCAGTATTATGGCACGTGACACTCGACCCATTCATCATAGTTTTATTTATAACGATTGCTGATTTTTAATTATATTTATTTATTTAAATACAGATCTACTAAGCGTCTTAATAGAGATAATCGCGATATCATATAAAAGTGATACAAGACAAAAATTACGGTAATTAGCGTAGATAACTACAGTAGGTGCGTTGAATCGATTGCCCGCGGCTTCTCACGCGGAATGTAGCGTTAATTGAAGAATATAATGTTAATTATTCACTTAATACTTGCCGACCCACTTACACTAATTGAAAAAAGAGCATATATTGAGTTAATTCATTAGACTTTTTACGATAACTACCCGAAACACGTGAAATCAAATTTTATAAGTATCAGTTATACCTAGTCGTGTTCCAAAACTACTAGTGATAGCACTTTCGTGTTAAGCTTTCAATTAAAATATCCATTTTAAGTAATTCGTAAAGTCTCTTATCAGCTCGTATTTGCAATATCTTTAAAATATGAGTAGGTATTCGTATATAAATAATAGTAATTTCGTTACCTAATAAAAGCATTTTGTCTTACGATATAATACCACAACAAAACTATATTTGTGAATAAAATAACCATATACATTTGTAAAAGCCCTATAATTTTAAGCGTACCTAGATTTCTAAGATGAAAGTCTAATAGCCCATTGAACCCAGTGCATAAAAACCAATGTAGCAAGAACAGTAGAGCAAGTTAGCAGATAAAGTTGGTATGCGAGTCCGAACAATGGCGTACGATAAACACCGCGGAGTACTCATTACTGCAAAACATCCGGTCCTCTGACTTCTGAGCTGAAATGCCTTTTGTAGTATAGTATCTATCTATACGATACGAGTATGTACTCACTGCAGTAAATGAATGTAGTCGAATTATTATAAATTTTTCATACGATTTCTCAGATGGCAGTATGGTTATTAAATGAATATAGCTGTTCTATTCGTGTATATATAGGTGTTAGTAATTTAGAAAAAATGTTTGTTGCATGTAAAACAAGGTTAAAACAGATAAGTGTAGTTCGTCCGTAAGGATTGAAAACTTTGATGGAAATTATAGAATTTTTTTTTAGATTTTCAGCCTTTCCCGCGGCTCCGCTCGCGTTCTAAAGGCTGAAAATCTAAAAAAAAACAGAAATATTTTTCTGCCGTGTTTGCAATATTTTACATTGATGCTTCGCTCCTATTGGTCGTAGCGTGACGTAGTATAGCATATATAGTAGTATAGCTTTCCTCGATAAACGGACTATCAAACACAAAAAGATTTTTTTTTCAAAATTCGGGCTAGTATTTCCAGAGATTAATGCGTTCATCCAAACAAACAAACTCTTTAGCTTTATAATATTAGTATTGATTTGTTTGTTAAAACCAAAGTCCTCATTTTTAATAAAAAATAAACATGTATTATATGTATGTAGTCGTGAGCTATATAGTTTGAAACCTACATCGAACAAAGGTGTGTACAGCGAACATAAATGGTAGCAAATCTGACAAACAAATCGCGGGAAATATACAAATCGAGAACAAAGACTACCGTTTAACGCGGGCCAAGGCGTACGATGTTATAAGCACCTAATCGGTATATAAATATTTAAAAAATTGTACTTTGCTCCACCATTTCTTATTAGATAATCTTATTTTATGACACGTCACAAATTCACTTTACCGTGGGGAGACGCCAAATCCGATAAAACATCCAATACGTGACTTAAGAAGGCCACCGGGAGGTACTTTAGTCTTTACCAGATTAGTTGTTTTAAGACAGTAGCTGTCTCCGTAATGTGGGCAAATGTAGGTGGAGCAAAGAAAATAAAATAACTTACTCTCGTGCATTGCACGCGTGCACTACATCTATTACAATAGGTATGAACTATAGTGGACTACTTTTATAAATGCGAAAGTTTGTATGCGTGTGAAGTTCTGTTAGTCTGTCACGCTAAAATGGCTGAACGTATTTTGATGAAATTTAGTACACAAGTAATACTATGGAATTAGGCAGCCAGTGACGCAATCAAACGAAGCAATAGTGATATTATATAAAAATAAGTAATATAGTAAAATTTAAAAGGATTTACATCAACAAATGTTAAATTATAAATTTTTTCATAAATCCTCAGAGATTTTTTAATAAAATTATCGTTGGTAATGATTAGCGAGCTCCAAATAGAGCTAACGTGCTGGAACTAACAAGATAATTGCTATCGAAACAAAGTGCTGATAAATATATGGCGACATTCTAGCGATATGATTTTTCTGTGCAATATAGATGATACTATTATGAACGTAACAATGATTAGGTGTTAGTAAAAAAATAAAATAATATTTTCGGAAGAAGATACTTTATGTTAAGGACAAACATCAACCTATTGCCTGTATCTAATATATCAATCGTGCTAATGCAGTTATTATGCTTTTATATTCCGTTGTTGTGTGTAAACTGTAGGATCACAATAACAAACTCGCATATCATTTCATCAATGCTAATATTATAAAACAGAAGAGTTTGTTTGTTTGGTTGAACGCTCTAATCTCAGGAAGTACTGATCTGAATAAATAAATTCTTTTTGTGTTGGATAGTCCGTTTATCGAGGAAGGCTATAGGCTATATTAAATCACGCTATGACCAATAGGAGCGGAGAATCAATGAAAAATGTTGCAAAAACGGGAAGGGCGGGCGTTACTTCTGCGAGGTACCGTACCGCGCGGCTCAAAAAGAATTTGGTTTTCGGTCTTTAGAACGAGTGCGAAGCCGCGGGAAATGCTAGTATTATTATAAAATTCTAACTAAGTCAAATTTATACAAGTCATTATTATCTATAGTCTATACAAAGGCAGAGTCCATAGTTTTCAGATTTTTTGTTTGTCTATACCGCATTGCAAGAAACACACCGGATTTGATGAAATTTTTACTAAATTTCATCAAAATCTATCCGGCGATAGCATATAGGATACTATATCCGGGTTAACATATAGGATACTTTTCACTGTGCGAACTTTGTGAAAATCTACACTAACCGTTAAATGTACCTAGTTAGGGACGAACGGTGTATTAGTAATAAACCTATTAAACAAAATTTTTGTTGAGTAGGCTCTCCCTTCTTTTTCAATAGTTTCTACAAGATTGACTCGAAACCCGATTAGACTAGGTACCTACTACAAATGAATAAATATATGCTCATGAGACCGTATTTAACACATCGACATTGACACTTGAAACGTGAAACGTGGAATGCTTAGTCAAACGAAAACAAATTAGAATCAAATAACGACACGATAAAATGAAAATACCATCTAACAAGCAAAATTGTACGACATACGAAAGTAAATTCGCTAACTTTCTATATAAATATTCAATTTAAAAGCAAACGTAATAACCGCCCGTTCGCTAACGAGGCAAATGCACTGACATCAAAACAAGCCCGACCTTGTAATACGTGCAATATTTTAAACGTTCATAAATCTTAGCCCTGACCTCGATGCGCTCTGTAACTCCTGAACTAGGTGTTTTATACAACGCTGATAGAACAAATAAAGCCAATTAATAATTATTATTATTATGCATCCTTTTGTTTAGATTTGCGCACGTGATGAGACTGAGCTATATTTAAAATAGCTATTAATTTGAATTCAGGCTTTGGTAGCCCAGTCTTAACATGCTCAATTAAACCGAATGATGAAAGTTCAAATAGCGAGTCTCACACCTCTGAAATTTTCATGTGTCATTTTCTAACATGATTACCAGTCGTCTTACGGTAAAGAAAACATCGCGAGGAAACCTGCATGTCTGAGTAAACTTAGCAAGTTTTCAAAAGACACGTAAAGTCCGCCGAGCCATATTTGACAAAGTAGCCTATGCCCTGATCCCCGTTCTATAAAAGAGAGTCCCGTACCCTGCAGCAGGCAAAAACGGCTGAATGCTACTAATACGAATTTGAACATCACAAGGATAAATATCAGGATGAAGCATTTTCTTTTTTATTAAATGTAAAATAAAACAATATGGGACTACACATTTTTGGTTGAATACTTATATTGATTGTGAACGTGTCTATCAGAGCTCAGTCGCAGTGAGTCAATTTTGTTGGTGTGTCATCGAAGACAAAGACGACCTTGCGGTTACCGTGTCTGCCTGCGCAAGCGCATCGACAGTAGTATAGACAGACAGAATAGATATTAAATACCTACATAATAAAAATTGACGTGTTATAATTATTTGTTATATTATTTAAGACTAGCAAAGTGCTCTTTTACGCCTCTGTCAAAACAACTCTTCGTTATTAATTGACAAATCTTTTCATAATGCGCATATCTTTTTTTTTTTTTTTATGGTAAAAAGGAGGCAAACGGGCAGGAGGCTCACCTGATGGGAAGTGATCACCTCCGCCCATGAACATCTGCAAGTCAGGCTTGCAGATGCGTTGCCGGCCTTTCAGGAAAGGGAGGGATGCAGGAGGGAGGGAAGTGGGAGGAAGGGGGGAACGAAGGCGGAGGATGAAGGGAAGAGGGAGGGGGGAAGGAGAGTGGGCCTCCCGGACTCTCACCGGACGAAACGCGACAACATAGCTGCCACTTCACGCCGGTCTTCTGTGAGAGAGTGGTACTAATGAACTATACGGGGCGTGCCGGCCCATGTGGTTGCTACCCGAAGGTAACAAGCACTAATATTATAAAGCTCAAGAGTTTGTTTGGTTGAACGCACTAATCTCAGGAACTACTGGTCCAAATTGAAAAATTCTTTTTGTGTTGGATAGGTCGTTTATCAAGGAAGGCTATAGGACATCACGCTACGACCAACAGGAGCGAAGCAACAATGAAAAACGAGAGAGAAAAAGAACGCAAGACGGCCAACGGGAGGAGGCGTAGAGGGAATGATGCCGACTCTGCGAGGTTTTCATCCTCTAGAATGCGGGCGAAGTCGCGGGAATGGCTAGTATTTTATACAATAACATATTATTTAGTGTTGGATTTTATTTAACTACATGTTTTAACATTTTTGAACCAACGATTTTATAAATACGTAACAACAAGGTTATATTATAATATATAATTCACAATTGGTTTTGTGTAAATTGGCTCAAAAATGACAATGATGATGTCGGAAATAATCACGCTGCGCCGAGCGACTGGCTGCTTTACAGGCGTGCGACGCGACGCGTTAACTAATAAAGTTATATAAAAACGATGTATTACAGAATTATTCCTCTTAAAGTTCTTCTTATTAAACTGTACTAACAGTTCAGGTTCCAGTCAATATGCGTAACTACTTACATTACAAAAATGTCCCTACCGACTGCGGTATTTGCATAACTAGTGTAGTGTGCGTGAGTACTTTCCTTCACAGACAATTTTAGTTTATCGCTACGTTTCGGTTCATTAGCTTAACTATAAACCACTTGAATTAATTCATTAATTATGCAAAGAAAATAAATTAAATTTGACTCGCTTTTGGACTAATAGAATAACATGAAAAGTTGGATGTCATCCAACGATATTAATGATGAACGGAGTATAAAAAATAAGAAGAAAGATACAGTAGTAGAATATAAAACCAAAAACTTTAAATACCTTAATTACTTATTGGCTTTAAGTATATAGCAAAAAATATATAATATACTTTTTTTATTATTTTTTGACTATATGTTATTGCCCTTCTGATAGAAGGATTAATTAAATCCAACATCAACTAATGCCTAATATTTTATGGTTATATGTAATTAAAAGCGATGAGTTTGTATTTTCTAATGAAATAACTTCTTCATCACGCTGTAACGGTAAAATAAAATAAAAAAAACGGTAATACAATAAAATTTTAACTGAATCGTCGTCAAATCTGTAAATTGAATATTTTTTTGGAAAATCTTATTGCAATAATCATTATTACCTAATTATAAAAAAATATCGAGTCCTAATCGATAGTTTTTTTGGAATTGTCTGTGTGTCTGTGACCACATAACGTTCAAAAAAAACACTGGACAGATTTTGGTGAAATTTGGCATGATGATAGTATAAATTTTGCTATGGGAAAATATCTCATTTCGGAAAAATCTGTAAATGTTAAAACCTCTTTAGCGTCAAACCTGAGCAGAGCGAGTGTGAGTCACTATTAGTTCATATTAAAGACAAATAAGTCATTGTTTAACGCGTAAAAAACAAGCTAATCAACATATATTTTTTTATGGATAAAAAGGAGCAAATGGGCAGGAGGCTCAGTGATCAGTATATGGTAAGTGATCACCTCCGCCCATGGACATCTGCAAGCCAGTGCAGATGCATTGCCGGCCTTTCAGGAAAGGGAGGGAGGGAGGAGGGAGGGAAGGGGGAGGGGTGAACGAAAACGGAGGATGAAGGGAAGAGGGATGGAGGGAGAGGGAGGAGGGAAGGAGAGTAGGACTTCCGGACTCTCACTCACCGGACGAAACGCGACAGCATAGCTGCTACTTCACGCCGGTCTTCTGTGAGAGAGTGGTACAATACGGGGCGTGCCGGCCCATTCAGCTGCTACCCGAAGGTAACAAGCATGGCACTACCACTTTGAAAACATATGTAAATATAATATAGCTTTATGTGATGTTGTAAATTAGGTATTAAAAAACCAGAACTCTTTTCCCGTAGATATGAACGTTAACAATAGAAGCCGTATTTAGTAGGGACAGACAGTATGCAAATTACATCGTGCCTCGTATATCACCATAATTACTGTAGAAAACAAAAACAATGGAATACCTTGTCCAACTATGGAATGTAAAACTATGTTGACATATGATTTATGTCGTAAATATGTTTTCTCATGTCTTTTATCAACCATGATTCATGCTGATACTAAATTTCTTTTAAATGGAGAAATGTTAAAGAAAGATAGTTCGAGTATGAAAGGCCCGCTAATTATATTACAATAATTACAATATTGGTATGATTTATTTACCTGGCTTAACGATCAACGACATTCGTGAAGTAGTTTAGTTTCTGTTTTATACCTAAGATTTTCGCCTTTATTTTTATAGGTATGTAGTATAAATCATTTTGGGGTATCGTAGCTACTAACTACAATACTACAAGTATTATTATTATAATGTGCTATAAAATATGAAAGTGAAATAAATGCAATTACGAAAGCAATACACTCAACGGTGGATATCAATAGTTCGCGGCACAGGAAACATCTTAGGCATGTTTAATTACATTTTATCAATTATATAATGTAACAAATAAAACAACAACCTTTTACATATTATGTGTACAAATATAAAGATAATATTTCTGTTGTTTTTATCAGAGTATACTGTATAGTATAGTGACTAACCGACTACCATTGAAACTATGCTGATGTATTTGGTAAATAATTCCATCATCACATGATCCATAGATAAAAATATGAAATCAGTCATAATAATAACAAAATATGATTAACAATTAGTTACTTTCAATTAGATAAATGAAGTAGCTTTGGAATAGTTAAAGTTACTAATACAACTTTTTTAATAAATTTAAAAGTAGTTTGCCCTTTTGTTACAGAATGTAATCATTTAATAGTAATAAAATAGTAAAAACTTTTTGTATAAATAGCAAATTTTTAACAATTTATTGTCAAGTCTTATCTTAAATAGATAATATACAAAATAGACACAATACTGTCATATTAATTCTAATCTTACTTTAACACCCTTTTCATCATCTTTATATAATAAGTAATAAATAATCATGACCACATATGTTATAACATAAATTGTATATGTAATATATAAATTAATTTCAATTTAATTCAATTATTTGAAGAAGTGCCAGTCAGGCACAGTTGACTTCGCTAATTTCATAAATAAATATCGTATTAAAATATTCAAAAAAAAAATAATTTGAAAAATAAATAAACAACAACTTAATGTAATGTAATTAACAGACAAGAACAAATAATTTAATCATAGTCATTAATACTAAGTGCTTTTCACACTTCTGTTGACAACTAAGCCTAATAAGAAGAACTACTAATTATTGTTATAATTATTGTTCTGTAAGTAGATAAAGACAGTTCTGTATTTTTACAAGCACATAACATATTATAATAATTCTACAAATTGCTTATGGATTTCATGAAAATTTAACACAATTGATAATTTTTTTACTGATGATATTTAACCTTTTTTTAAATAAAATTGTGCATTAGTTATTTTCTGTAAAATTAGCAAAGTAAGCAAACATTAAACACTATGAACAATTAAAATAAAGATTTATGATATGTATAGTGTATACAATAAATCTTTATTTGTTCATTTTCATCTTTGTATAATTTTTATCTTTATGGCACTTTATAAATGTTATGGCTTATGATAATAAATTAAATCTTATGAGATACAAGTTTACTACTGAAAATTTCCATTATAATTTAATTATGAACTCTGTATAAATACATATACTCTGAATTAAGTGTATATTTTTCATTTCTTAATCTTCAAATTAGATTGATATTGCACTACTGTATATCACGGCTTCTGCCTTCTGATTATAATATCTAAACTGATTTAATTAATTGGTTTATAGTTGAGCCGGCGAAATTTTAATTTCGTGTCCCGCGACAAACATTTGTTATAAACAAAACTAATCTTAATTTTTTGTCGCGTCTAAGAATTGTAAATAAATCGGTTTCGAATAGATTACACATAATCGCGCACCTAATTGATACAGCCAACGTTCAATTCTACGTTCGGTGCCCTGTGTGCATCGAAGTTGAATCAGCACAAAATTATAACTTAAACCTACCAAAACTAAATCTGAAAAATATTTATATTACTATATCTTACCTTGGGATACAATTGGAAGGAGTCCTATCCACTTCCCAAGCGGCAAAAAGTTTCATGGGAACAGGTTTCGACGCATTAGTCATCTTTTCTGATTTATTTTTCTCGGTCATTTTAAATCAGCACCGATGCACAACTGGGTACAACTTTCACAGCACTGCACTTAGCGTCGGTTTCAACTTACATTGTTATTTAATCACTAAACATAGCACTTTAATCATTTTTAGTTTACTACAGAAGCAGACAGGATACCGACCCCGACATAAATACAACAATACTCAGTACACTTTCATACTGCGCTGGTATCGTCGGCAAGTCGGCTACGAACGAAAGCGGCGTTCGATATGTTTGACAGATGCCACAACAGTGTTTCTATCATCTAAAAATGATTGCCATCAAATAATTGTTTCCAATTTGGTAGTTAAATATTTAATAGTCTCTATTATTTTTTTTAAATAATAATTATATTTATTAAATTAGTCGACTGATAATTAAATAAAATTTTAATGCACTGTTCAAATTCAATTCAATTTTTTAGGATCTTACTACAATATTTTTATTTACATTTATGTGAACTCTGCTCTATACTATAGATGGGCCAACTCGGGATCTGGCTAACTCGAGTTAGCCCGAGTTCGAATCATGGTAACCCGGGTCAACTCGAGTTAACTCGAGTTAGCATGATAACTGGTATGATTTTAGTTTATACCTACATTGTTTCATTTTATTTCGAGTTCAATAGATCTATTCCTTTCTTTATATGTATGGCTATTGATAATTGATTACATTAATTAAAAAAATCTTTTTAAATATATAATTAGTATTAAAATGAAGTCAAATGAGGCGTTTGTTATATTATTATCTTTTCTTACAATAAAATTCGAAGTTAAATCAACAAACATTTAACGATTTTTTTTTTTGGAAAATGTATTACAAATTATAATAGTCATTATCAACGATATTGAGGCCGATTCTACGGTTTTTCAAATTTTTGTCTGCGTTTCTTTCAGTCTGTCTTTTTTTCTGTATGTATCCGCATTACGAGAAAACTGCTGGACAGATTTTGGTAAAATCCAGTATGCTGATAATTGGTTATCCGGGTCAACATATTTAATAGTTACTTTTACTGCACCAAAATATCTTATTTCCGTAAAATCACTTTAGATTACATACAATATTTGTTTATTAAATAACTAGCGACTCGCCCTCGCTTCACTCGGACTCTTCCCTAGATTTAGCACAGGCAAAGCCGCGGGTTCCGCTAGTTATGCATATAAACCTTCCTCTTGAATCACTCTATCTATTAAAAAAAACAGCATCAAAATCCGTTGCGTAGTTTTAAAGATTTAAGCATACATAGGGATATAGGGACGGAGAAAGCGACTTTGTTTTATACTATGTACTCAGACCAAATAAAAAGTAGTATTTTTTATTTGGTCTGAGACTATGTAGTGATGCTTAGTAACTAGAGTAGATACAAACACACACTTAACTATTAAAACTAAACAATATCTTTTTGTATACATAATTCTTAATTAAAAGCATGCACTACAATGCATAATTAGTAATACATATATAAAGTATATTTTTAAATTTTTTATATTTTACACTTGATACATACTTAGCTGCTTAGCTGTACAAAGCTGTTAATTTTTCTTAAAAGAGCGCGCAATTTGTAATGTAATCCAATCTTAAATAGTATGTTAGGCGATTCTACCACATTTTTCAATGTTTTGTAGTTCAATGTTGTGTAGAAATATTAACCCAAGAGGTTCTGGCACTTGAAACAACCGTAATCTATATCGCAAAGAGTTGTCCTTTGATCTAAGGAGTTGTCAGAGTTCTTAAAGCAAATATACAGATTTAAATTCGCTCGTATTAACGTAGATAACATTGAGCATTTTAAAACAAGTCAAAACAGATTAATTAACATGTCATTTTTTCGTTTCAGAATCCATAATAGCAAACATCAAGATCCCTAACTTTATTTATTTCTTATTGTCTAGGTCTAAGATAATTCGATACCATTTAGTAAATATATCTATTTCTATTCGATAGGGTACATCATTCATAAAACCTAAAAATCAATGTCAGATTGTAGTATTCTTAGGTATTCATAACTTATTAGATTTCTAAATATTTTTTAATCATGTATCCGCATCACGTAGATTTTATAAACACGTCAAAAAATAACAAATATCGATGATAATATAAGAATAGAAATTAATAAGTGTCTAACAGTACTTAAATAAAATATAGGTTGGAACTGTCGAATGAACATAAGGTCTAAATATTCCTTAGTATTAGTACCTACTTATAAATAAAATTGAAGTGTCTGTTTTTAATTTCAAATTAAAAACTTTTCACTAAATGCATACGAAAATTTATACAGTAATTAGTACATCATAAAAATAACTTTTAAAATTTTTGACTGTCTGTTTGTTCCGGCTAATCTCTGAAATAGCTGAACTGTTTTTAATAGGACTTTCACTCGCAGACAGCTAATGTTATGAAGAGTAACTAAGGCTACTTTTATTTTACTAAAAAATATGAAAATCGTTTAATTTATTTTAACTTATGCACATCGGAACGGGTCATATCTGTACTTCTATACTATTTATTTATTTATTATTCGGAAGACAAACGGTATTTAGTTACATATAAAACGAGAAAAAAAATAACATATTATACCAATTAAGTCTTCACAATTTACAATACTATATTTTATACTTATCTATACTTTACAACGCTAATATACCAATAATATAATGTTTGTAACAAATAATAAAAATATGCATTCAAAAACTACTAGACAGATTACGAATTTTTTTTTACCATTAAAATGCTACATTATCCATGAGTAACTTAAACTATATTTCAAACCTCAATAATAATGTAACCAATTGTATAAAAAATTTGCTACCTATTAAATGTTTTTATTGCATGAAAAATTAATTAATCAAAACGAGTCTAGTACTTTGCTTTGTAATTCTGAAATTTATAAATTCGGCTTCTGTATGAATAATAATAACTATTTCAATAATACATACAAAACATATTTAATATAAAAAAAATCCGTGTGTACAAAGCAAAGAGAAAGTACACATGTCAGAAGTAAAACTTGAATTTAAAATTTAGACTAGGCTGTATGGACTATAGTCCTTTGCCTTTCCCTATTGGGGATAAATTTAAAAAACAAAAACAACTTGAATTTAAAATAAGCTAACTCTTCCCCGTCTCTGAGCGCCTGGTACTATGGACTTATTTTTTCGTTTCATCGAGTTTGAAATCACATCGATTTTAAAGAAGTTTCACTTCAAAAAGATTCAGTATTTTAGAATTTGATTATATGTATATTGTAGTCTGTTATAGTAGTCAATAGTAAAAGTAATTTTTTGTAGACTCGCTACTATTTCTAATGGACGTTAATTGCGCGCAAAGATTCGTAAGCAACCCGAGTTGGCTTCCGTCGGAAAGCAAACTTCGTTTCGTGTATGAAGTATGAAACTAAGTTCCAAGCGAGACGAGGTTCGGTATCGCGCGGTGTCCAACCCGAGTTACGATCGGTCGAACTCGAGCTGACTCGGCGCGACGCTAACTCGAGTTGACCCGGGTTGGCAAACCGAGTTGACACATCGCTACTCTATACTCTAGTCTATAGCTCTTGAAAACAAGTAGAATAAGAAATTAAAGAGCGCACAATTTTAAATTGTGGAGACTGGCCTTACACAGAAAAGGGATCACTAATAGAAATCTAGTTGATGAAATATACATTCGGATTTCGTTGGTCCTTACCTACTCCTTACAATCGTTATTTTTACGTTATAAACTTACTATACTGAATGTATATAAAATTATATGAATATAATTTTAGATCTACGAGTTTAATCTATTTCATGACACAAAAATAAAAGCTCTTCCAAAAATAAAAGTTGCAATTTAAAACTCAATGAAGACTAAAATGAGTAATATTTTTATTTTTAAGCCCACATCAATTATTTGCTCTTATTTTCATGATGACCTATGTAGTTATTATAATTATAGCTATAAATTTAACCTTTCCAGTAGCATTGTTCCACTATTATAATGGACAGCGTTACATTTCACATTTTCATAAGAAAAGCATTTTGAAATGAGAAGAATATTTATTTTTAAAAATTTATTACAACACAAACATAAAAAAAACAAGTACTATACAAAGAATTTTGCGCGTTTATACAAGATACAATAGATAGATACAAAATCAAATTCACTTTAAATAAATAAAGCATTTTAAAGGAATGTTACAGATTCGTCATTATTATGATTACTAGGTATATTTTAGACCTAAATATCAAAGAGTAAAGACATAATGTTTTTTAAGATTTAAAATTTCCTATGACTATGCTAAAATATGTAAGTTATTTTTAACTTTTATTGGTAACCATGGCACATTATTTTCTATATACGAACACGAATTTGGGTTCTTTAAACACTACATACTACAAATTCACATTATTTACCGATAGTAAAGATTCGAAAACCTTGTAAAACCCTTTTAGAATGGATCTATGACTAAATTTAGACTAGACTCATTACAATAACATATTTCTACATCTACAAACAAATAAGTGAAAGCTGTATAATATCAAATATGTAACAAATAATTTATAAATTAAAATAATATATAATAATTCAATATTTTTCATGAAAACATATTCAAATCTGATAATTTAAAAATTCAATATACTGATAACAGAAGTTCAACAATAATCAAAATAAATATTTTTGTATACTTCATCTTATCATCTAATCTAACCCCTAGTCTATGCTATTTTTATCCTGTTTAATAAAAAATGGGTTCTTAAACTTAAAACTATGGAATGATTAATATTTTGACTTACACTATACAAAATATGTATATCAAAAATTGCAACAAACAAATTATAAAGAAAGCTTTGAGTCCATGTTGTTATAAGTGTGGGTAGTGAGTCCACAGTTGGTAGTCGTGGGCGTAGGCGTGGGTTCATTTGGCCACTTCGGGCGGACAGTCTGGCTGGGCGGAGGGGTGGGCAGCACGGAACGCAGGGTGGTTCTCCAGTTCACGATCAATACGCAGTATTAATGGGAATGGACGCAGATCCACATGGAATCTGAAATATATAATTCAAACAATAATGCAATTGAAATGTTTGAGTATTTATTTACTTACTGATTAAATGCTTAAACGGCTGGATAGATTTGGATGAAATTTAGTATTTAAATAGACTATGATTACCATTCTGTAGTAATGTTGCCCTGAGACTAGTGTTACTGAGAATAGTGTGCAGGAGATATTATATTGCATTGCATATCAGTGTACACTCAGATACAAGTGCACTGTCTTTTTCATGTGTTCTGAAATTCCGATAGAAGTTGACTTCAACATATCTGTTGAGAGTTAAAGACCAATTTTGCTCTCCAAGGTATGTGAGAAGCACCTATATCATCACAAATATTGTTATTAAAATTATGTAATATCATTAAATATTTAGAACTTTTATAATAATAGAGTTAAATAATAACAATTATAGTATAATTAAAATAATAAATTATACCTTCTAGCATTAAACACTTGTGGCACCAAGCAACAGTCAGCCAAAGTAATCTCATCCCCCACACAGTACTTGCCAGCACATGTAGATAGAAGTTTCTCTACTGCTCGGAAACCTCTCATGATCCAGTGCTGCGCCCACTCTTTTTTCTTCTCTTCCCCCACATATATTAGCACTATTAAATTTTGCAGAGGTTGAATGCCAGATGAGATTACCTGAGAACATTTTTTTTAAATTATTATTTCAAATAATTGTAATATGTATAAATAAACTAATCTATACTGATATTATGAAGCTGAAGAGTTTGTTTGGTTGAACATGCTAATCACAGGATCTACTCGTCCAAATTGGAAAATTCTTTTTGTGTTAGATAGTCTGTTTATCTAGGTAGGTTATAAGCTATATTCCATTTCGCTACAACCAATAGGAGCGGAGAATAAACGAAAGTTGTAGCAAAAACGGGAGAAAAATATTTCTTTTGATTTTCAGCCTTTAGAACGTGAGCAATGCTGCGGGAAAGACTAGTTATATTATATCCAGAATTCTAAAAAAGCTGAAGATCATTTTTTCTATTTGTTTGAAAGTAAAAATCCCAAAGACTACCTGTGTTAAAAAGTTTTTGCATGAAAAAAAATTATGTACCTCACAAATCTCCCTAACTTTAGCCCTCTTAAAGCAGTCTTGGGGCATCAGTGGTCTCTGTGGCCTTGTCTCCTCTAAGTAATGCATTATACTTAATGATTCTACAAATGTGTGGCCATCTAGAAATTAAATTGCTTATTAAAAATGGTATGTATCAAATATGTCATATGAGATAACATTATAATATGACCCAAAAAGTCCAGTATCATGCATGCATTAATTCAGTCATTATTCATAAAGTAGTGCAAGTTTTAAAGTTTAAAGACTATTCGATACAAGCTATTTACTCTGCCTTTGCTGGGATGCCTTCAGATATCAAGCCTATGGGTTACTTTGGTGTCTATTGTATTTTATAATCCAAATATATTCAACTGTTTAGCATGAGAGTAAAAAATATATACTAATAAATACTTTTGTATGTGCAATAGTAGTAACCTATTTTATTTAGGCTTACCTATTACAAGTGAGGGGACTTGTTCCATTGGGTTAACCTCTCTGTATTCATTACAGTGTTGTTCTCCTCCACCTTTGATAAGGCTTACTGCCTTAATGTCATATGGTATTTCTTTTAAATTAAGTGCTATTCTTACTCTCCATGAGCATGAGCTTCGCCAGTATGAATATAGCACTGGCTGAAAGTTGTTTAAGCCTTGCTGTTAGTTAAAACAAAAAATATGTCTATATGTAATACAGAGACAAATTAAAACAATATGGCAAATTTGTTAGTATATTTTGTCAGATACATAGAACTTACTTTTTCTTCAATTATATCACCCATCTTAATTAAGAAAATCAGACTCAATAAACAGGGAATTTATAATAGAACTGTCTATAACCAGTTTTCAGATGCCAAAAGACTTGAATAACTAGTATGGAAATAAAATAATTTTAGTATGTATTATTAATATTTATGTTTTCTTCACTCACCTTAGCCATGGTGGAAATATTTCCGTTGTATTTCGAGTAGTAATTAATTTTGGCGGCGTTTAATAAACCGGAGCGAAAAATATATATTTAAAATACCAAAATTTAGTAAAGCTTAGAAGCTTTTAACAAATAAGTTGATTTGTATTGATTTGGTAAGAATACAAAATGTTTAGAACGATTAAGAGCACCAAAGTGCCACACTCAATTATTTAAAACCGAAATATAAATATTGAATTTTTTAATTTGGAAATGTACTGTAAACCTGAAAAGTGCCCACTCCTATTTTTGATAATGATAACTTAAATTAAATTGGCAAATGGCAATATTTAAAATTTAAATGTCAAAGCTACATCTATATATCTATTTGTAAAACTGTATTTAATAAAACTTATAGAATTATTATAAATTGAACCTGTACTTAAGACTTAAGTATCTGTTTCAATAGGTTTTCCAAAAAATATTTACATAATATTCGACTTAGAATTTTATTATAATGTTGTAGATCCTTCTTTTTCTTAATCTGTGCACGTGGTGTGGAAATTGCATAGAGAAAAGTAATGGGAATTGGGAAATTGGAATGACAGATGACAGCTGACAGCTGAACTCAAGAAGGCTCACGAAAATGTTATGGTTTTAAGGTTATAATATATTATAGGGAATCAAAATTATTACGTTATTATTAGTAATATCAAATATGGGCAAAGATAAAAAGAAAGGAGTTAAGGGAAATGTTTTTAAAGTAGCAGGAGCTAAAAGCTTAAAGAAAACTAAAGCCAAAGCTGTGAATCTTGGATTAAAAAATGTGTGCTATAAACTTTTTACGTTATTAAAAAAAATCTGTAAAGTAAGTTCCATTATATTTTTTTCTCATATTAAAGACCTTAAACTTCATTTTACAGATAAAACAGAAAATTGTGGATATAGATAAGCAGTTTTTAGATATAAGTAAAAGTCCGAAAGCAAAAAATACAGAAGACAAAACTATAGTTAAACCAGAGCAGAAGAAATATGAAAGTAAAATAACAAAAGAGGAAGTGGCATCAACAGCTGATAAAATAGTCAAAATGGATTTATAAAAAAACATAACTTATTCAATGTTTTATATTATAATAATCTGAGATATTAATTTTATTATAAAGGTATAGGTATCTTGTCTAAATATTTAATTTTTATCTTTAATTATAAAATAATAAATTAATACATCTAAACATTCATCTTCTGAAGTATTCTTTTCATTTAATTTATTATTTTAATTGTATGATTGTCTTCATACAATTCTGAATATTAATGACTTTTTAAAAATTGATTGTGGTTTTTGATTGAAACTAAAAATATGCCATCCTAATTGTACTGAAATTGTATAAGAGCTCAATCAGTAACATAAAACATTGTTTATATTATAGATCATAGATTTAAAAGATAAAAACAGCAAGTCTTCATTTAAGAGATGCATTAAAATCTTATAGCAATAGTCACTTTCGATTTCAAGATGCCTAATCTATTGTTATAAATACTGAATTAAAATAAAAGAATTGCAATTGATTTCTTTTATTTATTTCTGTACTCTTCTTTTTGAATTTTTGTTGAGTCATTAAATATTTAATTTTCAAGTATAAAAGTATGATCAAAGTATTCATAATATTATCCATGCTTAAGTTATTTTAGCTTTTGTAACTATTAGTAATAGATTTTTTTTGCCAAATTTCATAACTAGCCTCTAGTGAAATATATTCACCACCTATAAGAATCTAGAATGCTGTATTTATAAGATTGCAATAGGACTGTCTTCTATTGTATTCATACTCTTAACCTTATTTCATTCCAAATTGTAAAAATCATGGCTGTGTATAATTAGTGAATATCTATTACTGATGGCTGCTATTATACCTATTTAAATCAGAAGAGTTTGTTTTGTTGAATGCTCTAATCTCTGTAACTACTGCATTAAGGCTAAGCTATAGGATTTATAATATCAAATAGTATAATATGTAAAAGCTAAGAATTTGGTTTCTTTTTAAAACATCTGAAGGGTACTAAAATAAAAATAACTTTTGTTAACTTGTCTTTTATTGTTAAATTTAACAAAATATAACATTATAAAACACTTAGCTTAAAACAGTTAAAACATAACAATGTTAGGTAAATGGTAGAAGAGTTCACAATAAAGTAAAATAACTTTCTCATAATTACGTAAAGACTTTACGTAACAGAAAGTGGTAGATAAAGGAGTATTTATTGTGGTACAACCATTTTTCTATTGCATTATTCATATATTGTAGCAAATACATGATCAACGAATAGTTTAGAAGTGAATGAAAATGCATAACTAGAATATATCTAGTTTAAAATGACTTATTAAATTAACTTTACTATAGAGAATGTATTGTTTTGTTACTACAGTAGATTGTTAGATAGAAGTAGGTCACTCTGTGTAATTTTATTCTTCATCAGTGACGTCAGGTTCCGCCTTCTCATCTTCACTGACTTCGAGAGCGTCTTGGGATTCCGCGGCAACTTCGGGAACTACGTCAGGACTTTCAGGTTCCTCAACAATGGGTTGCGCTTCTTCAGCAGGTTCACTGTAAATATATTTCGAAAATATCTTCAAATAAGTAATTTTGTCTATTTGACTTTACCACGCTTAACTTGAGAATTGCTAATTTTACAAAATTTTATTTTTTAGGGAATATTATGTGCTATTAATAAAACAATTTCATTTGAAACTGGAACTATCAGCAGATAGATTATAAGCTACATAATATAGCATTCTACATTGATTTAATTGTTCCTTTCTATCCTAATGGGATATTTTAAAGTTGTTATTAAAATTATAAAACCAATACCTATATGAAAATAATGGAAAACATAATACGTTACCTTGATTCGACAGCGACGTTGTCTCCTGCAGACCCACTGTGTGTCAGTTCCTCAAGACGAGCGGCGGCTAATTCTGATTCTTGTCTAGCAATTTCTGCTAATTCAGCAGCCTGTAAGATAAAGACTTTGTTATAAAACTATTAATGTAATGTCGATTGTCACAAAATGTGTTCGCAAATACACATTTCTTTCACTATCGTAGTCCTGATGATACTGGATATGTTTACTTAATAACGAATCAAACGTAGAGACTACGCAGAATTTAGCCTTTACGTGCTGTTGAATGCACGTCTACACTAAATTCTACCTGAGACAGTGGTAAAATTCATTTTTGTTACACAAATGGAAATACGCTATTCTCTTACTCTAAAAGTCCGATGGCTTAACGTGCACTCTAGTCTCTAAACACGGGTAGTTAACAACTATCTTCTACATTCTAGACATAGTGAGAGTTTCTTATCAGAAATCTCAATAGTTAAACCCAGGGCAAACCCTAACTAGTATTGGATCCCATGAACTCATTATCTACATCTAAAAAATACTGTATGCTTAAAAATTAAAATACGATCCTAAATCGTACCTGTCTAGCGAGTTCATCTTCACGTTCTTCTTGAGCTTGACGTTCTAATTCTTCCAATTTGGCTAATTCTTCTTGTCTTCTTTGTTCAGCTAACCTTTCTTCTTCCAAGCGCGCCTCTTCTGCTAACTTCGCTTCTTCGGCTAGTCTGGCTTCTTCAGCTAGTCGGGCCTCTTCGGCTAACTTAGCCTCCTCAGCCAAACGGGCTTCTTCGGCTAGCCTAGCTTCTTCAGCCAAACGAGCTTCCTCAGCTAATCTAGCTTCTTCAGCCAAACGTGCCTCTTCGGCAAGTCGGGCTTCCTCCGCTAACCTAGCCTCCTCAGCTTTACGTGCTTCCTCAGCTTGCCTAGCTGCCTCTTCGGCAGCTTTTTTGGCCTCTTCTTCTTTTTTCTTAGCTTCCTCCTCTGCTTTTCTAGCTTCTTCCTCAGCTATACGTTTAGCCTCTTCAGCTTTACGGGCCTCTTCTTCCGCCTTTTTCCTTTCTGCTGCTTCGCGTTCAGCCTTAAATTGTAAAGAATAATTTAATTTGAATTCATCCGATTCGACACGCGTGGCGCAGTTTGTAGTGACCCTACTTGCTGCGCACGCGGTTGCGGGTTCGAGTCCCGCTGGGGGCATACATTTGTTGAGCACAAATGTTTGTACTCCAGTCATGGGTGTTTATATTTATAATATGTATGTATTTAAACTTATATATGTGTAGTATATCAACCATCTAGTATCCATAACACAAGGCTCGTACCTTATCGTGGAACTAGATAGTGCTGTGTGTAAATGTCCCAACATATTTATTTTATTTATTTATTTATTCTTATGAAATTAGAAGTACGTGCAGCAATGCAATTTACAGGCCTAAATAACATTTATATACCTACCTGCGCTTTGCGTTCGGCTTCACGTTTAGCTTCTTCTTTCAAAGCTCTGAAAACACAAGCAATCCTTATAGTCGTCGTAGTTGATTAAACATTTATTAAATTAATCAGTTACCTATGAAACTTACTTTTCCTCAGCAGCGCGAGCCTCTTCCTGCCTTTTACGTTTAATTTCTGCCAAATCAGCTGCCGGCGCGAGGACAGGCTCGGCTGTGGTCGCTCTGAACCTAGCTGCACGTTCCGCCTTCGCCGCTTTCAACTCCAGACCAGGATCTTCCATCGTCTGTGGCGCCTGGAACTTGCGGCTGGGTCTCCACGGAAGGAGTTTCACTGCGCCGCAGTAAATGTTCGCGTGGTACCGTGACCAGTCGGGAAATGATTTGCTTAAGCAGCTGGCTGCAGAAGCTTGTCATTTTGCAAGAATGGTCACAATGAAAGGTAAGCGCAGCAGCACAGCTCGTAACGCTCTCGACGTGAGTGCTCCGCCATATCGGCTTAAGCGATGGAATGTAAATCGCTGATGTTTTTTCTTTACTAGCTACATGCTGTGAGCCGTGAAAGCGTGTTCGGGCCGTGTGCATATTATCGATAAATGTATAATGTGTATTTCGAATTTAATTACAGTCTGAGAAAAAATATATACAAATTATACAAATGATAACAAAAATTGATTTATATACACCTGTTCTAAGAGAGGTAGTTATTGTGATTACATTCAGTAGTTTTTTCCTCTGCATATTATTATGGGTAAAACAAATGTTTGAGAATATCCTGAAAAATGGGTAAGTAGAGAAAGCGAAGCGTTAAGCATAAGCCCGGGTATCACAAGCATGAACATTAGGATCTAACATGCGTAATAACTAAAACAACTAAAAGTGATAAAATTATTTATTGTTAAACAAAATCAGTTCTGTTAAGTGGAAACGAGACGTCTCGATCACCGCGTCGATTGCACTACCACGATTGTGAAGTGTACAAGGTGAAATTTGTATATTAATAACAAAATATCATATATTGGTAAAGTACTAAAAAATATAATAAATATATACGCATTCGATTAGTCGGACCGTGTTATATATACTAAGGGTGGCGAACCTTTAACATCTGTAGACTGTGGGGTAGTTGTAAAAATTTTAGTGACTAATGTATCGTATCGGTTATCTGTGTCCTAATAAGGCGTTTGAAAACACCTAACTGTGACAATTGACAGTATTAACGCTGTAACTTATTTACAATGCTTTACACTTGGGAGGTTTTTACACTTTTAAGTAAGACGTGCAGCGTTTAACTTAACAATACGTATACAGGCGTGCCAGTTAGAACATTTTATGAGGAATCTAAGAATTGCTTAAGTTTTAATTTTGAAGCAATGTACAAATTTAGGTGGTGTCAATGGTTCGCCGCCCCTGTAATACCAAGAAGGAGAGAGGGTCGGAGCTACGCGCACTGCGCCGCTGTCGCCTTCTGCGCATCATCCGCTGCAAGAGACACCACACCCAGTGTTAGACACTGATTTTATATTCCTTTTTAATTTACTCGGTTTATTCTATACGAAGCTGGAAGCGGAATTTAGAAAGACGATACAATGAGGCCTCGTAACCGTGAACATTTTAATTTTAAGAGACCGAATCAGGAATCCCAGAATTATTTAGAACCGAATAAATGAACTATATTTTTTATAATTATAGTATTTTATTATAATTATAGTATTTTATTATACAGTATTAATATAGTATTTTCTTAAAAAATAAATGAGTGTGTTCATCATTTTCCTTTTAGGATTTTGAAAATGCTATGAACAGTTATGTTAAGGTTTCATGAATTGCTAACAAACAATAATGACTAAGAATCTAATATACTAAATGAAGAAATTAAACAAATACACATTTCTAATGGTCCAAGTTTAATGTAAAATGTATAATAGAGGTAGTAGGTACTTATATCTACATACCTACATACATATCGCTAGTTATATATACATAATATGTACAATAGTTACGAGGTTGCTCACTGCGCTTTATTTAGCCTTTATTTTTAATTTTGCGGAGGAAAAGCGAGCGCTAGCTAGGCGTCATTAATGTATAGTGTTACCAGGTTACCAGTTATATACAGAACCTCCGATACAATATTGTCATGTACGTTTAAGGTAACATTACACGGATCGCCGAAAGCTTACAGTCGTTTAAATTTAAACATATCCATTACAAGTTTCAAGGAATAAGTTCGTTAAGATTAATTGCTGAACACATAATAAAATAATATATTAAATAGTAAAAAAGAGTTATTAGAAATTATTAGCAGTTTTTTTTAATTGATCACATCATAATTTTGCTTTTTCAATTATTTTTCCTCTTCTGGACCTGGCAACACTAGACTTTCTTAGTACCTGTGGTCTGCTCGACGGCCAGACCCGCGGCGGCCAGCCTGTTCTTCGCGTAAAACGAAAGGAGATTCACATCATCCCTGATGCTTAGTTCCTTGTAGAGAGGCCTGCGGTTGGAGAAGGCCTTTTTACCGGAATAGTGTACGCACGCGAGGTGCCCGCGTCCTGGCGAGTAACACCTCGGTTATAAGGGTCAGGGGTGGTTAGAACAGGGGCACCAACTCTCATAGAATCCAATATTTACTTTATCTTATATTTTCTTAAATATGGTTAAAAAATTATTAAAATTATATTATTTCAATATTTCCTATAGATCAAATATTTAACTTTAATTTTGTTACAAATTAGAATTAAAATGAATTGAATCGATGAGAGTTGGATACTAAATAAAAAAATCAGAAGGAAAAATAGAGGGGAACATATAAAATCGTTAATACAATTTAAAACTGAAGGAATATTTTTCACACTGTAAAGAAATTTACTAACTCAAAGAAGAATTAGTTAAACAATTCAAGTATCTAAAGTTTTCTCGTCCTTGTGAAACTTAATGGTACCTGTGAACTTTTTAGCGGGTTCCGAGTAGAAGGATATGTGTTGGATGTTGTTAGAAACATTGCGAAGTGGGAGCAGGAGCTTGGCCACATAAGCGTCATTGCTGAAGCGGTAAGGCAGCGGCTCTCCGTAAGAGTAACTGGAATAATAAAGATATAGATTTGTATAATGAAAAATGTTTAGTTTTAATAAAATATAGTATATTGTTTTACAGAATAGAAAATTATAAATCTTATAATTCTTATAATAGTATAAAGTATTAATGTAGATCATTAATTAATTAATTATCACAGCGCGTCAAATATGAATGCGTTTTCTGCGACGCATTTATTATACTGCGAAAAATTTCAGCTCTCTTAAAAAAGGTTTTTGTTTTTTGAAAGAGAAAGGTTACTGATATTACTATATCTAATATTTTACACGCCAATCGTTGTCCTTCTTTATTAAATGGAATCCTTGACATGACCTTCAAACGGATATTTTCTAATAAAACAAGTAAACTTAAAGCGTATAAAAAAGCACATAAAATTTTATTCGTGTTGTAAGCGGTAAAGTTGGCATTTACATTCGCTATAATTAAACCATCGTCCGGTACAAGATGCACGTCACACGCGTGGATAGTTTTGGCTGTGAAGCAAACACCCACACTGGAAATATCTAAGGTTTCCAAAGAACAAAATCCTTTTATACGATACTAGCAATACGCGCGGCTTTGCACGCGTTCATTTTTTTAATGGCTACTAAACTTCATTCTCCAAAATTACTTTAGCTTTAATATAATCCTGAGTCGCGCGGCTACCTATTTCATATACTTATTATGTGCGGCGTGCACTCCTCCTCTCCTGTTATTGTAGTTCCTTCCTTCCTTATTTTTTTCTTGCAATTAAAATAGCCTATATTAATCAGTGACAATGTAGCATTCAAATGGTGAAAGAATATTTAAAATCGGTCCAGTACTTTTTGAGCCAATTCGTTACAAACATACTTACATACAAACCTTTCCTCTTGATAATATTAAGTATAGATGTGAACGGATATGAGGTGTTGTTTACAATACAGTGGTGCATTGCCAAAATCATGTTCTACGTGCATCGTCAATGTCAGTGTCGATGTCTGATCGACTCATCAATGGGTGGGCTATTTTGAGATCATCACACAAATAACAACCTACACAAATTGTTGCCAAAAAAGTTGACCTGTAATTACATCAGGTGTTTCGATTTCGTTTAAATCTATTATTATCTAACACTGGTCGTTAGTGCACATATGTACCTAGTAGGTACATATATCATTAAACTGTCCATCTTATTTGTAAAGTTTTTTTAAAGATACGGATGTGTCAAATGGAATGTATGAGTCTCCTATACTCTCTTTGTAGGAGCGAAAAATTCTGCAATTTTCCGAAATGCCGTAGTCGTTGTATTCTTTCAAAATAATAATATCTCGCATATAGAAACTTTGTGTTTGAATTAAAATTTAAGCTACAAAAATATCTAGATACAAACATTTTTCTTACAAGAAAACTTTTTTTTTCTCAACATGCTTTATGCTGTCTGATCGATTATCCTGAAAATTAATCACTCATTTATATCACGGAACAAGTATATTTTATACAAATATTAAAAAAGATTAATCTTACGAGAAAATAGTGTCGAGTGGTGCTACCGACTTGGCGCGAGGTACCACGGAGCGCGCGCGCTGTAACAGAGAGGCTGTGTCGGCACGAATGCGGCGAGTCTCATCTTCGAAAGCCTGAAATATTTAAAATACACGTACTTATTTAATGCTGTCTTAAATTTAGGCGAATACATCTCAATTTAAATTAGTTAAACGAAATATTGGATTATTTTCCGGTTTTATTTTCGATTTGTTGACCTTTCGAAAGCTTCACTGCGTCACAACCTGATTAAAGTTGAAGAACTAACCAGGAAAGTATATTGAAAATCTTGCCGATGAGCGAAACTCAATAAGCAAAGTGACGTTACTGTAAATCCAATATGGAGGAATCCCAATGATGGCGGATTGTTTCTAACCATGATATGGATATCTGTTATCAAAATAACATGTCTCATGTCTGTCTGAATATGTACATATTATTCCTTTTAGCACCTTTTTAATTTAAAAACATGTTTACTGTTTAGTAAGCTTTACAACATTATTCTGAAATTAAATCATGACAGTGTTGATAAATTTGTTCACGAAATAGAAAAAACAGTGGAAGTGAAATACAACAAAATTTATATCGGAACCGGTGTCGCCAAACTAACACAAATAAACCGATAATCATATTATGCACTACAAACAAATTATTAATTTGATTCGTCGTTTTAATTTTAGTCATAACTATCATAAGTCACAAATTATAAATCTGGAAATAAACTTTAAATCCTATCGATAAGAATTATTTTACTTAAGCGCAGAAAGTTTTTACGATGTTTTGTAATCCGAACTCAAACATATTCGTTGACATGAAGTAATTTTGCTATTCGATAATAGAATGCGGTTATCTCAGCGACAGCAATTATAAACTTAATTATTTGTACCGTTAGGTTGACAGTCGCGCGTATAGGTCGAAATCAACCGCTACTCGACCAAGGTCACGCTATTGTAGTGACACATTGATTTTTAATTACATTATCGACATCGATAAATACCTTAATTATATGATTCATTCAAGAAATAAGATTTATAAGAAGTTCAGTAAAACTGTTGGAGGAATGACGTGATATTATTTAAAAATAAAAATACTACCAGCGTTTTTGTGAAAACTAAAAATATTTTTAATTAATGTCCCACTGATGTTCATTGAGTTATTACAAGAAAAAGTTACACAAAGGAACGTTATAATAATAATTATGTATGCAATGCAGCATACCTAATTATTTTTATATTATATCTAATTTTTTAAAGTTCTATTTGACTTTTATTTACAATAAGGAAATAACAAATACGTAATATTTTAAGAGGTGGTAAAGATGCCATACAAGCGAAAAGAAAACTTAAATTTGTATTTGTAATGTGATATATTAAAAATTAAAAAAAGATTTTCTTTTATCGATATCTAACGATATAATCTACATTCAACCCTTCTACATCCCTAATCGAGTAGCAAAGAACTTTCGAGATTGACATAACGATTCCATGTTGAATACAGTCAATCCAAAATGAACTTTATTTTAATTGTATAAGATTGACTTTACTAGACGTTCTAATTAATTATTAGTGAACTGAAATAAACTAAGATTTTATTTGGAAATAAATATTGTCGTATTCACTGATGGTACGAAACACCTCCATTTTTAATGTTTTTTCTCCTACTATCATTTTTGCACTCCAAAATGGAATAATACGGCATATTTACGAAAAATAAATTTCGATGTGATACGACCAACTTGACGCGTTGTCAAAACGCATCTGAGATAAGGTATGCGTAACACCGCATAGTAGTGGCGAGCGTACCACGCCTACTTGGCAATTCCACCGTTTTTTCTATTTCGTGAATTTGTTCATCTTAAACTTATTTACTTGTCTCAAAATATCGTCATCGCAGAAAATCTTTTCATAAGGCTTGCTATTGTAAAAAATTCAATGTAATCAATACTTTCAATACAGATGTTTACTATCGTTTAACAAATTTAATGGCGCTCTAAAATAACTATGTAGGTACTGTACGTGCTTGGCAAGCGTCTTGTTTTCTACCGAGCAAAATAGTAGAATTTTGTAAGAATGTTTGTTTAATGGTTTTTGTGTTACATACATAGAGATTCATTAAACCATTAAAAATTTACATAAAAGAAATAATAGTTTCATAATAACTTATACAATGTTACTAGAAATTACAATATCAAATATCAATGTGTATTACGTATGGCAGATTGAGAATCAACGTAAGTTTACAGCTGTACAATACTTGTCTTATGTCCCTACTACAAAACTAAAGTAATTTTAGACGTTCATGACCTGTTTGAAATACTTTAGTAATTAGTGGTTAGTATTCAGTATTCACGTTTAGGCACGAACTTATTATTAATATCTAGTGGTCCGCGCCGGATCATTTATTACACATCTGGTTAAAACTGTCTTGCCATGGCCCATGCGTTATTTACTTTTCATAACTGGCGCTTTTTGTCCTTTAGAATAGCATTAAATTAACCAATAAGAGTCAATTTATTTGCGTTATGTCACTATTAGAAAAGGCGACATTTCAACCCTATTATAACCCTATATTATTTTATAGTACAATACAAACAATACAATGATTCTTAGTAGTCTTGTAGTCTACTCGTATTTAAAACGGATGTTCATGAAACTTTCAGAATAAGCAAGTTTATATTCGTTTTACTTACTATTGAATGTTTTCTGACAAATATATATTACATCACCTACATACTTATATAATTATTAAAATGCTAAAATAATACAAGGATTATAACATTTATATAAATGAACTAACTCTTTCGCTTTGCAAATTGCACATACATATTATTCACTTACCTTGGTAGATTCGGACCTGAAGTAGTCATCGAAAGCAGAGATAGCAGTAGCGGGGCGACGCTTGTATTGAATGCGGTCGAGCTCCCTCAAAACAACGGACGGACGGACGCGAACGCGCACGATGTGGTGTGGCGCCTCGGGGTACGTGACGAGTCGGGTGACAGTGCGAGTTGTGGGACGGTATATCAGCTCCGCCTATAATTAATGTATTTTAGTGAATATATTAAAATAAAAGTGCGTGTGTACAAAGTATACATGTCAGAAGTAAAACTTCTTTGGCAAACTAATCTCGTATATATTTATACTAAATAACCCCGTCTAAGCTCGTTGAGAGAGGGAGATGGCGCGAAGGTCACACCCACGAGTTAGACAGAGTTAGAAATGTCACTGACTCGCGGTGGGCGAGATCTAACTAAGGCTAACTCTTCCCCGTCTCTGAGCGCCTGGTACTATGGACTTATTTTTTCGTTTCATCGAGTTTGAAATAACAACGATTCTAAAGAAGTTTCACTTCAATAAAATAAGTACGAATCGCGAGCATACGGCAGGTGTCTACATAACTGTGACTTTCATTACTAAAGATACACATTTGACTTAAGCTCTTCAGTCCTCAAAAATTATCTCAAATTTCTATCCGTAGGAAGGAAAGGTACCAAAAGTTTTTTTTTAATTTTTTATTTCGTTCAGTACATATGAAACAAAAAACTGAAGAAAAGCAAAAAAGAAAAGCAGAAAAGTTAAAAACTGTGTCGCAATTATCAACACCCTCCACCAGCAAAGTAACAGAAAAACAATTTGTACATCCATCAAATCCGTGTGTATCCGTGCTCACGATTCCTACCAATATTCTGTATAGCATTTTAACATTTTAAGCGATATAATACAAAGCTTTTTGAAACTTAGGTACTGAAAGTGAATCTATGTTATAATCGTCTCTACGTATACTCTTACTACTTAACTCAATATATACCTATAGTTATGAAACTAACTACTTATTATTTTTTAAAGGTAAATATAACACCAATTTTAAATATTATATGTAGCTATTAAATTAATATATGCATGTAAGTGCATCACCGCTTCTTATCTCAGAGGTTGCGACCCACAAGGGTAGAGTCGTTATGTTTTTAAATAAAATTTCAACTTTCAGCTAGAAAGATAAAAAGATGTCAAGATTTAGAAATGATGATGTACGGATTTGTAAAAAAAAGCGATATATTTTATATAGAGCCATTAATATTATCATTTAGGTAGGTATAATTATTCAGGCATTGTACATCCTATCTAAATGTTTTATAATAATTAATTATAATTAACTGAAAGTTAAACAGTTAGTAACTATAAATAAAATATTAATTTTAAATACAAAGTTCATTATTTCACGAAAGTGCGATAGGATTTCTGAAAGTATTAAAATCATGCAACATTGTTGGTACTTACCTACTTGACATAACTGTGAGCTTTGAAGTAAGCAGAAAATGGTAACAAAGTGACCAGAGCAGTACAAAAGCCATGTAGTGAAGTGATATTAAATATAAATAGTATAGATTTCTTAAAGACCAGGATAACCAGCTATCATTAAACTCTATTTTTCTCTTTTACGAGTATTTATTTAATTTTATATAAATTAATAAACTACAACTTCTCAACATCTTTCATCAATCTGTGGTCAACGATGATGGTGTCATAATTGACAATGTAATTAGGAAATTTAAATTGACTCTATGTTACCGACCAATCTCCTTCGTCTCTTCTCCATTCTACGTGACACTGGCGAAATAATCTGTGCTCAACTGGCACGCTTTGAAGCCATTAACAAGAGAATTGAATTGAATTGAAATTAAAAAAAAACTAAACTCCATGAAAATCTATCACACAGAAAGACAGACAAAATTCTTAAACTTAGATTTGACCTCTGTATCGACAATACATGACTAATTCAATAAGATTTTCAAATAATTCATGTACAGACGACTCATTTATAAACATTTTATATGTATACTAGCTGTACGGCTTCGCTCGCGTTCATTTTTTTAATTGCTAATCAACCTCATTGGGTTGATCTGTAGGAAAAAGAATTGTCTAAAAAATAAAAAAATAAATTTAAGGGTGGACTACCCTTAACATTTAGGGGGATGGAAAAATAGATGTTGGCCGATTCTCAGACCTACTCAATATGCTCACAAAATTTCATGAGAATCGGTCAAGCCGTTTCGGAGGAGTTCAAGTTCGAACCCCGTGACACGAGAATTTAATATATTAGATATATTACATTCCAAATTTCATGTAAACACCTCTCACCGTAAACAGCGCGGTATATGAATAGCATGAGATAAATAATCATCATCATTCCATTTATTTGGTGTTACAAAAGTTTATGAGAAACGCTATATCAATAGACTTATGAGTCAGAGCTTTTGCGATCCTCCTCCGGATAAAATTAGACCAAAACGCAACACGTCCTCGCATCGTGGTGTAATACAGCGTGATTACATTATTATTCTGATTGGGATATTATAATTTCTCATCGATAACTGTTTATGTATGAACTTCTTAAATAATTAAAAATTAAAACTGTGTTTAATTACTAACTACTAATCTTAAAAATAAATACCTACCCTACCTACTCGTAGTATCTTGGTTGGCTACGAGGCTTGTGTTATGGACACCAAATAGCTGATATAACAATATTATTATTTTGAGTACATAGGTAAATATTACAAGTATAAACCCATGAGTGGAATACAAACATTCGTCCGATAACACGTTAGCCCCAATAATTTAGAAAATAAATGCCTGCATCGGGCTCGAACCCGTGACCGCTGAACCAATATTCGCAGTGAATATCGTTATTATAGCTATTTTTAGGGGTCGTCCATAAATCACGTGATGTTTGAATGGGGGGGGAGGGGGTTCGGAAAAAATCACGAAATATCACCAGGAGGGAGGGGGGGTGTAGTTAGTTATCACGTGATTTTTTTTTACTCACCGTTGGGATTATCCCGCGCGCCGCGACAATCGCCGAACTTTTATAATAATAAGCCTAGTCACCTCCAAAACTTCTCTGAAAAGACCTGTACGGGAACTACTATTGCAAGAAATGGCACTATTAAAAGCTATGCTATGCTTTAAAAAATCGTGTATTATAAATTCTTCATAAAAGATGATAAGACCAATAGGATGGGCCAAACATTCCCCCAGATACACGAAGCGTCGCTATTAGTAAGAAAGGAAGTGTAATAATGAACCGATTGGTCTTAATCGCTTTGGATTACTTATAAAAAGTATTGACTTACTTCCATTAATATCATGTATAAAAATTAAGACATACATAAACTATAAGTAACGTTACATTGTTATAGTAGTAGTAATAAGTTACAGACGGACGAATTATACATTTTTAATGATATTCTCAAAAACTTTTACTACATTTACATATGTGAATATCAGCACTGAAAGTTTAAGAAAAGTGAATACTATATTGACTTAACTTTAGCACCGGGTGATGTACCCAGTGCTCAAAGTCAATTAACCGTCGGCCGAAACTAGAGGGTATGCATACAGTCAAAGACCATACATAAACCACCTAATCCCAATGATTTTTGTTAATGAGAAAAAAGAAAATTCTGGCAGGATTTTAGTCGAGTCGTAAGGATTCTGTAGGTGCTAGTGCACAAAAAACTACGGAAAAGTAAAATTTCACGATTATTATTTTGTCATTTATTCTTCTTAATTAGAATTTTTACATTTTTATGAAGGTGCTTAATTTACCAAAATTATATTAGATTATACCTGTTAACCTTTATTTAAAAATAATATTCAGATTTTTAAGGTACTTTGTAAAAAAATACACGTGATTTTAAGTGGGGGGGGGGGGGCGTAATCTTAAACTTCACCATGTATCACCATGGGGGAGGGGGGGTCTAAAAAGTTGCTTAAAAACATCACGTGATTTATGGACGACCCCTTATGTAAAAAATCTTGAACAGACTCGCGTAAGTAAACGAATTGAAATAAGGAAGAGACCACACCATATTTTATTGTAGTGATATAAGTATATATATCGCCTATCAAATAAAAATTCATCATCAAAATTAAGACACGATATCCTCCTAACCGCGGCGCGCCTTTTATCATACTCATTTACCATTTTTGAAGTTCAGATATTTTTATGAAAAATATTAGTTCAAATCATGTTCTATAAATATTACCTTGTTTACATCAAGCATCCCGTTCCCACTTTAAGTGATTTAATAAATTAACCAGCGGCTAGCCCTCATTAGAGACAGACTTAGAGATGAGATATTTTCTCGTAGCAAAAAGTACCTATTCTTTCAAATCAAATCAAAATCAAATCAAAACAATACACATTAGACAACGACACCGTTTTAAATATCATTTCTACAGGCCCCATCCTTCGACGCGCCGGTGCACTAATTTTTCAACTAGGTACCTTACACTAGGTATTTCAATAAGATTATCAAAAAAATATTTAAGTTAAAACAGTGTTTCCCATTTGCCGGGTCGCGACCCGGTACCGGGCCATCAAAATAACGATCACTGCATCGTAGTGTATTAATGAACCGTTTTCAGTATTATTTTTTAACAAAAATGAAAACCGACTTCAAAACGCTACAAATCGAAACTACGAGTAAAAAGAAAAAAAAATAATTTTAATTACTTAGTTATTGTTGGAGTCGGTGCCAGCCAAGAAAGATTATCCTGCCTTTGCAATGAACTTTCGAACGGATATTTTGCTTTGGCAGATCCTGACTACCAATCAAAAGAAAAAATTTTGAAATCGGCCCACAGACGGCGGAGTAATCGGTGAACATACATAAAAAAAAAATACATACAACGGAACATATAACCTCCTCCTTTTTTGAAGTCGGTTAAAAAATAAATGTGTATTAGCTTCGACTTAAAATAATAAGTGAGTCACGAAGGGGCAGGGTGAAAATTACTGGGCCATGGCAAAACAATGTTCGGGAAACATGGAGTAAAAATTTTATAAATTCGACTCAGCCAGAATTTTACTACTTATATGAATTTTATTTATCTCCCTTGTTAAATATCCAAAACTTATTAAGGTAAACATATTATTATATTATAACTTATAGATTTGGCTGGAAAAGAAATATTTACGAAAGAAGAAGAGTTTGAAATGTAAGAAATGTTTACTATAAATTAGTTTTCGTTACGCGCAGATGTTTTCGCTTGGCCTTTGGTACTTTGCCATAAGCCATTCCCTTGATCAATTCCCGGCTTCATTGTTTTTCCTCAGGGATTCGATATCCGGCGCATTATTAGTTTTAGAGTAATGTTTGGCAAACCTCTGTTTATCTCGCCTTCGAGGTTCGCGCAATTAAATAATAATACAATGTCCGGATCAAGGCCATGTGGTAGATTGCGGGTGGCATTGATAGGAAACTTTTATTAAATTTCTGTAGATGGTTAATTCTATGTATTAAATTACTATAAATGCCACTCCTAATGCTTTTGACGACACGTTTTGCACAGTTTGTAGTTGTTTCTTGCGCCAGCGTTCGCGGGTTCGAGTCCCGCTGGGGACATTCATTTGTTAAACTCAGATGTTTGTACTCTAGTCATGGGTGTTTATATTTATAATATGTATGTATTTAAACTTATATGTGTAGTATATCAACTATCTGGTATCCGTAACACAAGCTTCCTTCGTAGCTTACCACGAAACTAGATGGCGGTGTTTAATTATGTCTATAATAATAATTATTTTGTGCCGCCTGACGCAGCGGTATCTTTGCATCATAGCACCGTAAGACCCTGGTCCAGATTTCGATTTTCCCTTGAAAAGCTCGCTGAATGAACCTTCGAACTGTTGTTTTCAAAATTATTTACTAATAATTATTTACAGTCCCTAAACGGTATGCCCAAGTTTGGATGAAGGTTGATGTCACTTATTCGAACACGCTAAGCTAACTTGGATGTAATTTTATACGCCTAACAGGCTGCAGCTAACACATATTATAACATTATAGGATAATATTAGTTACTCCATAGGTAAGTAGGTACATCAAAAATTCCTCGCCTTCCGAATATATTTCTAATTTCCATGATATAGGTACTTACATATTTTAAAAAATTCTAAAGAAAACTGAAATATTAAAATATTTAATTGGAATATCTCTTTTTCTTTTCAGTATGCTTTACAACAATCATAGTTTAGACATCTTAAAAGCTTTCATTAACTTGTTTCAGAAAGTGCTTAGCCAGTAGCCTCAATTAAAAAAGATTTCAAAAATTAAACTCATATAATTTTATTTCTTTATTTTTCTATATATTATTTTCTTTAATGACGGACACCGTGACCATTGAAATAACATAAAATATGTATTTTTAAATAAATACTTAGAAAATGGCTCTCCGTTCTAGTGAAGAACTATAATAGCATATCAAATTACAAATTGAACGGCAGTGGCGAAATATTTACCAAGTGATAGCGTTTAGTTTAGCTATAATCGATGGCCCGTAGCTACTAGCGTAGCACAAAATGTAGCTACTTTTGCATTATTATAGTCTGTATAAAAGCCCTTCATTCTTTTTAAGAACATTAAGTTTAAATTGCAAATTACCCAGCAATTAAGGAGGCAGATATATTTAGAACTTTCGTTATTGAATTTGGCGTAACGCCATAACACCGGCGCGGGAGTGTTTCTTGCTACTCGACTGCTATTTCGATATCCACAACCCATGGACGTATTACCTAAGGACCAGTCAAAAAATACAAATGCATGAAAACACTTTCAACCATTTGAAGTATAACGCACACAAAGAATTGACACAATACATCAAAATTCACTCTAATGCTAGTGCTTGAACGTAGTCGATAAAATACATACATCAATGACATTTTAAATATTAATAATAAATATTGTTTGATTTTTCGCCGACAATCAAACCCAGAACGTTCGAATGGGAAAGAAAAGGCGTATCATAAATAAGCTGTAAGGCAAAGAAAATAAAGGGAGAATAAAGGTGGGGTAAGCTTCCGGTACTTATATTTTAATTATACTAAAATAAGCAGGACATTGTTATGAACTTTTTACTCAATTATAGTTATTATAGACTTCAAATTTTTTGTTAAGAATTTCTTTTCTCTTTCGAGAAGGATCCCTAGGAAATCTAAAATTTTGTGTAATTTATGTGTTAAAATAAAATAAAAATTAAGTACACATACTAATTATAATTTTTGCATTTATAATGTTTTTATTTAATTATAAAAATATTATTTTAAATTTATTGTCATCAGATTGTAGGATACTGCGATAAAAGTATTTTATGTTATTGTACTGTACAAATAACATCCATTATTCGCTTAGTTATTTCGTCAAATATCGATATATTTTTCGACATTGTCAAGCACTAGTCGATGTCAAATGGACTTACTCGACGGTTCTGTCATTTGTTTTGAACGGTATAATCCAGCCATTTTATGATGGTTGTCAGATGTCAACAATACATAGATATATGGACTATATTTAACATAGTTGAATAATACGAAATTTTATTTTACATTTACTCAAATTTTGTGATAAATAACATTAAATGTAATAAAATATATTACTTACAAGTGAAAAGAAATAGTGCTGCTTCCGCTGCTATAGTTTTTACACCATCTAATAGAACATTTACTCATTTTTGGGAGATGTTTTGTTGACAAGTAAGTGCTTGAGACTGACGTAAAATCAAACGGCCAGGCCTAAAATATCCTGATTACTGTCAAAGCCGGTAAAGGTACGTCAGCTTATGTGTCTCGTCCTTAGTTAATACGTCTATGCCACAACCTATTCGTTTTCATTGTCTCGTTGGACACTTAAAGTCTACATTCTTTAAAGAGTGGAAAATTTATCAAATATTGAATTATAATTAATTGAGAATATTATCATTTGCACTGTATCATACAATTATTATATCCTATTATGATGAAATTTATTTTCAATTATAAAGGTACACTGACTTCAAATTATTTGTGTTTAATTAAAAATTGTTATGTAAATAGGGGATGAAACCTTTACATTCAAGTAGCCATACAATATTATACAGATTAAATTAAAGAAATCATTAAAATTGACTTATATATACTAATAGTATAAAGCTGAAGAGTTTGTTTGTTTGTTTGGTTGAACGCGTTAATCTCAGAAACTACTGGTCCGATTTGAAAAATTGAAATTTGAAATTTTGTCCGTTTATTGAGGAAAGCTTACATTACGCTACGACCAATAGGAGCGGAGCATCAATGAAAAATGTGCAAGAACGGGAAGGAACGTTAGTTCTGCGAGGTAATATACCGCCCGACTCTAAAAAATCTGGTTTCCGGTTTCGGTCGATTCCGGTCTTTAAAACGCGTGCGAAGCCGCGGGAAATGCTAGTAATATAACTTACTTACTTACTTACACAGAACAAAGTACTCGCTAATTGACTTTTATAAAATCGGCCCATAAATTAATTGGTAATGGTGGAATACTTATAATATAACGCGATATTTATTATACACCTACCAAAAATAGTTATTTGTTTTAATATGGCGTCGTTTTTAATATTAGTTAGGTATGTCTAAGACTCCCGACAAATCAAACGTGAAACGTTATTTAGTCCAAAATTGCAACAAATTTATTCATGATCTTTCCCCAATTTTTTCTTGGACTATTACAAACATTTAAACATGGTAAATAATAACCAAACCGGCCCGTTGCTTGATCGGTACATAGAATCGAGCAGAGTTTCACCTACCCTACATACTTTTTTTAAAATAATAGGCTTATTCCGTAAATGCTTATATGAAATATCCAAAAACTAATTTTTGTATTAATGATTTGTACTACTTATTACAATATTCATTTCTAAACAATGCAATTGTAAACGACAAAACTTTTACGAGTTGTTATGAGTAGGTACGCCCGTAAAATATGTGGCTGGATAAAAATAAAGATTTTTCTATATTTGCGTTCTTTAACTATTCAACTATTCAAGCTATATAAAAGCATAATTATTCAAGTAACATAATATAACATATATAACATTTAGAGAAGTACCTACTAGATCACATTCAGTGTACCTAACTATAGACATTGGTATAAATGGTTGGCTAATTCCTAACCGGTAGTGAAAACTGTTTACACTTGTGCCAAATAATTGGTAACTCATTTGACGATTGATTTGTTTTCGTTGTTCGTCACAGCATCTACCTAAGTACCTACCCACTGTATAAATGCATGAGACATAAGAAAATAATTCATAAACAGCTAAAAAAGATGTAGGTAAGTTATATCTTAAAATGGTAATGAGTTTATATTTTTTTTTTGCAGAGGCATACCGTATACACAAAGTAGGTAGAGATTAAGAAAAATTATTTAGTTTATGCTACTCTAAATTTTTCTTGTAACATTTCTTTTTTCTTTGGAACGAATAGTTTTAGTCTTTAGATAACCTTATGTTAAGCTCTCTTTTAATAATAATATTTTTAAGAAAATCGGTTGCAACAATTGTCTTCAAAAATATGAAATTGAAATAATTTATTAATTACCAATGCTCTTATATGATTAGCCATAAACAAGTAGAGTGTTGAGTAGAGTCAAGCACTTTAACACTAGTCAAAATCTTTAAGTTTAGGCAAGTTTGATGCGTTTTAGCGAGTCTCATTCATTACAATTCGACTATAGTAATTTTAAGTTTTGTCTAACAATAAACTATTATACTTATTTATTAAAATTTTGAAGAACTTTTAACAAAATAAGTTTTCGTTTCGTAAATTCAGTTATTATTATTAATTAGGTACATGATACATCTAAACTACGGTTCGTTTTATGAGTATCAAAGCTTATTACAGTAAAAGTGCGTATTTGCAAATGAAATGGAACGTGGCACTTACAAGCGGTGCATCCATGATATTTACACTTGCTCGATAATGATGCAACTTTGCAAGCACTCACCTGAGATAACTTGGGTATGTACGTGACGTACGGGATATGGTAATTCGGTAGATAGGATGAGAGGTAGTACACTGACGTCAGCGGCTGGCGGTGGCGGCGTCATAATGAAAACGGAATTTCTCATCATAATATATACCTTTGGGCTCTATTTATCTCATTTTGCTTCCTTAATATTACAGTGAAAGTGTAGTGTGTTGTGTTTGGTGAAAATTGTAATTGAAAATACTCAAGGAATAGTACAAAAGAGTTGATTTGTTATTCGTAAGTCATATTTGATGTTCTAAAACAAGAGTGTAATATAATACTTGGTTAATATGAAATAACAATTTGGACCTTCGAGCCGGATTTGAACCGGTGTATCAAATTCAGTCAAGATTTTAATTTTATTCTAAAATAATATATTTTTACAGATAAAGTGTGTCTATTGTGTAGTGTTGGTGATTTCGTTAATAATTATTTACCACTGTATTCTTAGTTTCAATTAAACAATATTTCAGATAGCTAATTGACTTTAAATATATGAGTAACCAATTGATTGCTCTGAAATCTAATTTAATTATTGAGTTCTTATTGTTGACCCTGGTTTTATAAAGAATGTTTACTCTTAACTATTAAAAAACAAGTATCTTAATTTTTATTTTCTGTTGTCATTATTTAAAAAATTAAATAAAATAAAAAAAATAAGGATCAAGAAAACTCAACATTGATCTCTTTGATCAAACTGAAAGTAGACAAACTGTTAGTAAATCAAATATCGAGCCCATCATCGACATTTTGAGTGTCACGAGATAAATAGAAAGTAAAATTGTAAAAAATGCAAGCGTTTATTAAAAAAATCAGTCTAGATCACAATGTTTATTCGGATAAAAATTTTATACTAATATATAACATACAAAGCTTAAGATTCACGACCACTTGTGATTATACGTAAAGTAGTGCGATCATTGCGTTAGCTAATACTGATTAGATCGAGGGAGGCGGGGTTAAGGTGAGGGAGATGAGGAGGTCGGGAGGTCGGGAGGTCGGGAGCCGGGGCGCTACACGCGGTATGAGTAGTGACGGTAAGTGGTGCCGTAGGGCAGGCGACCGCTCGTGGTGGAGGAGTAGGAGTAGCCGCTGGGCCCTCCCAGGCTGCTGGCGCGCTCGCTCGAGTACGAGTATCCTCCCGGGCCGTTGGTAGAGCGCCGCTCCACCGTGCTACTGTACGCGCTGCGCTGTGGCGCGCCGGCGCCGGTGCGCTCGGACGTGCTCGAGTACGAGTACGAGTACTGCTCCTCCGCGCGGCGCGGCGCGGGAGAGCGGTCCACCACCACGTAGTGCCGCGGCGTCTGCAACAACCGCGCGCTTAGCACCGCGTCCGCTCGACCCTCGCCACCGACCCGACCCTAGCGCAAGCGACACACCTACACCTGAACCTAGACGACCTATCAGTAAGAAGCGTAGTTGCTGTAGAAGACGTGGCGCCTGGCGGCGTGCTGCGGCCGGCCGTGCGCCTGCGCCAGCACCACGTCCATGTGGTCCCGCGGCGTGCCCAGCGGGTCCGCCTCGAAGGCGCGCTCGCGTTGTCCCACAGCGGACAGGACGCGTGCGCGGGTCTGGTCACGCGGGGACACGTAGGGCGCTAGCGGCGCCAGCTTGGATTCAGGCTTGGGCGGGATGTTCTGCCGGACGACGGGGTCGAGCGCAGACGCGCGCACGCCGGGCCGCGAGCGCCGTCCGAAGGCCGTCACCGGGTCCGGCACCAGGCTCGGCCGCGGCACGTACGGCACCAGCTCCCAGTCCCCCGGCCGCTGCAAGCGGAGAATTCGCCGTTAGTCGGCCGCCTCCAGCCGCGGCTATATTTGGCGCGCCCACGAACGCGCTTGCCGGTCGTCTCCCGAGTCGATCTGACCCACTTGCGGATCGCCATCGAACCCTACGCTAGGAAGCGAAACTCGGCGCGGCTGGACTTACTTAAAAAGCAATAATAATTTCAAGCGACACCTAAACTGAAATCCACACACGAGACGAGGGATCGCCTACGATGATGTCGGGTGCGACGGCTGCACTAGGACACTAGGAGGTAATACAGAACGAAGGATATAAGTGACGAGGGTCGATTCGGTGCGAGGGGCGAGGGGCCGGCTCCCGGGGTAGTGGAGCGAGGGTACGCTCGGTGTGTTAGAAGGCAGACTCACCGTGGTGCTGTAGGTGGAGGGCCTGTAGGGGCGGCGCGTCGTATAGAAGTCGCTCTCGTAAACCATGGTTGCTGTGGTGTGATCGTTCGTGTGTAACTCGCGACGGTCGGTCCTCGACTGCCGGGCGCGCGTCTTTGCCGCGCCACGCCGACGTCCTTATTTTTAGATCACTGTCATTGCAATTTTCACGTCATCCTCCACTTCTTCAAATTTATAAAACATTTCGACTCGTCACAAATGGGTTAAGGATGATCATACTTTCTGTAGGATGTATTAGACCATGGACGATCAAAATAGCCGAGAAGGCTCTGTTGATCATTATGATTCACAAGCATTATATTCGCTTTGGAACGCGCAGTTTGAAAATAACTAAATGAAAGAGTTAGTGTTTATTCTAGAAATAATCTTGAAGAATTATGGCCTCAATAGTCAGAAACGACGCGAAGTTTGTTTATAGAAAACAAACAGCCGGCCTTGTAAATACAGCACTTTCACGACTTATTTTAGGATTTAACTGTAAAACAGTAGAATTAGCATAACACTTGGTCTTAATTAAGAATGTTATTAAGATTACTTATATTTTATTGACTAGTGACTTACCCTTGCTCCGCTCAGGTGATTTCCTGGGTACGTTTACGTACGCTGCGAATTACAGAGTACATTGGTATAATCACTACATAGTATAAAACAAAGTCGCCTTTTCTGTCCCTATATCCCTATATCCCTATGTGCGCTTAAATCTTTAAAACTACGCAACGGATTTTGATGTTGTTTTTTTTAATAGATAGAGTGATTCAAGAGGAAGGTTTATATGCATAACTAGCAGATCCCGCGGCTTTACCTGTGCTAAATCTAGGGAAGAGCCCGAGCGAAGCGAGGGCGAGTCGCTAGTATACTATAAAGTGTTCTTCGGAAAAAGTCCGTCTTAGAACTATCGCCTCTATGAACAACTCAATAGAATCAGTTGTATTTTTCCGTGAGAATGAAAAAATTTTCTTGCAGTAAAAATATCCTACAGTTTACAGTACAGTACTTGATTCAGTTCTTTTTGAATGAATCACGCACACTCAACAGACAAAAATTTTAATAAGTATTCATTGTTTTAAAAAAATGTTTTAGTACAGATTTCGCTAACTTACCTACTGATTTATTATATTTATATGCAGTGGAGACAAGTTACCTCGCTCTTCTTGGGTTCGAACGACGTACGGCTTACAGGTACACATTTATGATTTATATCTTATTTTTAGATTTCTCAGAAATTACATATTTTCTCGCAGTAAATAGTACCTATCCTATGTTTTAAAATCATACCGAATTTAATCAAAATCGGACCAGTAGTTTTCTCGTGTTGCGTTCAGACAGACAAGCACACGAAAATCAAAATACATACTAGAAATCCGACCTCTATAATAACTACTAAAAGATTTTCCAAAAAATGTCATATACACATTCGATTCAGTTAGATTCTTATTACCAATCGGCCCTAAGCTCGGTATTCTTGAGATCTTATTTACATTGCCCTAATAAATTATAATGATGTTAGTACCTACTACCTACCTATTTGACGAAATCAAGTAATTAGGCATTATAGCACTAATCTTTTATGGCTTTAATTTTATAACTTACAAGCAATACGCGCGGCTTCGTCCACGGTAATTTTTTTTAATCGCTACTAAACTTCATTCGATCACTCGCTGGGTTGAAATTTCTCCAAAATTACTCCAGCTTTAATATACTCCAGAGCCGCGCGGCTACCTGTTTCATATATTATGCGCGGCGCGCACTCCTCCTCCTCTCCTGTTATTGTAGTTTTAGAAGATCCTTATTTTTTCTTGCAATTAAAATAGCCTATATTAATCAGTGATAATGAAGTATTCAAATGGTGAAAGAATTGTTAAAATCGCTCCAGTACTTTTTGACCAATTCGTTACAAACATACTTACATACAAACCTTTCCTCTTTATAATATTAGTATAGATTAACAAAAGCATATTATTGGTAAAAATTTTAGTCAATTATGCAGCTACTGTAAGAATCACTCGATTTAGAAAGTAAATTAAATTAATAGAAGTGACAGTATAACGCCTGTTAAAGTAATCCAACAAAAAATTTACTGTTACTATAATTCTTTACTCTTAGTTTATGCCACTTTCCAATCTTTATAGTGTCTTCTTTATATTTATTTCTTTTCGTTCCATACTTCTTTAGAAATGGACAAACAAGCCTACACTATCGTATTTTATGATGTAAAACTCGATTTAACTTTATTATTTTTTTGAGGAAGAGACAAAAATGTTATTTTCTTGTTTTATATAAAAAAATCTTTTTATAATCTTAATATGGCTTTGCGTTGTTTTTATTCCTTAGAGCAATTTAAGGACAAGGCCATAACTTATAAAAATTAACATAAATAACAATATGTACTTAACAAAAACCAACATTACTACTTCTCTTCTTTTAACTCTTGATACATAAGACCAAGACAAAAAAATTAAGAAAACACTCAGAGCCACTCCATACAGAGAAATCTAATAAAACTCATATAGTTACCAAAATCAGAAACTATAATTTGGATTCATTAAACAATCATTTTTATACTTGTCATATAAAATATCAATGTAATTTAGAAAATAAAGGCAAACGTGTAATTCACAGTCTGTGTCCAACGCGGAGGGGTGTCGCCACAAGTCAATAATACAAACAAAAATCGTGTTATTATTAAACTTAAACTATTTATTCCTTTCCTTTTACAAAATGACGTTTAAGAATTTACAATAATTACTCAGCCGAGTGTACTTCGATCACAGAAGTGCCGACACAGATTGGACCCAGAAATAAAGAGCAAATCGGCAAATAAACACCGGCGTCCCAACGCTTCAAAACATTGCTTTTTTACGATAAATCAATAACATTTCAAACAAAACAACGTGCAAAAGTCCGGTGTCCGTACATTACGTCAGTCCGTAAATAAATATCAAATTATGTACACGAGACACTGCGACGCTACTCCCCCTATATAATTATAACATTTTTTTTTATTTATAATTTATTTCGTATGTCCTATCTATGTAGATCGACTAACGCCCGGCAAGAACCGTTTCCGTTATCCTGGCTCGGCAATGCCAATATGGACGCAGCCGGACCCCGGTTTCCGGGGTCCCCCGGACACTCCCAAAAGTGAGTCAGTCAATTAAGTCGTCATAGACAGTTCTCGTAACCATCTATAACAACTAGTACCATGATAGTATAAAGGCAGGTGTAAGGCGGCACACAAGCAAAATATCCCCACACATTTGTCTCATTTTGTGCTGTACATTTTATTTCTGGGTTAAACATGAATACGATATGAAATCAGCTGCATTGAAAACTCTGACACCGGCAAGAACCTTTGGACAAGTACCGTTATCATAAAATAAAAATACACATTATTTAAGATTGTTAAGAGAAAAGGGAACAAAAAATACATAATATTATGGAATAAATAAAAATAAAAACAATTCTAAAGAGAGTTAGCGGTACATCGTCAGATCTGACCTTGCAAGGTTCCTACCAATAAGACGTTAACAGTTGATCAGCACCATTGTTTGTACAATCAGAAAGAAAAAATACCAGTAGAATTTCAATACAGCTTATGATATAGTGACAGTTACCATTACAATTAACTAATTTTAAATCATTGTTACTTAGACTACACTAAAGTAGTCTATGGAAAGTATGACAAATTGAATCACTTGGACTATATTATAATGTAATATAAGTAACAACAACAGTCAATATGTTTTGTATTCCGTTTCCAATAGCCTGTTATCACAAAGATCAAAGAGAATCACACTATATCTTCAGTAAAAAATATAGTTTATCTATGGTCCTGTACAATTAACTAGTTTGACAGAGAAGATTCAGAATCACGTCTCATAGACAATTTCGTTGCTTTATTTCAGTATTTGTCTATTGCCATTGGGAATAGAGTACTGTTTCATCATTTACATAGTAACTGTTGGACGATATTAAATACTATTGTCATCAACTTACCCACTAAATATGCTAACTAAACCACTTGTCCATATACAAAATTTTAATTCAGTAGAACTCTTATAAATAAAATATTTGTTTGGGCGAAGCGTTATTTAACTAGCATATTTAGTCAAATGTCAACATGACATATTAATTGTCTAAACGTTACATCTAACTCGGCATAGTTTCATTTTGTCTATGGTATTTTAAACAATGGCGAATGGAACAAAATGTGTTCGCCACAGTTTAGGCACAGTGTACTAATCCATACAATCGTCTAATAACTAGGCTTTCGGTTTGGGCGGTATGATGCACCTGATCTAGGGTTACTGCTTTAGGGTTGACTGCTTTAACTGTAACTTGCCACCAGGTGGAACTATATGATATGAAAATTAGTAATTAACAACCCTGGCATTGCCAACATCTCTTTTAAAATCAATGATTAATCAACTAGCGTATGGATTTTTAAACTGAGGTACTGTTTCGTGGCCAGCGTGAATATGTCATAACTCAGCATCAATTTACAATTGAACAATTCTCGAATTATCCATCAAAATTTCAACATTACTTGTCCACACCAAGACGATATTTTGCTGAACAACTCGATTTGACAAAACTTGCCCAACGCTAACAACATATTCACTCGGGCTACTGTGTGGGTGTGTGTCATATAGTAGTAGTATCACAATATTGTACACTGTGGAGGGTATCTGTGTCAAATGTCAAGTGTGAGGGTGTGCACCGCGTCCGAGGGTGTGGGGGCGGGGGTGGGGGTGGTGCTACTGCGAGGGGTACTGCGCGGAGGGCATGGCCGACGCGTACATGAGCGGCTGCGGCGTGCCGCCCCACGAGCCGCCCGCGCCGCCGCCCGGCATGCTCATGCGGTAGCCGGCTGGGGACAAATAATGTACGATTATTACAAAATATGGTTGTTTATTTAGCTTAAACACAGACTTACAGACTGACATTTAGTTTTAATAATGTCAAAATGACGATTCAAAAGAGCTTGTAATAGTCTATTTGAATAAAGAATATTTTGATTTGAAACTTACTTCAATAAAGTGTTTACTGAATAATATATAATTTATGAACAATGAATGAAAATTGCGATAGTTGAGTCGACTAGTATCAAAGGCGGCAATCTGAGCATTTTGACAAAAAGTAGTTAATGATATGGCGACTCAGATTGATTTAATTAAAAACGTTTCCCTTGGAGTATACGGTTCTGAACTAGCAATAAACCATAGTAAAAACAAGTCAAAAACTGACATCAGCATCAAAGCCGGCAATCTGTAAAATTTTGAAATCAAACCCGGCAATCTTACGCTGTCAACCAATCAGAAGCGAGAGTTCATTTGCGTTTCGTAACGGCCCAGGAACATTTCGTTCTGTGAATTTTAATGTTTTCTACGTGTTTTTATGACTTAAACTAATATAAAGGAGTGGAAGTAGTATTATGGTAAGCCACCCCCCTTTAGTAATAAATAGTTTTACACGGAAACTCAAGAGGAATCCAGAAAATTGGACAAGAAACCGTGATAAGGAATTGAAGTAAGTTTACCCGTAGGGTTGTCAATTCTTGTCATGTAAAAGGGTATAATATTGTAGTATTATTATTTTTTTGTTTTAGAAACTCGGCGAAATCATTACTCGATAGAGTGTACAGCCATAATTCGAAAGCACTAAAATGTGCTACTTTAACAATGGCTCATGACATGACATGCGCATATAATTTTAAATTTAGTTTAAAAAAACTCAAAAAACTTTTTAGAGTTACTTAATTTTTTAGTTCATAAGTTAATTATAAAGATTTTTTATAACTGCCAAATGCATTATTTTTTAATTACAATATACTATTCCAAAAAATAAAGAGTCGTTCCATGCTTGTATGACAACCCTAATTCTGGAATAACATCTATAGTATCAAAAACGGTTATCTGTGCCTTACTCAATTTCAAATACGGCATTCTTAAAAAAATAGCATCAAAGCCGGAAATCTTCAAAATTGAAATAGTATTTAAAACTGATATACAATGATTAATAATAACCCTAATGGGTAATATAGCATTAATTCATCCTGCTATTTACCTAAGATCTTATTTAAATGAGTTTTGTAACTACAAACGAGATACAAAACTAACAATCCTTTTTTTTGAATTTACTAACATTTGTCTTAAAGTCACATTGCCACCTTTGATACTAGTCGACTCAGTTGGTAGAATACCCCAATACTCCATTCAATCCTATCCTATTCTATTATCCTGTAAAATAATTTTATTTAGCATAAAGCATAAACATTGTATAGAAGGACATTTAATTCCAGTACAAGACCTATTTAAAGTAACTTTTTCTCGAATATTACACCAAAAACTTTTATTTGAAATAATAACATTTTATTTTATTTATATATTGGGTATAAATAACATTTGAGTTACCCATCATTTGGAATCACCCAAATATTAAAAAAGTAGTTTATCAAACAACAACATTGTAAACACAATGAAAACAGTGCGATAATAAATTTTATCGTATACTCTAAATATAAAATGAAAATGTTTCATAAATATAATATTAAAATTTTCACCGGTGGTATGTAATTATTCCTCGCTTCATACATAATCAAGATTAATTGCTGGACGATTTGTTTCAACTCAACATTTTACTGTCAGTCCTTGACCAGTTCGTGATATCAGATTTCATTTAATGTATTGAAATGCAAGTTTCTAAGGAAAATTTAGTAGCAAAAAAATGACAAAACTGTTGAAAATAAAGTCAATAGAAAACTGCATAAATATTGTAAATTCTAAGAAACGCCGTAAATGACATTGCTAACGTTGCGATAAGAGCCTAGCAAGATAACCAGTGATAAAACTTATGATAATAATAGACTCATTATTCAGTCCAATTTGTTCATTATTTATTTGTTAGATTATGACTGAGAAAAGGGGATAGTTGTAGGAATACTTTGCTGTTGTAGACTGTTATTTTGGTTGGTGCGAACCCGGAGTTTGGTATAATCTATACACATTAATACAGGCATTGGTAGCCTAGGTACACGCTAACTTGGGAAACTGAGTGATGCGGGTTCAATTCTCGAGTCTCGCACTTATCACTACATAGTATAAAACAAAGTCGCTTTCTCTGTCCCTATATCCCTTTGTACGCTTAAGTCTTTAAAACTACGCAACGGATTTTGATGCGGTTTTTTTAATAGATAGAGCGATTCAAGAGGAAGATTTATATGCATAACTAGCGGCTGTGCTGTGCTAAGTCTAGGAAAAGCCCAAGCGAAGCGAGGGCGAGTCGCTAGTTATACATATATGTGCTAATCATTTCTAACAAGATTACCACTTGCTTTACGGTGAAGCAAACATTGTGAGGAAACTCGCATGTCTGAACCTTGGTAGTTTTCATCAGATTCCGTCAACCCGCACTTGCCCAGCGTACTGAATATGCGTCCCATGGCCAGCGGGGCGTTAAATGGGGCCAAATACATACTCATTAACATCACAGATTTAAATAAACCTAAAATTTTATATTTATATAACATTTGTTCTTTTTTTTTGTTAAAAATATTTAATAAAAAAACACAACGCATAAAAAGCATGAAAAGATTGCCAAACAGCTTTACATCGTAAATTTTTATTTAATCAGTTTTAACTTTAAAAAGATATTACTGAATAGTAGTCGCCTGACTGAAATCGTGAATTTAATATTTAACGATGCTTGTAATAATAACAGTAAAACGTTCGACTAGTAGAAGTAATTCTAGAAACTAACTGAAAATATTGTAAAATAATGAGGTGATCGCAAACAAAATTGACTAAAATCAGATTTTTTTAAAGAATATAATAATTAAAAGTAAACTATATAATTAAATCAATTCCCTATTCAATTGTAAAATAAAACTTTAAATTCAAAAGTACTTTAAAAACATGTTTCTCTATACATCGAGCAAGTCATCACATTACATAGAGCCGGCCCGTGTGTACACAACATGTAATTAAAATAATAATAGTTGCTATGAAGGTTTAGTTACATTTTATTACTAACCGAGGCGATAACGCTGGGAATGAGCAGTCTTTCTGCTTAACAATTGACATTTATAGTGTAGTGGCGTAAAATCTATTTTCATGCAACATAATATGCTATACTTTTTAAGTTTTTACCCGACTGCGGCGATGACTTATAGAGGGTAATGTGTTTGAGCTGTATGTACACGATATGTGTGTATTTTCGATATACAATCGACAAATCAAATCAAAATATTTTATTCAGCATAAAAATTGTTACAATTTCTTGCTGAACGTCATCCACCTTATTACAAAACAAAGACTAACGAAAGTACCCGGTTTAATCCTTGACCAAAAATAAATCTTATTACAAAACGAAGTTTATCGCTGATTCGAGGATCATCTATGGTGCTAAAGATAATCCTCTGAAGACCCTAGTTTAACTATGGTACTAACGTCACATTAACGCCAAAAGTAGTCTGTGACCATCAATTTTGAATTTGTTTGGTTGCCTGTTGATTGTTGAGTGTGTTGTTGTGATTTTGTGGTTTTTATTTTTTTTTATTTATTTTTATATTTATTTTTATTTATAGTTATAGTTTAAATTGTGCAGTAGGTAAGTGTTAAAAAGATCATACAGAGCATACCTAATTACAAAATTAATAATAAAATAGTACTTAGTGTATAAATTTGAAAAATAATTATAACTCACTTTCTCTTCAGAACTCCAATTTTTACCCCTTTTTTGTTTTTTTTGATCCGTTATGAGTGACAACAATGGACTTAGTTTCACAAACACTTGAAATATTCTCCTATGTTACGTAGGTAATTACTGAATAGGTTAACTTTGTTTATTGTAAGGTGAAACTTAAAACAATCAAATTGAAACTACGCGCGTCCCGCTATATCATATTCACGTTCCGATTCTCGCAAGAATCGTTTCCCAGTGATAAAACTGTTAATTTGAATTATCGTCAATAAATACACATATTTTATGTTATTGAATAAATATTAATCAATACTTATTTAAATAATTCGTTTACGAAAGTATTAATCACATATTTTTGACGCAGGACGAAAATTGTAATTCAATATTGAAAAGAAACGGAACGTTGCGAACGAACATGATTAGATGAATGAAAAATATTATTATTAGTCTGTGGAAAATAATTAAACTAGGGACAATCTTTGGTATCAGCTGGTCCTCGATTAGTTGATGATTTGTAATAAAGTCTTTTAGTACCGTAACAAACTCGGACGTTTTAGTTCGGGTTTAAACCAGGACTTAAATACATTTTTGTAATAAGACCATCTTCTACCACCAGTTCGGAAAGAAGGAACCTTTGACCTGAGAAGAACTGGCGAAATAAACGGGACATAAACGGACTAAATCGATTTTGATTCATACGTCGCGTCATTATTTTACACCGAACGTAAGCCATACAGCTATGTTTATAGTAGACCATAAATCATAGATAAGTGTTGCCAATATAAATGTAGAATACTCAACATAGTGTATGTGTGAGGTGCAGTAAAAATATACATATTAAATTCATACATAGTAACCGACAGCATCACTATTAATTAATTAATCAAAAATTATATGAAAATATCTTAATTATTTAGATTCGTATATTCTTAGTAAGAATGCGCTACTAGCTTGGATCGCTAAGCTCGCGTAAAACTTTTAAAACTAACGTTATATAAAAATAACATGAAAAGTTAAACAAAGAGTCGAAATCCAAAAAGATAGGTTTTTTTAATGACAGATAATTAGTAGAATTAATAGTTCTGAGACCATCACATCTCTATTTAGTTGCCAAGTTTCATCTAAATTCTTTCAACGGTTCATGCGTGATTGAGTACAAACTTTCCACTAATAACGATTATGATAATACTATTATGTATAAATCAGATTAATGTAATGTGAAAGTAAATGTCTTTTTGTTTGTTCATTCTAACCTAAAATCGCTTAACAAGTCTTGCTGGTTTGGAGGTATGGACCTTGAATACATCATAGACTGGTCCATACAGCCATACATAGAGCAGAGCCGCGATTAGAAACTAGTCAACTATTTTGAATTAATAACAATAACAACGGAACTGCAGTATGTTTAGATTTGATAACACACTCGCTTGGTAACCAATTGAAGCGGGTTCCAAATTTTAAACGCTGCACTGTTTCTATTATACATTCATATGAATTTCCTAAATAATTATAACGCTTGTTTTATAACATCATAAAGAAAGCTGTATGTTGGAGTAAACTATCAAATATTTTCAACTTGCTACTGAACACTGCGTTGTACTACCGGATCCCCACTCACATTGAAGGCAAGTCATGCCCAGCCATGGAACTGGAAAGGATCGATTGAAGTATTAAATTATTCGATTCAAATTCAAAATATCTTACCTGCCGCCGCGGCCTGCGGGGAGCTGTACGTAGGTGTGTACTGTTGGTAGTAGCCCGGCGCCATGTACCCTTGTAGCGCGGGGTAGCCCTGGAAACAAACGTTTAATCGTTAACATAATATCTCACCTCGTACGGCGTACCGCAAGCATGCCTGCCTTTCCTACGACGGTTTAATGACATTTGAAATGCTGTTATAATGAAAAAGATACAAAAAATGCATTTTTTCTATAAAATTACACCTAGAGATAAATTGTAAAAGAAACACAAATACATAATTTTCTGCCGTATTCGATACAAGAAATAATTTTCTTATTTATATTCATGATTTCAGATAATAAGATATTGTTCATTTAATATTACGAGAAGACTGCTTTTCATATAAATGTTTAACGTCCCTTTAGGAGTTAAATGTCAATTATTGTCACTAATATACATAATATTATGTATATGTAAATGGAATTGTTAAATTAGAAATTAAACACAATATATGAAAACTTTTCAAGTAAAATATGAGAAAACATAAATTCTAAACTTTTAAATATACAAATTACAACACATATTTATTTTTTTCAGCTTTCTACTAACCGAAACCAATTTTGGCAGTAAAGAAAAATTATGCAAAATTTCAAGTCATTCTAATTTAAATATTTTTGCATAATTCTTTCCTTGTAATATACAATTTACATAATATTTTACAACACCTTTAACGATAATACAAAAGCGTACTACACTCTTAAAGTATGAATCAGGTATTTAATCTATATAGAGATAATGCACAAAACTTGTAAGTGATCTTCCCCAATAAATAGTAATAAAAAGTTTTCCAGTCTGTGCTAGTCTCGGAAATTGGTACATTCAAACAGACAAAACAAGTAGTTTCAGCTTAGAATGTCTGAAACTTTATCGTCATATAAAATTTCTTTGTCTACGGGGTTTCTAAAGATCCTTTAATTTTTGAAAAGATGGCATTAAATGGCGGTCATGTTGTTTGCAGTAGAAGTAATCTTCGACAGTACATCAGATTTTCTCAATTATGCAAGAGAACCTTTTCAATGCAATATTCTAGGCACAGGACCTAAAAGTGAAAACCCCTTTCTGGTAAACACACAAATTTTAACTAACTTAAATATATCAATCAGTCAAAGGCAAAAAAAAAATCAATCCTAACCTTAAACTTTTAGTGGTTGAATATTTGTCAAACAAACGTTATATTAAATTGTAAATGGTAGCAAATTATTGAACATTGCAAATTGTCCGTGACCCTAAGCAGTGCGTCAGCGCAGACTGTGCACAATGGGACCTGTTTACTAATAGACGGCACAATCATGTCTAAACTTCCGTTCTTAAGACGATGAGATGGCAAAGATTTATCATGTTAGAGTGATTGAGTATGTCCAAATCTTTACAACATATTTTAGGACTTTATTTATTTTAGAGTTATCAGATCTATCTATTCAGATTTTTTGTGACTCAATCTCTCCTGTGACCATGGATTCTGTAAAGCATTTTAAGTCGGAGATAAAAATTGGAAAGCACTTAAGAGTGTATCCTATAAAGCATGGACTATCCAGCCCCGCTTATCACGCGGGAAAACCCTAAAGCCGTGGGCAAAACCTAGTTAAACATAATCTAAGTTATGTTACCACGTATACTAAATTTGTAAACATTCGTATTTAACTACATATTATCACTTTTTATTGTGGTAATGAAATAACTTAAATGCAAAAGATATACTGAAGTGCAAGTTGTTTGGCTCGTTAACTTTTTACTGATAACTTTTTAATTGAAAAGTTAAAATCTCTTTTTTATTCCTCTTGGAACACAAAATTTAAGCCACCTACATATTTTAACCAACCACAACATATTTTTCACTTATTTCTTTCTAAATGTTCAATGAAGTTTTAGCATTAGCAAAAGATCGATTTAAATAGATCTGACATAATATATGCAAGTAGTTTTATATGAACAAAACTATTTTCTAACTAATCTATGAAAAATAACTAATGGAAGACGCATACGTAGATGGAATAAATTAAAAAGTAACTAAATTGATACTTTCGAAGTAAAATAATTACCTACACGTAATTAATTTTAATACCATCAATCGGTACATACTACAAAGCGGTGGTAGCTTAGTGGTAATTCGCCTGCTTTACATTGAAGTCCTAACCGCGGATCTTAACATCTCTGCTATTTTCAGGTGCGAATCATTTTACGATGTTATGGTGAAGGAAATCATCGTGAGGAAATCTGCATGTCTGAGAGAACCAAAACTTAGTTAGTTTTCGAAAGACGTATGAAAAATTGAACACGTGACGGCCAGCGTGGTGAAATATGGTAGTAGAGGAGACCGTGGAAGATCGACCTTCACCGATCTGATAACCAGATGAGACATATTTTTTATCGAATATAATTTATAAACAAATATGCCTATAATTACTTGCCTATCTGAAAGTGCTCATGGCTATTTTTAGCTGGGCAACAGTGCTTTAAGTATGATTTTTTGCAGGCAAGTCTATATGACTGATTTTGTAATAAAATAATCTAAAATTTGATATAACTTTCGATAAGTTAACATAACGATGGAGTCACCTATATTGACTTACCTGTTTACATCGGCTTTGGTAGCTATACACAAAAATGAGTAGGCAAACTTACTGAGGCATATTCTGTGTGTTAAAAACTAACAGTGAAATAAAATTCATTTGGTTATCAAAAGAATGAAAGTGATGAAAAAAAAAATCGATTAAAGTTAATTTAATTAAAATCTCTGGTTATCAGGTCGGTGAAGGTCGATCTTCCACCGGCTCTTAGACCATGGTCTGAATAGGGGTTAAAAAACCGAGATTCGGTTGGTTATACTTTCATAGACTAGCCGCTAGGCAGTCAATAGAAAATTGTAACAAGTATATAACCCCCTGAGACGTCAAATACCTTAGTCTCACCCTCTCTCATATGTAAAGCATTCGAAATGTCGGGAACCAAAAATCATAATACAAAATCCGAAAAGATATCTTCATTTATAATTTCAACTACTTTATTTATCATATACAAGTAAATTTAACAATTATCTAAGAGATTTTTACATGGTTACTATGGTATGGTGAAGTAGTACACTTTGAATTACTAAGCCAAAGTTTCTTTGTGATTCCAACAGATACAGTGCAATGAACCTACCGAGTACCGACGTACGACCTTGTGTGACTAACCTAATTAATGAGTTAATAAACTGAGCTAAGTTTTCCATTTTAAAGAACTTCATTCTACTTCACAAAATCTTGATGATATTTTTGATAACTGTACTTCGACAAGCAACAGAAGTAACCGGATTACTCTATAATCTAACTCATATATGAAAACAAATTAAAATACAATAGCCTACATTTCTATTTAAAAATCAATCAATAGAATAACTTAATGTTTGGATATTTTTAAATAAATTAATAAACCGTTCCTTTGTTTAGTTATATTAAGTGGCATTACGTCACTGTTCTCAAGTGCTTTAGAAGTTCATTCCTAACACATTCCTTTGTCAAACGTCTGAGTACTGGGAAAATATAGATACGTTCAGTATTATTTATTGTACTATCCCTAGTCCACGGTTTCGCCCGTAAAAAAACACGTGGGAATATTAGCTAAATAATTATTAATACTCATTTACATTAACATTAAGTAGTTGAATGATACTATGTTTAAGTTAGTATTAAAAGGCTCTCCATATAAAAATTATTAACTACATACCTATGGCTAGAAGTATATCAAAAAATCAAAGCAATCGGTTAATAACTTTGGGAAGGATTTGCAGTATACACAAACGTACATTAAAATTATTAATTATATTAAATTTCTGTTTTATACGAATTATTTTCGAAAGAAAATAGTATTTTATGTTGAGACATTATTACACACAGCGCCATCTAGTTGCGCAGAAAGCTACGAAGGAAGCTTGTGTTACGGATACATATATAAGTTTAAAATACATACATATTATAAATGAAAACACCCATGAATGGAGTACAAACATCCTAGTTTAACAAATGAATGCCCCCAGCGGGACTTGAACCCGCGATCGCTGGCGCAAGAAAGTAGGGTCACTACAAACTGCGCCAAACGTGTCATCGAAATATAATATTAATATGATTTAGACCGACATACTGTTACGTAGGTATGTCGTGATAGAGTGATTGGTAAGTTTCCTTTAGGGATAAGCATATTACGTCATAACATGATAACGCGACAATGGCCTTATCCAGACCAGCCACCAGGCACTACTACATTTGAGGTAGCAAAATGATCGACTCAATAACAAAGTACCTAGTTAATCGAAATCTATACTAATATTATAAAGCTGAAGAGTTTGTTTGTTTGGTTGAACGCGCTAATTTCGGGAACTACTAGTCCGAATTAAAAAATTCTTTTTGTTTTGGATTGTCCGTTTATCGAGAAAGGCTATATTACATCACGCTACGACCAATAGGAGCGGAGCATCAATGAAAAATGTTTCAAAAACTGGAGAAAAATATTTCATTTTCAGCCTGTAGAACGCGAGCGGAGCCGCGAGAAAGACTAGTTATAATATAAATTATAAACTATTCGCACACTTGCGATCTACTAGTCATCTCTATGTTATCAGTCTTCATTAACTACTGCTTGGCCTTCATTGAAACCGGGAACCGGCAAAACTCTCACACACGCAAGTTTCCTCGCGATGTTTTCCTTCACCGTAGTACAATTTTTAATCATGTTGGAAATGAAATATCAGAGGAGTGAGACCCATATACGTATCCACATGTCTTATTTTTATAGTATGAATAAAACTTTGCATTTAATTTTTAAAGTAAACATTATGAAGTAAAATTACGAAAATTTATACAAGTGTTACTTATAAGGTGTTAATTTAAATAATTTATCTGATCGTGTGACAAGTTGGTTGATAAATGAGACAAGTAATATTGCTAATAATGTAATTAAATTTGTAAATTGCCATACTTTTGGAATTGTAAATATATATTTTTAACAACTGTACAAACTACTTTCAGTGTTTTCTTTAGTTTTCATAATATAACTAATTGGTAATTTTCATTTTCTTCTAATTATAAAATATTTTTTTATTTCAAAACTTATTTATAAATTTTTAGTGTTGAGGTTGACGGTAGTAGCAAAGTAAAAAAAAGTGTAGAAAAAAATTAAGCAGGTGAAAAGCCAATCATTCCTATTGTCTATGCTTTGTTTTTTTTTCTAAAATTTAAATCAACTTGGGCTTGGGATATAAAATAATATATCCAAATACATATGTAGTTTCATTCATGAGTTCTGATGTAACAAACATAAACATAGAACTAAAATGAAATACATACTCCTATTTGAAGTCGGTTGAAAAACCTTAGTCATAAAATACAATATGACAGAATTGATAAACTCCTCATATTTAAAGACAGTTGAAAAAGGAAGTCGGTAGTTGGGAAATCATTATTATCTATCAAACTTTTTGCACAGATAAAATAGAACTAAATTATAAATTTATTATATATAGTAAATTGTTCCATCTCAGTCTAGTCTGGAAGAGATATAAGTATGAGTTTAGCACTCATCAATTTACATGTATGTGATGTAACTTTGTTTCATAATAATACTAGCGACTCGCCCTCGCTTCGCTCGGGCTCTTCCCTAGATTTAGCACAGGTAAAGCCGCGGGATCTGCTAGTTATGCATATAAACCTTCCTCTTGAATCACTCTATCTATTAAAAAAAAACGCATCAAAATCCGTTGCGTAGTTCTAAAGATTTAAGCATACATAGGGATATAGGGACAGAGAAAGCGACTTTGTTTTATACTATGTAGTGATGTAAATGATTCTTAACTAACTTTGTTGAATACAATATGTTATGTTTCAGAATAGAACTTAGATATTATGTTGACAGGTATACATGTCAAGTTTTATGACAGTCAGGTGTTATAAAAGCACTTTCCATATAAACTTAGCTCCCATGGGGATGAATTTTAAAAAATAATAAAATAAATAAATATGTTTGGACATTATTAATTACAATTTAGTCAAAAACCCTAGGCCGAGGGTGAGTCAGAGAGGACACAATTTTATATATCGAAATATTCTCATACAAGTTTATGGGGATATATTTATAAAAAGCTAAATACTTTACATCTCATATAAGGAAACTAACATCAGTAACATGTAACATTTTAACTTGGAACATATAATTTTACGCGTTAAAGGAAAACAACGTGACGTGGATTTGTGACGTTTAACTTTAACTTTACAGGCTGATATGAGTAGCAATCTATACATATATTAAAATTCTAACTGAGTCAAATCTGTAAATTAAAAATTTTTTGTAGAATCTTATTGAAATAGTCATTATTATCGACACAGTCATAATTTATAGTCAGTCTGTCTGTGACCGTATCGCGAGAAAATCACTGCACATTATTATAAAATTTGGTATGATGATAACTGGTTATTTTTGACAAGGTAAAAAACACTTTCCGGTGCTGGAAAATATATAATTTCTATGAAATCTCAACTAATTGTTACAAATCAGCTATAAATATCACACAGTGAAATCTTAAGAAATTGGTTTCTCGTATTTAGAAAGCGAGCAGAGCTAACCTAATAAAATCCTAATAAAAATCTGACCCTATTATGTTAATTCAAAAATTCTATTGTAATGCTGTTTTGTTTTTAAAAAACTATGAAATAAAAAAATAACTAAACACACAAAAAGACTTTCTCTTTTAACTTCAAGCAATGTTTGAAATCTTATAATTACCTAATCATTATAAAAAAATGACATTTTATTTAAAAGGAGAACACATGATGAAATACTATTTTTCATCATGTTTTCTCCATTCTACATGACATTGGAGAAGTAATTTGTGCTTAACTGGCATATTTTAAAGCTGTTAACAAGATAATTGAATTGTAGTATTTTTCATATGGTACCTATTACACAAAAATATTGTGTTTATTAATTTTAGTTTTGTATTTAAGCAATTATTATTAAAAAATGGCTAATTTTCATTTTAGTATCATTATGACCACTTTGTACCCTAACAAATTTAGGCAAATACTTCTGTAGGCAAATATTTTTGTAGACAAAGCCATAGTCAAAATGTTATATATAATTATCCTAAAATAAATAAGAATGCTAATTTATCGCTGCTTTTTGCTATCTCTATTATTTTCCATCTTATACAAAAATGGTCAAAATAAGTTAGTAATAGTACATAGTTATTTTTTTATTATCTCAAAGAATATAAATGTAAATTTATGTAAAAAAATAATGGTAATACTTTTCATTACTTTTGATATGAAGTAATAATTTATAAAAATCATAGTAAATGGACTATGTTGAATCTTATAGGTTATTTTTTATATTATGAAATATAAACAATGATAAATAACTATCAATGAAATAATCATATGAAATTTAAATTTTCCAGACCATATTATAAGGCAAACTGTTATAATGCATAATATCAAATCATTCATTATAAGAATGTTTTAAGTATGCATTTAACTTCTGTTCATATCAACTAAGCATTTAAGAAACAAATTGAAAATTTGGATATCCACTTAACATAGTACTTGAAAAATTAAATCTTTTTATAATGTAGCTTAACATTAAAAAAGAAAATTATACTCACAAACCTGAAATGTTATTTCTGAGTTCTTTATCAAAAATGTTTATGAATAGCCACATTTTCCATTTGTTTCCATGTTTTGATATTTACCTGAGCATACCAATAGCCCATTCCTTGTTGGTATGCATAAGGATACTGCGTTTGTGCTCCCATTGGTGCCGGTGCTGCTGGAGGGTTGCTTGTACTCTGTAAATAACAAATCAAAATAAATTCATGTAACAGTATGTTATTAATTTTAGTTAAATATCAATAATTACCTGGTTTTCTGACCCCCCATTCTCTTTACCCCAGAAACATTTTACTGTATGCCCAGTAATTTCTGTATTATGTGTTGCTTCTATAGCATGTGCTGCCGCTTCCTTAGTTGTGAACCTAATAAAAGCATATCCCTTGTCCCTGAACACTCTTATATCCTGAATCTGACCAAATTGTGAAAATGTACTCTGCATTAAGTCCTCAGTAATTACATTACTAGTAAAACCTCCACAATATACAGTTGTGTTTGTCGGTGAGCTTTGATTGTACACCTCGTCAAATGTTGGTTGTTTAACTCGCTTGCTACTTGGTGCCCCTTCATTAGGACCTTTAGTCGGTGGTTTACGTGTAGACCAATTAGTACGTATAGATCGCGAACCCAACCATTGGCCGTTCATAGCCTGTATTGCCGATTCAGCGTCAGCTTTCTTAACAAACGAAACGAAGGCATATCCTTTAGATTTGAGCGTTTGTGGGTCACGTACTATTCGACAGTTCGAAATTTCGCCAAACGGTGCAAACGCGTCGCGTAATATGTGAGTCTCAATTTCTGGCGATAAATCTCCGACGAATATGTGATGATGGTTGCTCGTGTCCGTCTTAGGCTGATTACCAGGACTTGTAGCCCAGTTAACCTTCATTTCCTTTTCAAGAAATACTCGCTTGTTCATGGCGGCCAGGGCCGTTGCCGCTGCCGTGTGATTTGTAAACTCAAGGAAGGCATATGGATCATTGCCTGGCTCACGAATTATTTTGCAGCCTTTAACTTCTCCTATCTGTCCGAACAACGCGCATAGGAAATCTTCTGTCACACTCGCGTCTAAATTACCGACGTAGAGAGTTTTCGGGTGGCTTTCGTCGCCCATATTAGCTTATATCGTAATCTAGCGGTTACTTTATTACGACTATGAACACTAATATCGAAAATACACACTAATCAACGTGTTATTTCATCACATTAAATATTGGATGACGGATAAAAGAAAGAAAAATGTCGCAAACAGCGCCTAGAACTTCTCGAAAGACGTTGCTGTTGACTCGTGAAACGTTCACTTTTCGGAAACAAACGCATCTATAGACGAATTTCCGGTCGAATAATTTTGAAATTTTGGAGGGAAAAATATTCCAACTATAAATAAATTATACACTTAAATGAAAATGTTCAACAATACCTATTTAATAAATATATCGTAAAATAATTCAGTTTAAGGGAAAATATACTATAAAAACAAATAAAGCATTTGTTATAATTTTGTACCATAGACGACATAAATGAGCACATATAGACACAATAGTTATCTTTTCCGGAAACGAGTGTCTTTTTGAAAGTTTATGAATCATCAAACACATTTTTCGTTTACAAATTATTTTAACAAATACAAATCTCTGATTGGTTAAATTATTGTAACAAAGAATTTCCACAAATCACATTATGTTTAGTGTTGATTAATGCTTATTATGTTATTTAAATAGTTTTATTGGTATTTTTCGCTTGTGTATTGAATTAAAACTTAATGTAATATAGTAACTAAAAAAAGTAATATATTTTTTATAACTATACACAATTTACCAGACTATGGCAATTAGCAAGGACATAATTAGTAAATATAATAATTAATAAAAAAGTTGTACAGAACTAGAAATTAAATTTTGATTATATTGTGATATTGATCATCACTGAATTCTAAAATTTTATACTATTTATGTATGGTTATGGTTGAGGATAAATTTTTAAATTACAATTGCTGTACAATTAGCTAAGATAAAGAATACAATTAGTAAACGTTTGTTATCTGTACATTGAAAGAAAGCGGACATGTCATAAGACAGAGCTAAATATGACAAAATATTAGACTAGGCTGTATGGATGGAATCCTTTGCCATTCCCTATTGGGGATAAATTTTAAAAACAACAACAATTAATATGACAAATGACAATTGACAATTGACAGATGAGATTACCGATTGACGACAGCAAGTAATGATAGGTTGTCGTTCGAATTAAATAGTTGTAATATTTTTACAAACATCACTTAAAAATGTACATATTATACAAATGATGCAAGTTAATATTAGCTTTCTAGCTTACTTCTGACATCTTTTCATTCTCCTTGTTAATATTAAGAGTGTAAGGTTAGAAACTGCTAGTGGAGTACACGTATGCAGTGATTCTTGTGTAGAACGTGTTCTTTTTTAAATTTTTGGTATGAAATGACGTGAGATAAGTACTAATAATAAGTTATTATAATGCTGCCACTTATACAAAAAGATACGCGGCAGACGCGAGGTACGATTACGGGTATCCCTGAAAAGTTTCAAAATTGGCTCAGGCTAATATTTTCTGATAAGAATTCCAAAAATTTATTTCTCTTCCTTATACTAAATCTTTCCTTCGCGTTTGTGGAGTTATTCTATGGAGTTTGGACCAACAGTTTAGGTAAGGCTTTTGAATTTTTCTAATCAATGTTTTAGATATTATTAAAGTATTAACATAAAATGTTATTTTCAGGTTTAATTTCTGATGCATTCCATATGTTCTTTGATTGCACTGGGTTGGTGGCTGGACTTGCTGCATCCCTAGTGTCTAAATGGAGAGCTAATGAACGCTACTCTTACGGCTATGCCAGAGCTGAAGTGTTAGCTGGCTTTGTCAATGGACTTTTCTTATTATTCATTTCCTTCTTTATTCTAAAAGAGGCTGTTGAAAGAGCAATAGAACCACCGGAAGTGAGTATAAAATCATTAAAGTCAAAATTTTAAAGATAATTGTGTTCCGCTTGTAAACAATTATATCAAAATGAACCATACTGTTTTCCAATATCCCACAACATCCTACAATAATAACATCAAAAAGTTTTGCCATAATTGCAATACACATTTAATAAGCAATAAATAACATTAACATACATTTAGTATGATGGTATTATTCAGCAAGTTGTGAAGTGATGAATGTCTTATTTTTTATCTTTTTACTTTGTCATTGGAGAATAAAAGTTATCTGTGATATTATAAATATTTTAAGATTAACAGTGCAACTCTTAGAACCACTTGCTTCAATATTATAATACTTAGCAAACATTGATTTATACAAAATGTGTCCCAAACATGTATAAGACATTTAAATTAAATATTTGGTGCTGAGGGAGTTTCCCTGTATTATGTAATTATATTATTACAGATTACAATTGATAATGGATTGAGGCAAGGAATTACAAAATGTATATTACATGGTTCCATTGCATGCACCGTACTGCACTGTTATGACTAATAGAATTCCTTTAGAATTAATTTGATTTTTTTGTAGATATTATATGTAATACATTTAGGAAAGTAGTTTTTGAACTTAAAATAAAAACAAATTAAATTTCATAAACTTTACTATAAAGCTGAAGAGTTTGTTTGTTTGTTTGTTTGAACGTACTAATCTCAGGAACTACTGGTCCGTATTGAAAAATACTTTTTGTGTTGGATAGTCCGTTTATCGATTGCTTGATGTGGATATTAACTTTCTTATTAATAAAAATGTTTGACATTATAAATGAAACTATCTTTTCAAGGTTCAGGACGGGAGATCTCTCCCATGACCATGATTGCTGTAAAGCATTTGAAACGTTGGGAACCAAAAATCAAAATAAATCCGCGACAAAATTCGACAAGATAGGTTCATTTATATAACAAAACCAATTTAAAGGGAAAGCACTTGAAATTTTAAAAATTTTATATATAAATTATTATTTTATTAAAAATTCTATTCAGTCACGTAATATTTACCTTATTAAATGAGTAACATTACTTTCTATTTAAGCAAAATGTCGTAAGAGTTATCTCAATTGTTACGGCCGACGACCGAGCACGTATTTTCCTGTAACTTTTGTTGTGATTATTAGAATTTTTCAAACCATATGTTTTAAAGTACAATATACGATAACTTAACATAAGTGCAAAATTTAAATAATATGTTAAAAATTAAATGATAAATATTATTTTCAGGTGAAACACGAACGCTTACTTGTCGTGTCTATACTCGGATTCCTAGTCAATCTGGTAGGCATATACGCATTCCACCACGGCCATGGACACGGACACGGCGGCCATGGTCATTCTCACAGTCATGGTCACTCCCACAATCATAACCATGGTCATTCCCATGATGAAATCGAAGCTCCCACGGGTGCTGGGTCAGCCATCATGCGTGGAGTCTTCCTGCACGTGCTTGCCGACACTTTGGGCTCAGTTGGGGTGATCATATCAGCTATTTTAATGCAAATGTTCGGTTGGATGAGAGCAGATCCGATCTGCTCAATGGCTATAGCGCTCCTTATAGCGGCTAGTGTGTTTCCACTAGTCCTGGACTCGGGTGGGGTTCTCATGCAACGTACTCCGACGTCCATAGAACGCGCTCTCCCCAATCTGTACACTAGAGTAATGGGCTTAGCTGGTGTCCATGCAGTGCAAGAGCCACATTTCTGGACTTTATGTAGTGAAGTTCATGTAGGTGCAATTAAATTAGAGGTCGCCAGAGAAGTGGATCCTCGGTACGTTACTGAGCAAGCAGCAAGAATATTCCGGGAAGCAGGAGTTAAACACCTAACAGTTCAGTTAGACTATTCCCCGCTTTGATCGAAGGCATAGTCACAAATGTACATAGCCACCAAGTGGACATTTATTGTATATAAGGCAAGTTATTTAATTTCGTGCAAACATCTTCAAATGCCAACTTGTGATTTAACGGCATATTTGAGACGTATGAATAAAATTGTAGATAAATCTAATCTTTGTAAAGTCTCGATACTGTAATTTAAGTTATAAAAAACCAATATGCTTGACATTCAACTTACTAAGTTCAAGGAAAAATAAGCTTCCAGCCGTAACATATGTGGTAGTTATAAATGAACCTACACATTGAAATTGTACAGATTGAAGTGTGTTGTTACTAGACAATGTTCTACTAAAAAGTTAGTGATGCTTCCTTCCTTTTTATCTTTTATACAAAATAAATTGGAGACATGTAGTATTAGATGTATTTTGAAATTATTTTATTATTATATAATTTTTTTATAGATATTTTATTTTCATTTTTCTATTATCTTTATGATTTATTATAATACAATTTCCAATAATTTTACTAACACAGTATTCTTGAAAAGTTCCAAGTATATTATATGTGCATATATATAATATTTTTACTTACATAAATAAATATAATAAAAATGCAATGTGCATATTTTATCTTTAAATTAATATAATTTTATTTATCAAACATTTACTAAGTTAAAGAAACTATACAGTTTCTTCAATTCGAAATAATCAATATTATTCTATTTAATAAGATTTCCTAAATTGCAAACTTTTTATTTAATATTTTTAAATTATTGTTGTATAAATGAAACAAAGTATAAAACAGATAAAGAATTTTACTTTTAAAAATATTTTAAAATTATAGAAATCTTTTTAAACCCCATTTTTAACAAACTGGGTGTCTGGATATTGATATACAAAATTATTATTTATAGTTTATTTAAAAATGTAATTTAAAAAAAATGTTCTAAACCCACCAGATAAGTTTTAACAGCTTACTTACAACTTACATTTTTATCACAACATCGTTTATATGAATACAAAAATAATAAATCTGTTTAACTTCAACGTTTCTTATGTTTTTAAAAGTAATGATAAAATTGCGCTTTTTAAATGTCGTACGTTGTTTCGATTAAAAATTACTTTATATGGTGTACCTTCGAAAGTCCACAAATTCTAACTTGCGCGTTCGAATTTGTGTTCAGACAATTAGCACTTCCGATTTTGTGATTTTATTCTTTAGTTTGGTTTAAAGTTGCGACTGCTAATTTTGAATTTTTATATTTTTGTATATCTAAGTTCAACATGACTGCTCTTGGCGTTAGTTTTAAAAGTAACCGAAAGAGTAGGTAAAATATAATTGATATGTTCCATGTTTTTTAAATCGATTAAAATGGTTGACTTTATTATTGAAAACTCGTGCTAAGGGATGGTCAATAAAGTTAGAATTCTGTGTTATAACACTGTGCCTAAAACTATTTTACATTAAATATAAGTAAATAAATAAAATTATATTAAAATTGAAAAAAAAATTACCAATTGTCTTAAATTATAAGTTAATTGCATTTATTTGCATAGAAGTACCAAGACATTTATAGGCGTTTTAAAAATATTTTTTTAAATTTTGTAATACAGGTTCATATAATAAAATAGAAATAAAACAAAAATGATTTTTTTATAAATCGTTTTTTTACATCCTCAGCAACGAAACATCGTTCATATACATACAAACATTAAATAATAAATTTGTTAAGTAAAAGAAAATTGTTTTATTAATAATACGTGACTGAGCCACGAGATCTGCTAAGATGTAATCACACTGGAGCACTGGTGATGAAATACAGAAGTTAATTTTTGGAACTTTTAATGAAACAAATACATACAAAACAATAATAATATGATGATAAAATAAGAGTGTAATATTTTAAGTTCAAGAATTTGTATAAAAGAGAGGCCTATTCCCAGCGGTGGGACATTAAAAATAGTGATCAACTTTAGAGCATCAATATTATGAAAGAGTAAATGATACAAAAAATAAGAATCTTTAAATTTCATAACTTTACCAAAAATACTTAAAAATAGGCACTATATTTGTTTTGTATTTAAAAAAAATAATTAAATATTTCTATTATGTTTGTGCTGTAGCATGCATTTAAAAAATAATCCCAGTGTGACTAGATCTGTGTGAATTAAAAAATATTACTCAATAAGTTTTTTGGCTTTGAAATATCTGCGGAGATACAGCACCTGCCACGTGGCGAGTCCCAGCAGGCAGACCATAGAGAATATGCTGAAGAAAAGCACACGGTTGTTTGTTGATTCTGTAACAAAATGTTAATTTCAAAAATGGACATTATATAAGGCTTTAAAAAAGTACTGATTAACTCATTTTCAATTGGAAAAAGAAGTCTGGCCTATATTTTTAATTTTATTTCTTTAATAACAGAAAAGAAAAACTTATTTTAAGTTAAAACAATTTTAAATACAATGTTAACTATTATGTAAACAACATTCAAAAAATTATAGCAACAGATTTAACCAGGTAATGCTACAATATATTATTAAACTATGCTTGAAAAGTATTTTCACTACATTTCAAGAAAAATTAAATGAAATTACCATTAGTGTTTCTCATTTCTTCTTCTCTCTTCCTCATAAGAGTGAAGTCTTGAACAATTGCTTCAGATAAATCCTCTAGTCTCTTCAGTTCAATCTCCATGGGCTTTAGCTTTGCAGCTTCACCAATCTAAAAAAAAACAATTACATTCAATATGTGACTCAACATTTTTTTTTATAACAAATATTAATTTTAACATTTTCTTTGGTTAAAAGCTAGTAAGTTTATTTCAATCTTTCTAATATAAAAAATCTCCTGTTACAGTGTTTGATACTGAACTCTTCCAAAACGGCTTGACCAATTTTTATGAAATTTCTTGTGTATACTTTGTAGGTTTGAGAATAGATTGTGGGCTATTTTTTATTCCCCTAGGTATTAAGGGTAGCCCTCTCCCCTTTTTATATTAAACCTAAACTTTCATCCTTCTACACCAATCCCTAGTTTTAATAGTGATTAGAAGCGCGGAATTTATACAGTGATAATTGATAAACTATGAAAATAGATTAAGTGTATAATAATTGTAATGTTAAAATAACAGCTTTTATTTTACATTATTTTTGTTTGTCTTTAAATTCCAGCCAATCGCAGGAAAGTCTGGAACAGTTTTGACCAGACCTTTACTGATATTAGATAGATGATAATTGATGTAGAGATATTATATTATAGAGCATTGTAAGCTACTTTTATCTTTTACTTCTGAGGGACACACATGAGGGAAACAGATAAATTGCAAGTAATCAAACCACTTGTTTACAACGAGGAAAACAGAAAATATCTAAGATGTTAATAAATGGAAATCACACATGACTCTTCAGGATCAAAGAGAAAACTTAGTTTCAATAAACGTTAGTAGATGGCGTTATCTATTTGTATTAATAAGATTAAGTAAAATTAACAAAGGATATATATATCTTTTAATTATAAAGATATGTTATAGTTTTTTTTCCCATTCAAATCAAATCAAATCAAAACATTTTATCCAGCATAAAAATTGTTACAATTTCTTACTGAACGTCATGAGTCTACCACCAGTTCGGAAAGAAGAAACCTCTGACCTGAGAAGAACTGGCGAAAGAAACTCATTATATTCATAAATGTGTTAAAATAATTATCTATGTATACATATTATAAATAAAGTTGATGTCTGTTTTTAATTTCAAATTACCAGCTTTTCACTAAATGCATATGAAAGTATATACGAATATGTTTTTAAAACTGCTGTCTGTCTGTTTGTCAGCTAATCTCCGAAACGACTCGACTGATTTTGACGGGACTTTCACTCGCAGATAGTTAATGGTATAAGGCGTAACTAAGGCTACTTTTTAACCGACTTCAAAAAAGAAATCTTTTTAATTTTAGCAGAACATAGGGAAGAACCCGAGCAAAGTGAGGGCGAGTCTCTAGTTAAAAATAAATTTCGATATTGTTTTTCACTTAAAGGATTTTTAAAGTTCCAAACATTTCTTTTTATTTAAACAACAACTAGCTAAATGTAACTACTACTAGATATATCTAGTCATGAAACTATTTTAAGTTCTGGCATTTATTATATAACTATGACATGGCCTAGTATAAGTTTTAGTCAAAATTTTTAATATACTAAGGCTTCTTAATATCTTTTTTGTAGGTTAGGTTAGAAAATATGATTGAAGTGAAATTTATTTAGTAAGAATTATACAATAAAATAATGGCTACGATGACACTGAAAAAGTATAAACCATGTTGCAGATATCAACGGCCACCTCCGTACAATATTGAAATCATGTGTTTAAAGCAGAATGATAGGAGGATATTGTGATAATGATGATGATGATGTGTGTGTGTGTGTGTGTGAAAGCAAGTTTCTTTTTCAGGATTAATACTTGTGCACTCCAAAAAAGACAAATATAAAACATTGATAGAATTTTGTGTAGTTACTCATGCATGATATAGTTAATTCTTAATTCCAAGCACACACTATTACCCAAGAAATCTGGCAGATGTAGATTGTCATAGATGGATCACCGATAAAAAAGAAAAAACTATATATATAAATAAAATTAATAAAAGAATAATATAGTAATATTAAGTTTATATTTGGACCAGAACATTAAATTATATGCATTTAGTGTGATTTCTATAATTAGTATAAAAACCAATATTGCACAGGTCTGAATTTATTTATTAAATAAGGCTTACCAACTAGAGTAAATATACACAAATGTAATGACTAAAACTTCAAAAAAAAAATTTTTTGTATATTATATGAAATGAAATGAAAAAAAAAATGTATATTATAACCCGAAATTAAAGGTATGCAAAGATTCTTTTGAGATTTTATTAAAATTAAAATGTACTACTGTAATGCATATAATTTAATAAGTTAACCCATATTTTTTAGAAATAAATAACTAAGTACATAAAAGTTTTTTAAGAAAGTAAAGAGATTGAAAAACAAAGCTAACAATAAAAATTAAAGTAATTCTGATTACATAAATATACAATTTATTTTGTACTTACGCCTTCATAATTTTTAGCTTCAATGCCTACTTTAATATCTAAAGTGACTTCTTGAGACACCCCACGACGTTCTGAAAATGGAAATATATTATGCGAAATATCAATAGGTTATTTTTTAAATATTGCTGTAATTGTAACAGGTAAATACTACAATTTTTGAGAGAGATATAGTTAATTTTAAATTATTATACTTATATAATAATTTATAAATTAAATATTAATTTATAGCTTTCTAAATAAAATCAGCAATTTTGATTATATACTTATTAAACTTGATTTACAATTTATTGCATTAAAGATAAGACAATATTCAATGTATAAGATAAAAGTATGTTGTACAGTTAGGTATATATTATGTATAATCCATATTACGAGAAATGTTATTTAATAATACAACAGTTTTGAGATAATATATACCTTGTGGTACTTTTGATATGAAACAAACTTCAAATGTGTCATATGTTTCTGTAACAAATGTGAATTTTCCTTTACTAATGGCATCCTTTTGAGCTAAAATATGTCCTTTTGAATCTCGAACCTGTATTAAATAAAAATAATTAAATATGGTAGTTCTTTGTAGAACATAAGATGTAAGAAAATTAGAAAAAGTGGTATTTTTAATAGCTAACTGATTGTAATCTTATCAGAGGTGAATGGATCCCTTTTTTAAGTTACCAGCAGGTTACATAAACTTTACATATTGAAAGTAATCGTGTACCATTCATGTCATTTTAAGTTCATTTAAAAAACATTAATAGAATTCAATTTCCATATTGTAATATAGAAATGTTCTCATTTTTGATATCTAGTTTAGAAAGTGTTATGTTGACGTTGTAGCTAAAATAGATCTAGGTAATATGAAACTTACGATGTAATCAATTTTCTGGCCATCGGCTTCTGTTACTTCATATTCACCGGCTACGAGCACGTTTGCATGTAGTTCTTCTTTCAGGCACTTCTGCGTGTTTGGAGCTAAACTCCACATAATAGCATCACAGCCATGCCATAAAACACTCAAAAATAATACGAGATATTGCACCTCCATGTTTTTATTACTTTCTAATATATATTATTGTACAATAATTAAGTTACAATTCATAACTCTTTGAAAACAAACATATTATTCTGTGTCAATAAGACCGATGAGTTGGCCCGAAAAATGAGAAACGTCGCCGCTCATGAAAATGGATCAAAATATGTTGCCATATTTATAACTTTATAATTTGTTATTTCAATGTCAAAAATAAAATCTTAGTCATCTATGATCATAATTTATTTAAATTTATACCCATTTAAAACTTAACATATATTTTTTTTAAATAAAATATACATGTATTTTATATTTTGTTGGATTCGAATGATTTAATTTTACTATTTGATAATGAACACTGATTAATATTGCAGTTGTAAAGAGTTTAAGACATGTTTCTTGTACATTATATATTATTTAGTTTATTTTAATCAAATAATATTGTGTCTAATGTTATTTTATTACTTAAAATAATAAATATAGTAAATTTTTATGTCTTATACCTTCTTATTGTAAAGATTAGTTTAAATGATACTATTTTAATTTTAATATAAATAAAATACAGCTACAATAGTTTAAAATTTAAATATGATATTTGTAATTGTACGTCATGTGTATGAGCAACATTGTATGCAGGTGTTGCATTTGCACAAAAATATTATGAAACGTCAATTTTCTAACCTTGTTTGGTAATAGAAAATTACAATATTTATCTTAGTTATAGTAACGAAAATTTTATACTTATACCATTAATTTATATAAATGTTTTGTAAAATCTTCACTTTCGTAAAGTTTTTTTGACATATTGGTTTATTCTCGAATGTTTTTACTTTTTGGATACGTGAATTTGACAGATCCTTGGATATTTTTATTTCGTATTTAGTAATAATAAATTTATTAGATATTCACCGCAACGTTAAAAGACATCAAGTAGATACTAATTATAATAATTGGTATGTCAGTAAGTAATTTTTGTTGTTTACAAGTAGTGTTTGAGTTTACATAATAAGTTAGCAATTACCTAGTTTTACCCTAATAGTAAAACTGGTATATGATAATACTTTGGAAGATTATTTATAAAAATTATAGTGTCTGTCTTATATACTTTTATTTTTTAAGTCTCAATTTATTTCACCTTGAACCTTGTATAAACATATTAAAAGACCTACCACAATAACAAATGTTTTCCATGTACTATTTACTAAAATATCAAATCCCATGATTTTAGATATAACTAATTAAAACCGTATAATGTAAAAGGAAAGTATTGCACAATATGTATATTTTATAAAGAAACTACATATATAATATTTTCTTGTTTTTCAGATTTAAGTTGGTATCAAATATTGGAACATAACAACTTATATCATATAATGAATATGAGGAAGCTATAGAAAGATGAGGAAATGTATACACCAAATTCTAGTTACCAATTGTGTCAGGCTGAATTAAGGTAAGGCCAAAACAATGTTTTTATTTATAATTTATATTGTTATATTTGTTATTTATTGTTTTGAATCTTAGCAGTTTTTTTTGTTGTTTATTTGAAAAATACCGATATATTTGTGTCTTTTATAAAAGAATTTGTTAAATTTTATCTTTTCAAAAGCTTATTCAATGAAAATCTTGGCTGCAATTTAGTATAAGGTATATAGACTCTGGGAGTAAATGGTATTTTTCCATTAGTGTAGTTTTTTCGACAGATTATTGGGACTTTAATAAATAATATAATATTTTGGGAAAAGAATGTCCTTCACATCCATATACTGAACATGTGCCGAAATTTCATAAATGTATGCTACTAGTTTTTACTTTAATGAATATTATTAATTATTATTTTAATATAGAAGTTATTTTGTGCCAATACTATTTCTCATGTACATCTTGGATATACAAACTGCTTTACTATTTATTAATTTTATTAAATAGTTCAAACATGTACAACACCAAAAGGATTGAAATGTAGGTACAATCATAAACTAATTTGAGTTACCATGCATCAGTGTTGTTAAAAATGGATAAATAATACTAATAAATATTACTCATTTCACACATACATACTGCTAACAACATTATGTTAATATTTTAGGTTTTATTATGAAATATTTTCAAATATCATAAAACATTTACAGATAGATTTTAAATATTATTTTTTACTGGGTGTACAATAAAGAATATTATAATAATATTATTAATATTCTTAATATTAATCAGTTTATTCATGTAGATATAAATTACGATAAGAAATTAAGTTTTCCTATAAGTTTAGTTTAAAACCTTTATTTATTGTACTGTGGTGTGAACACTTAGCATTTTACTATTTTGCATTAAAGCTGTTAACTATGGAGGGACTTAAAATTTTATGGCATCTTATTTTAAATGTGATTGGTAGAAAAAAAAATGCACAGACATTTACTTCTAATAATATTATAGAAATAAATATAAAATTATTTATAGCTCTGACTCAGTGCAGTAGGAGGTATATAAGAAACCACAAGTTATTTTTTTTTGGATATTTGAGACTAGATGGCGTTACTAGTTATCTCGTAAACATTATGCATGAATCATGTAATGATAACATGATATTTTTTTTATATAATTTTATTTAATCTATTTTTTTATAATTTTATTTTTTCATTGTCTCCTTTATTTTAAATCTACTTTTACAAATTGAGTTTGGGTAAATAAGAAACATTTACATTGAAAAAAGATGTGATAATAATAAATTGGCTTATTTAAAATAGCAATTTTTTTATTAATTTTTATTCGATATCTGCCTGTATTACGTGATTTTTCTTTTACAAATAGTTAGGGCTACAATTTTGTCCTAGTTGCTTAAAGGCCTGAAATAAATTTAAAGTATATTTTTTTTATATAATAGACTGTACATCATACATCACGTCTCGTTGTCAAAATCAAATAAAACAGGACAAATTCTTCACGATTACCACTTGTTAGGTACACATTTTTACTTGACATCACTATACATATCTTCCTACCGTCATTTCCTATACTTCCTAAAAGACATCTAATTACCTGGCGGTGGGCGGTAGTGCAATAAAAAGATTTCTACGGCCGCGACGGCGATAGGACGAGCTCCGCATGCTCCCTATCAAAAGTCTAGACTTCGCGTCAAAGTTATCGTGCGAAACGCATTAAACTATCTTATTTACTAATTACTAGTGGAACCCGCGGCTTCGCTCGCGCTAAATCAAGAGACGAACCCGAGCAAAGTGAGGGCGAGTCGCTTGTTACATTACATATTATGTGTAACTCAAGCGGTTTAGGCAGGGCACGCTAGAATAGCTCGCAGATGGTAGATTTTTTACTACTTACTTGACACTTATCGTCATATTTTGGACAATTCATACAATATCTTTATAAATAGTAGCCTATGTGCTATTCTGATGTATAAGCTATATTATTGTAAAGTTTAATTAAAATCCATTTAGTAGTTTTTACGTGAAAGAGTAACAAACATCCATACATCCATACTTACAAACTTTCGCGTTTATAATATTAGTATAGATAAACTATATAGCAAAACACCTTCCATGTCACCCGGTGTTGTGTGAAAGTGTTTGGTGTACATTCGCGACTTAAGAACCCACGCGGGACATCGGCGAACCAGGTAGTCCAATCCACCCTTTCTATTTTTACCCAACACCTTCCACCACTCGTGTATAGTTTTCGAATACATACTTCGTTAGGAAACTTAGTCTTCTCGGAAGGAACTCCATCACCTCCACGTATGGAGGGAGGCCTCACACTTTTTAGGATGAGAAAAGATTAATTAATTACATTATACGATATGCAACTTTTAACTTGTTGCTCAGTTTGTAGTAATCGTACTTGCTATGTTAGCGCGAACGTTCGCGGTTTCGAGTCCCGTTGAGGCATTTATGTGTGTGATGAGCACAAATGTTTGTACTCCAGTCATGGGTGATTATATTTATATCAAATCAAATTAAAATATTTTATTGAAAATTATAAAATTGTTACAATTTCTTACTGAACGTCATGAGTCTACCACCAGTTCGGAAAGAAGAAACCTTTGACCTGAGAAGAACTGGCGAAAGAAACTTAGCGGGACTATTTTTTTTCTTTCTCTCTCTTTTTCAAATTAAATTGCGAATATAGTATGCATTTAAAAGTAATATAATTATGTACATTGTATGTGCAGAGTATCATCTATTTTGTATCCATAACATATGGTAGTAGATACATTTGCGGTTACGATATTTCATGAGGAGATAGGAGATTAACATAATCATATTTCTTGAATTAACACATATATCTCACAATAATCCACTTCATCGGACATTTTTTGAGGAAAACCTGCTATTTCAAATTGAACATATTTTTATTGTTTAACTTAAAGATTTGCAGAAAACATTTTTAATACTAACATACAAGAAAACCTTGACCTTTCCCTTGCAATATTTGGTATCACACATTTTAAGGTTTCCGTCTTGTTTTCGCAGCAGTTGTTAGGTTGCCTATGTGTTGAGTATCAGTTTATAATTAACCCAATTGTAATCATGTCCCAATTTCAATAAAATGTCTGATTTTTCAAGTTGTAAAGGAATCTTTTAGGAAAAAAATACTTTCGGTTTCCCTAATAATAGTTGATGCAAACGTCTGTCAATGTTTAGCTCTTGCTTTTAGCATTATACAATATACATTTTCATAAAAAAGCTAATTAATTATATTTAAATAGTTAAAATATTTGTTATAGATCTATTTCAGTCATGTCATGAATAGTCAGGTTTTTTCAGTTACATACGAAACGCTGGAAATCAAAACCCGCGAGAAAAATTGTAAATTTCAAATATTTGTGTAAATCTAAGAAAGTATTATATTATATAATAATAATATGAGGTTGTATCATGTATGAAATTAAACAGTCGCAGGTACTTAGGCATTATGAGAAAATTTCTATTTGATTGATATAAAAAATGTCCTAAATGATCGGTGTGATTTTTAGCTCGTTTCCTTTTATGAATTAGTATTGCAGCAAATGTGAAAACACGTTATTTATTGTAATGAAGAAAAGTACTAGTACTTTTTTTACACATTCATTTTGTCGTCTGTGTCACCCCTTTAAGGGATGCTCTACCAATTGCTTAAAACGAAAAACGGTGACAAGAAGTTCAATGAAAATGCAAGCTTAAACTGTAAATTATTTATTCAAAGATTTACCATAAATTAAACGTTTTAATTTTACGTTTTTATACTCCACAGAGAACATAGTTATTTTATACTCCATCACCTACTTTCAACCGCCTTTGGATAACTTAATATAGTCATATATAAAACAGGTCGAGTATTATATTCAACGAACGTGGTATCGAGACGAGTCGTAGTATTAATATAAATACAATACCAATAACCTATCTATCTCTGATTTTCCTTACTAGCAAGAGGAAGTTGATGTAAATTATAGTTATGCAGAATTCCCAACAAAATAAAATCAAAATTATAATATTTACCCTCTTAGATTTAGGCAAATATTTGATAGTAGTGATGCACCCAAGCTCCACTCGTAGACACTAGACACGTTTTATAGTTATAGAGTTCGCAGAAATGTGATATTTTCCTGTACTAAATAATAGTTAAAAAAAACTAAAAAACACGCTTTTTATAGAAAACCGAACTAAAAAATAGAAAATAAAATTTTATTTTCTATTTTTTAGTTCGGTTTTCTATAAAAAGCGTGTTTTTTAGTTTTTTTAAACTATTATTTATTTTCTACTTTTTCTAGCAAAAATCATATTTTGCAAATTGAAAAATGGAATAATTTTATCAAATTAGTGTATTGTCATCGGTCCTCAATAAATCTACAAAGTTTGAACGAAATCTGTCCGTTTAAAGTGGGTCAAAATCGCGCCCAAAGAAGTCGGTTACAAACAAACATACAAACATACAAACATACAGGTGAAGCTAATAAAAAGCGTGTAAAAAGTCTTTTATGCTGACCCGGATAATCAGCTATCATCCTACCAAATTTCATTATATTCTGTCTCCCCTAGATAGAGATTTTCTTGTGCTGCGGTCACAGATAGACAGACAGACAGAAAAGCTTAAAAAGGCTGGTTTCAAATTAAGCTTGCCTACTAAATTGTTCTACGCTCAATTCATACAAAATTAATAAGGTAAATAATTCAAATATCGTAATGACCTATCGCAATAATTATAAGGCCGAATCTGGTAGAGCCATATTATGCGTACATTATACAATCTGATTCAGTTCACTAATCATTAATGTTGAAGAAAACGTCTTGCAGTACTGTCAAATGGATTTGACTTTTTTTTAAGATTGATCGTGACTGGAATAGGATGACACGAAAATTAACTGTTACCGATAGTATGATAGCATTACATATATTTCTTACTTGATGATATTTTATCACACCGAAATTGGACTGTGAACGAACTGTGAACCTATAGTGAGGATCGGCCCTAAGTCACTTATACGAGAACTAGCTGCGCCCCGCGGTTTCACCCACGTAGTTGCCGTTCCCGTGGGATTACAGGGATAAAAAGTAGCCTATGTCCTTATTATCTCTATCTGTGTACCAAATTTCATCGAATTCGGTTCAGCGGTTTAGGCGTGAAAGCGTAACAGACAGACATACAGACAGACAGAGTAAGGATGCAGGGTTAGTGAGTCACGTGCACCTAATATTTGCACGATAGGAAATCAATAAGACACTTAGCCTAATACTTTCTTAGGCTTACGTGAATACTTGACATTATAAATGAAACTATCTTTTCGGATTTTGTCGCGGATTTATTATGATTTTTGGTTCCCGACGTTTCGAATGCTTTACATCAATCATGGTCATGGGAGAGACTAAGGTTTCGTCTCAGGAGGTTATATACTTGTTACAGTTTGTCTGTACACGACAAAATCCGAAAATATAGTTTCATTTATAAGACACCTAGCCATTGAAACTATCTTATCATGGAATAATGATAATAATGGTATACAAAGTGTCTTAAGATGGAGCGTTATTCTAGTATTTTCGTTACGTATATATAAATAAAAATGAATTATATTTTTACTAAATGCATATGAAATTGTATTCTTATTGTATAAACACAATTTTTGTCTTTCTATACGTCTGTCTGTCAGTTTGTTCCGGCTTATTTCGGAAACGACTAGCCCGATTTTGATTGATTTTTTAAAAGAGGAAGGATGAATATTAATCACCATTCTAATTTGGATTTATATATTTAATATTTATTTATGTATTTTACGTACTTAATATCTCTATCAGTTTTAAATATAATTCAATGTTTTCTTTTTCATGAATAGTTTTTATGAAATCATTGTTTTTGTAATAGAAAACTAGTAATACATATTCAAACAGCATGTTTAAATTGTACTTTATGTCAATTTTTGTTATTGTGGTGAATTTCGTCTTGAAAACTGTTCGAAACCATCCCGTATATGTCGAGACGGGTGCAAAACGTTTAAAGGTAGCGCCGGTACTCTGAATGTTAAACAGTCTACGTAAATACGTGAGCAAGTGCGTGATGTAATATTATACAATGAAAACGAGAGTTGCAGTGGTGTGGCGCGAAAATATTCTTTATGTTGCATTCGGATTCATTCAGCTGACTCGGCCGTGACAATGCGCGATGCGGGGGCGGGACGCGGCGAAGAAACTGGGTCGGCATCGATATGTTGTCAAGTTCAAGGCTACGCTAGTGGCTTCCGATCGTTCCCTAGATGGCGTTGTGCGATTCAAAAAATTTGCGAGAGGTGTTCGGTGTGCGGGGAGGGCGAGGGGACGAATTTTCGGTGCAACACACGATACGACGCTGCACTCGTGTGTCGAACGTCGCGACGCGCAGTAGTCTAACGTGTTACACCCGAAAATCGAGCTCACTGCTGACCAGATTCACTAAACCGACATGGACTGGATGGACGACGTGGTGCGTACTTTCTATTAAATTTATGTTTAGACTCTGTAAACGTAGCGTAGGCGCGACGTAGCGCTCCGACAGAATTTTTATTTTCTACACAATTCACCATGACCTATCCTAACATTTTAACTTTTACATTTATCAAAAATATATTGCTTCTCTAGCATTAATAGGAATGATGATTAAAGCAAATACATACTGTAATGTGTGATTAAATGTTAGCCATAAAACTCTACAAGTGAATATAATATAATTATAATGAATTGTTTCATAACATGTTACATATCCCTCTTATCAAAAGTTACGTATTGTGCTGAATGAGTTTAACAAGTGGTTAACAATTGACGGATTCGCTGGTCCAAAAATTACTTTCTGCTCCATATAGCTATTCTGCCTCGTAACATCGGAACGGAAATTCTTTGAAACGATCTATTCTGTAGAGCTCAATCTTATTTTAAAACATATCCTACGCTTAGTAATCTTTAATTCGTAAGATTGAAACTTGTTATAGCTAAAAATCATTGATTTTCGTACAAACTAGGCAAGTGCTAAGTGACAGATCGCCAGATTTCCAAACACCGGTGGTACACGTGCGAAACGCAACGCACGTACCCGACCTGCCTCAACGCGCTGATCGATCGCCCGCCGGCCATATCTGCGTCTAGCGTTAGCCTCTAACGGTTTTTTTTCTCCTCCTATTTCAATACCTAATGTTTAGACTCGCCAAGTACACGTTTCTTATTACTCTATTTGATTCCTTGTTCGATTTGTTCTTTGTTACTCCAGACGGCGAACCTGTTTAGGCGATATGCTGATGAATATGCACGCACTCAAGGCCGTCTATTGAAAGTCTATTTCATTTTTGTTAAACGCCTTTTGGAATTATATTGAAATAATAGAATTGCGTTTTGAATTTTTAATTTTTATATGTTGCTATGGGGTTATAATGGTCTTTGTTTTATGAATTAAAAATGAATTCGACTTAATAGTACTTAGTAATAAGTTAGTAATAATCAAAAGACTGTCTTTAAAAAAATGTGATTTTTTTAGGCTACATGTTATTTTCGGCAATAGTGACCTAATTCCATATTTTTTTCAATAATAAAAATATTGTAGTTATGGACTGTTCCGTATAATTTTGTAGAAATGTAGGTCTCTAAATCTGTGAATTATATATTATTTTGAAGTTCTTTTTAGGTATTTATTAAGTTTTATGAAAAACGTTCTAATCAATAAAGTTTTATGAAAATTGTTTAGTGGTAGTGCCATGCTTGTTACCTTCGGGTAGCATCCGAATGGGCCGGCACGCCCCGTATAGTTCATTAGTACCACTCTCTCACAGAAGACCGGCGTGAAGTGGCAGCTATGCTGTCGCGTTTCGTCCGGTGAGTGAGAGTCCGGGAGGCCCACTCTCCTTCCCCCTCCCTCTTCCCTTCATCCTCCGCCTTCGTTCCCCCCTCCCTCCCACTTCCCTCCCTTTCCTGAAAGGCCGGCAACGCATCTGCAAACCTGGCTTGCAGATGTCCATGGGCGGAGGTGATCACTTCCCATCAGGTGAGCCTCCTGCCCGTTTGCCCCCTTTTTACCATAAAAAAAATAAAAAAAAATCGAATCTTTCGCGTGGATAAATGGTGTGCAATAATTTAAAGCACTCTGTATCGTAATCTGTTCAACACAAATTTGATAATTACTTGGCCTTGACTGCAGTTTTATCTTGTATTCGTAAATATCACCTTTAATGTGTTTAGCATTTTAATATCTCCAACACAAGCAATACATACGCTATTAAAAAAGCACGGCTCTATTTCAATCGTAGTGATAGACTACGATTTTCGAATGCAAATAAATGAATAATGTAGAGACATTATTCATTTGTAAAAATAACTTTTCGATTTTTCCGCAGATTTATTTGGATTTTGGTATCTCGGCGTTCCGATTATTTAACAGTAATCATTATAACAAGAGACTCTACCCAAAGAATCCGCGAAAAAACCTAAAAAACAGTTAGTTTTATATAAAGAGCATATTTAATGACAAATGTTCATATAAATCTAAGAAATTCATTGCTTATAATAAGAGAGTAAGAAAGTAATAATTTTCGTTACTAAATTAATGCATTGAAGATCATTTAATATGTGTTTGTGAGCTTAGATTGTTTATATATGTTGCATCGATATATTTCCCACTAGTATTTAAATGATCTAATTTTCTTTTTATGGCAATACATAAAATCCTCTAAGGCCGCTATTTATTACTGCGCAACACCGTTACTTTGTCACGATGTATCATTTTAAATGTATTAAAGTACCGTATTTTCAACGTTACTATCCAGTTAAATTATTAATTTTAAAGGTGCATGTGATAGCGTGAAATTCACGGTTGTGACGCATGGATTCAAAACTACGTCAAGATGATTAGTACATAGATTAGTGACAATCGATTTTAATTTGCAATAAAATTTTTGGAAATTTAGAGGATTTTATTATATACTTAAAAACTTTTCTTTCTCCGGAATACCTGTGTAAATATAAAAATTAAATTTAATTGTTCACTAAAAACGGGAAATAAGAAAAAATCGCACATTTAAAAAATACGTTAAATTCGGTTGCAGTTTCGGAGTTCATCTCGAGCCAACACGCGAATATATTACGAAGATTCTTTTCCTCATTTCCTATTATAATTATTAGAATAAATATAATAAGAGTAATATATAATCATAACATATAATAGAACAAGTAAAATAATGTGCATATTTTTAACTTGTGGCCGGTTATTCGATCAATGTCTTATACATAGCAAGTGTTGCTTAACTACATAGCAAGGTAACACGAAACAGCATTATAACTTGACTGAACGTATTATAAGCTCTTTAAATCCATGTATATATTTTAGTAAGTTTGTTCTATTAATATTAAACGAAATAATAGAATTATGCACTATAATATTTTCTTCTCTACAATAAAATTACAGTACCTCGTAGCATAAAATCGTTACTATTACGTAAACTCGTAGGCATTTGTCTACGAGCTTTCACTTGGTTCATTCGCTTGTATAAATTAATATCATACAAATATTATTCTTTGCTTTCTTTTAAAATAACTCTATTATTCTAAAAAAAATATTGTGATATAAACAAAAGAAATAACTGAATCCGCATAGTCGTTACAAGATAAATTGACTCTACGTAACTACGTAGCGTTCCGACAAAAGGAAGTTTGGCTTCCATACTAAGATGATTCACTAATGACACTTTGTTTTATTTAAACAGTGATGTGCCCGCGGTGTCGCTTTATTAGAAAAGATAATTATTATTATAATTACTAATTAGATACAAAGTTATTATTTAATATTATTAATTATTAATACATAATAAGAATGATTCTTGCTATTGGCATGATTAGATATTTTTATCAATTGGGTCACAAGATCATAAAACTATGGTCATGGACACTTCATAGATATCATTACATGCAATTACTTGATTTATGCAAAATAATAGTATTTCCGCGTCTTATAGAGTAATCTTGGCTTACTTTTAAAGCATCTATGTAATAATTTGTTTGAAGTTACATTTGACCTTTCATATCACTCTGTGGAAATGTTTGCGGTACAACATTGTCGTTTTATAGCGCTGTTTTATCAATTTACATACTTTGCTCTATCTTTACAAAATAATTTCTCACTACATACCATTAGTAACGCTTTTGTATAAAAAAAGCTACAAACTATGTTTGTATGACATATTCCGCGATGACGATTCCGTGAAACTCGTTGATCCTATTATTATTTTTTTAAAGTCTCGTAATTGTCATTAATGATGTATGTATAACATGCTTTAATAGTTAGCCGTTAGAATTTTTAGTTCATAGCATTTTCATTGCATTTAATGAAGGTAGTGTGATAATCAGTAACATCTTTTGACTATATGCTTATGAAAATATATACGGTACTTACATCAAAAATCACATTTATAATTTTTTGTCTGTCTGTTTGGTCCGATTAATCTCAATAAAAATAAAACGGCTGGATAAATTTTGATGGCACTTTCACTCTCTAGTACATATGTCGCAGGATAATTTGATAAACCGAATTTTTGCAAAAACTAGAGATATCGCGAAAATACGGATAATTAGACAATTTCTATGATATTTCTCAATGTAACTTTAAATATACTTATCTCTGATTGGCTTGATTTTTTTTATAGACCAACTCTTATTGTGATTGGTTCCTTGTATATAGAGCTATAAAGCGTAAGAAAAGACAATGTGGTATAGGATTTTTAAAATATTTTAGTTAAAATACAAACTTTGGACCTTTTAAGAGCTACATTTCAATCATAGAAAGTGTATTAAGATAAATAAAAAAACGCGCCAAAGTATTGACAAGAGAAACGTCAAGTAGTCAACCAATCAGATTACACGTTGTTTTGGGTGATCCGATTGACCAATAAGTGCGCGCTTTGTTTATAATAGCCAATGATTCTATTCGCAATCTTACTAAAGCAACTATTGTTTTCGCAAAAACCCTATCCCTTTTTCAGTAACATTGAGAAATATCATAGACATTGTCTAATTATCCGTATTTTCGCGATATCCCTAGAGTTTTTGCAAAAACTCGGTTTATCAAATAATCCTGCGACATATATATAGATAGCTAATTTTATAAGGAGTAACTTAGGCTGCTTTTATTTTATTAGAAAAAAAAAACATATAATTTATTTTAACTAACGCCCTGCGAAGCCTATGCTGGGTTTGCAAGTTAGATAATAAACATTGTTAGATTATAAGGTTTGTCATGTATAATGAATAAATCCATGTCTAATACAACCGTTATATACCTATACAAGAATTAACATATAAAACAAGCTAGCTGCTTTGAAGGCCAGCAGACTCGTCTAGTGTCTTGGATATTGAGAGGCAATTTTGTGATTTATTTCCATTGCGCACTAGACATTAAAGGCTCTCCGTAGCAGGTTCGCAGAAGGCTTCGGTGAATACGTAGTCTGCAACTATCTGGCTTCGTTGAAATCGTATAATTGAAGGAGTAAGCGCGTGGGGGAAGCGAGCGGGAGATTTGGCAGTTGGCCTTGACAATGAACCGGCGGCGCACACAGCTTCGATTATGTATATTATACAACACGCACACATAGAAACAGCTATTCCACGAATGGCCTCTCCCACACAATTATTTTGATAGGGTTGGGTTGTAATGTCTGGTTAATTGATTACATGTCATTTTTTGCCCTAATTTGAAGTTTATAATGAATTATTACTGAATGATTACGGTTTACATTTTCTATTATATTGTTATAGGCTTTAAATATGAATGCCGATTCTTATATAAATTAAGCTGTCAATTAATAAGAAAAATAAGAACTGTGACTCACTAAATTTAATCCGATAAATAATGTGACTTACTAAACGTTTTTACCTGATTTAATCGCTTACGAATATTTCATGTGGGTAATGAAAGTTAATATGGGAATAAATTATTAAACATTCGTATAATTATGACATAAATAACCGATGAGACAACCCTACAGCCAAAAAAGCGTAGCTCGTCTGGCGGGCGACGCGCCGACGCCGCATGCCTGCCCTAACACAACGTATACATCAGTGGTTCTTAAACTCCTATTGATCAGGAACACCGAAAAACTAGGGACCATCTCGTTACCAGGCACCCCCTCCATTTTACCTTGAACTAACAAAGCTTTCGAAATGTCTGGATTTTTATGTCTACGCTTATTAGAAAGCTCTGCGGAGGGTTAGCTTTTGAATCATTTACCTACATTTGATTAATCACGGTGATTTTGAATGTTTATCTTTACAATTTATTTATTTGAATTTATTATAACTAATTACTTCTTTATTATTATTATATTACATTAAAATATTTTCATATTATTTTATTTAATAATATTAGTATTAGTTTTATAACCAAAATAGTTCTTAAAAGTACGTAATAATATAAAGATAATTTTTTTTTAATAAATATTACTAACACAGAGGTGTCTCTATGACGTAGATCGTGGGCTCAAATAGTCGTATGTGTGTTTTTGAACGTTATACATACATTGCGCCAGCACACTATGTTCAGCGTTATTTATTTAACTAAAATATCGAATTTAATGTGAGAATGTGCTCGGTCTGTAGCGACCTTAGTCTGCGTTATCAGTGTTCAATAATGTCAAACCTTGAGACTTGTGCAAATAATAAACATTACATTTTGCGACATATTTTTACATAATTTATATCCATAGTTAATGCTCGCTATGTCGCGTGAGTTCTGTTAATTAAGTGTATGGTCAATTTAGATCCACATTACCAATTTGTTCGTAGATCTATGATCTAGTTGCACAAAAAAATGTTTCAAGAAACAATTACAAGCAATTATTAGAGATTATATACGCAGACTCTTATATTAATTATGATATAAATACATATGATATCGTTTGTTGGTTTGGCAATCTTTATACAGCTTTGCTTGGGTTCGTCACTACCTGTTATAGAATACTAGCCGAACCCGCGGCTTCGCTCGCGCTAAATCCAGTGTCTAATAATTACTTTTAACGTATAAGTTACTTACTTATTATATAATACGAAAAACCCTCGCTTCGTTTGGGTTCGTCCATAGCTGTAGCGCGAGAGAAGCCGCGGGTTTCGCTAGTATCCTATGTTACTGTAGTGTACAAATCAAATAAAATCTAAATATTCTTTATTCAAATACACTTTTACAAGCTCTTTTGAATCGTCATTTTTACATTATCAAAATTAAAAGTCAGTCTGTAAATCTGTGAGTAAACTACCACCGGCTCGGAAAGCTGTTCTGCTGAGAAGAATCGGCGAGAAACTCAACAGTTGCTCTTTTCAAAAAAATATTTGGTAACAATATTGTATTACAATTTATCTATTTATCCTACAAAGTTACATGATGATCGAATTAGTAGTTTTTGCGTGAAAGCGTAACAAACCAACTTACATTCACATTTATAATATTAGTATAGATTCGACACATAAGCTGACATGGATAACACACAAACATACAAAAAATCTGCATGTATTTATTATAACGCATATGTTTTACTAAATAAAAGTATAAATTAAGCGGTAAATATATATAAAAATGAGTTTGCAAATATGCTTCAATGTGGAAAAATACATAGTCCGGTCTTTGATAATTACTATTACAATTATCACACTTTCGCAGCATTCCATCGAAAGGAGGAAATCTATATTTTATCGTCTGTTCGTCCTTGTTTGTTACGTGTCCAGTTGCAAGGTTTTTATATACATATATATGTACGTTGATAGATGGTAAATAATTTTATATTATTTATGTACTAATAGTGTTGCCCGTAGATCCGCCTGCGCTTTGTAATCATTTTACCTATATGTATCCAGAATAACCTATCTTTATGTCTCTATCAGCAATAACATAATATGAGTTTTGCAATAAACTTACGATATTACGTATACGTTTAATTTGGCTTGCCGTAGCTTAATTTGGCCCTATGACAAAATCCATTCTTGGCTGAGATCTCCCACCTATATGCTACTTTCTTTTTCATGTTTATAGGTCGAAGTTCTACGAGATTTCTCATTAAGTCTCATAGTGATTTATTGACGTATCGTTTCGCTCGACTACGCCGCATTCACTTTAACTTAAATATAAGATATTCATAAAAAGGAAAATTTTTTTCTTTCGCCAGAAATCATCGCAGGCATGTACAGAATAACCCAGCAAAGTTTCATCACAACGAAGCAATGGTTTAGTAACGCATAGATAACAAACATACGAACATTCATTTTATTAATATAATATATTAGGCGGCTAGTGGCGAGGTTAGGAAATAATACCTCAGACGCACATAGGTCTCTAGAAATACCGACTACCTACCTGTCTATTAATATTGACCGCTTTAGTTTTTGTTAGTCTACCTTTTGTCTAACTATTCGGGCTATCAAGTTTCTACTAAAGTTTTAGGACTGCAGTTCCTATTCAAGGCGATAAAATTTACGTTAAAAAAAGATAACTGTGACTGCTTGCATGGTTAAACATTTGATATTATTAAAAATATTAAAGTTTTTGTAACGTTATATTTTAGGCTGGAATTGAAACCTTATATTATATAAACTTAACTAACTATAATTGATGGGGAATGAAGCATTCAAAAGCAATATAAAGCTAATAATTCGCAATAACGATTACTGTTAAATAGATAGATTCGTTTCTAAAATTGAGTCTATTTAGAATTAAATACTTAGATCTTAGTTCATCTTTTTCTTAAAAACTTTTTGGGTAATAAAACCTATTATATTACAATTAATCTTAGAAAATATTTCAAAACAACTGACCCAAATGTGCTTTTTGTGTTTCATAATTATATATCCTAGGAACGAGCTTTCACAATTACGCAAAAGTTAACTTTCTCAAACGTAGAGGTAGAGTATCTAGTTTCAATAACGCGATCAGACTCTACGACTTACCTATTTTACAGTCTAGGAGACATATGGAATGCAAATTTGATCTAAGGCTATACATAATACATTATCCCCGTATTATTATGCAGAACTATTGTGATGTCGTAAAATTCAGTTTGGCCTTCGCTTATAAGTCTTGGATGATTAATATGAAATAGATTGTTAGATTGGTGGGGCTTGTCGATGACGTGTCATACTGACAAATTTTGCATATCCCATGTTATACATTAACTTTACGTTTTTGTATGAATAATAAACAAGCCATTCGTGTTAAATATAGTTTATGACGTTATAATAAACTATTAACACGATACTATGTTTATCTACTTAAAGGAGTCATTGCTACTGGTTTGAATCGTTAACTTCTAACATTAATGTAGGTTAATGTGAAATTACAGTACCTATTTGCTTATAAAGTGTTATTTTTTTTCTCGACAATAATTGTAGAGAATAGAGGCGTTTATATTATGTAAAACTAATACAATAATTCATATCCGACTAAATTAATAAAACAATTTATCTCCTCTACAAATCGATCACTCGTTAATATCAAAGTAAACCAATCTGAAAAGCCGAATGTATTTTGAACCAATCGCATTTCATTATAGTTGGCGTGGCTTCAGGAAAATTTATTGTTGCTCGCTTATTCGCCGATCCACAAAGGTACAGTGTAGGGCGTTCACTGGCAATGATCATTCGCCACGAAGGGACCAATCTGAGAGATGCGTGGCAAGCGAAGAGGGGGCGAGTGCGTGAGGTGGTGCGTACGCGCAGTGCGTAACTGTCGCAGTTTTCACGCGCCGTGTCCTCTCTTACACGTGATACCATCAATGTTTTAAGTGTTTCGTAAAAACAAATCACTCTAACCTCATGATTGAGTTCAACTAATATATGATAACCTCTTGTTAAGCAAACTTATATTAGTCTATACGTTCGCAGTTAGATTACAAGTAAGACGTGAAATATCTAAATTTTTGTTGATTATGTAAAATAAAAATTATCAAATCACAATAAGTTATATTAAATCAAATAATTTCGTATGAAAAATCTAAGTTTAGTTGTGTGTGCAAAATGTGTGCAGTAGATAAGTGGATGTTTCCTACGGATCATATTAAGCTGGATTTAGCAAAATGCTATGTGAGTTGACAATGCAACATAATATCAATAGACCGCCACGTGTAGATAAGAAATGTTGACATATTGCAGTTAATTGTAATTTAATCGTCGTAGTAGTAAACAAAGTAAGCCATGTGGATACTTATTCACTATTTCATTTTGGCCAATGTTCCGCCGAATAAGTTTTATGTTCTGTAAAAATCTTAATAATTTAATGCTAAATAAAACATTTTGATTTTGAATAAGTAACTAATATTTTTGTTAAATATTCCGTATTCTGTCAGTATATATCTAAAGATAATGGTATGGCCAGTGGTAACGCGTTCGCTTGGTAAACTGAGCAAAGCAGGATTAAATTTCGAATTTTTGTGCGAATCATTTCCAACATGATTACCATTTGTCTTATGGTGAAGGAAATATCAAGAGAAAACTCGCATGTCTTAGAGAACCTAACAAGATTTGGAAAGCCATATGTATTCCGCCAACGCGCACTTGACGGCGTGGTGGACTATGGTCTGATCCCTCTCGTATGAAAAGGTGTAAAAAGGTTGCATGAAATTCATAATTATTGTTCCCATTTGCCTCTACTTAGATCTTTACGTTATCCCCTGTTTGTTATGCGTTATTATGCGACTTAATTCTTTATCTAATTTTGCCGTTTGCAAATATAGTATGTAGGTACATGTTTAAATTAATTATGCTAGTAGCAGCATAAATTAAAACTACCTTTCAAGCAATAATTATTTAAATGTCGTAAAAATCATGCATAAATCCTAAAATGTTGCCGTTTCACATTTATAACATTAAGAAACTGGGTTTTCCCATAAATATTTTGTGTAAAAGATACAAAACTAAAATTAATTGGTGGCAACAACCTGCGTTCAGGCGTTAGTTGTTTTTGTGTTTGCAAATATGATATCATTATTTCAATTCTTTGCATATAATGATTATATCTTCATCTTTTAATTTATTGTTGCTAATTGTTATTTTAATATTTTATTTAAAGTGAGGGCAGTGAGTTCTCATGTATGAATATTTTTTGTTACTTTATCTGTTACGTAAAGTATTACTTTACAGTGTCTACAGTAGGTATAACAGAATGACTTGATTTAGCAAAAGCAAAACTAGCTATATTGGTCTCCAATCTTATGTGAACTATCTAGAAATATAAACTCACTTCGAAGTACTACCTTGCTTCCTGCATAAAAAAAATCATAAATATTAACATTTATTAAACTACATTAATATTAGTAATCTGCAATTTTTTTCAAGTAATTTAATCTTCAAAAATGGTCTTCTATTTTTGAAGTTTGGTCCAAACAGGTCCTTCGGATGTGCAGAAAAGGAAATATTAATTTATAAATTGCAATTAAGCCACCTTTTGCAAAGTTCAAGGCTAAATAAAGCCAAACTATATCATTTTTGCTGATGGGTGCTGCTGATGTCATAGCAGATGTCAGTATCAAAAAGTGTAAATTATAATGAAGGGTAAAGTTAATTTACCCGTCAAAGAATGTTTTAATGCTTTAAAATTCTTATTGTACCTGGCAATATTTTTTTTGCTTAAAATTTTTTGAAGTAAACAGAATCAGAAACAATTCTGATGTACTTGTAAGTACAAAAATCTTTTTTTTATGACATCCCTCTCCTGAGACGTGTGGAATATAGCCAAATGCTAAAGTAAATCATATTTCAGTGACCACGATCGTTCGGAACGTGGACAAAAAACTCAGAAAGTACAAACAGTGCCATCTATGAATATGCATTATGCATACGTTATTATCTAAGACTAAATAGAGGGTAGAAACGACATTAACAAAATTGAGTTGAGAAGTCTTATGAAAGAATTCATTAATAGCAAATTTTTGACCTATTGGAATTTCATAACAAGAGTAAAAAAATAATAATCCATTTAAACTTTATAATCGTACACACTTTTCGTTAAAATATTTCTGTTATCGTTTTGTCTTACGTGAAATATTTAATAACATCATGCTATAAGCCTATTTGCCCGTCGGTATTGAAGCAAATGCTTTTGTTCTCTTATTAAGAACCCAAGTTGCGTCACCGAGACGAATATATAATTGAGTTGAGAATGATACCGCGTACATCTTATATTTGAAATTTAATATCTTCGTGAATTTTTTAAACTAATTTGACATAAACTTAAAACGGTTTTCTTTGCGTGGTAGGTAGTTCGATAAAATCTAGTTAAGTCCTGTTAAGAATAAGTTCAGATGCACCGGAGGTATTTCGAATTTTACTCATGTTTGACAAGCTGTAGTGTACAGTAAAAACAAACACCTTGCTTACTAATATTAAATATAGAAAAAAAATGTTATATTAAATTCCACATGATAATCAATCAAAGGAATGAAGAAATTCTAATTACCAAAGTCGCGTTTACGAGTTATAAGTTTTTTATATATGTCTCTTACATACCTATTATATACCTATAGTAATAGATTTGCTTTTGGAGTTTGCAAGCATTTTTTTTTGTCTGTGTCAGAAGAAATCTTATGGAGAAAATGTGAACGCATCTTACTTTTTATTTATCAATTAATTATGTTAATAATTGGTTTACAAGAACTTTTCATTTGTTTTCACTGTATTATAAATCTTTAGAACTTAGGATTACATTAAAACTTAATAATGTCGGTTATCGAGACACTTATAAATTATTATTAGTTTCCAGTTTGTAGTAGCATTATTAACTTTAGTTATTTTTGGCAGCGATGACCTAATGCCATGCGATAGGTGCTTAAAAAGTGAGTCCACACATGTTACATAATTGATTTTTAAATTTGGATTTTGAGGCATTTATATATTTTTCCTAATTCTGTGTTGGTATAAAATTTCCCACTGTAAATCAACATGCATTAAAAGCAAGTGTTTAAAAAAATCTTATCAGTAGGTATCATATATTTCAATAAAATTATCAATAATTTAATATTCCGAAAGCTAGGTATAGCTGTGTGAGGCGTAGTTTTCCGAGAAACGCGTGTCGCGAGTGGCGTAGGTCGTGGTGTCGACGCCCGCGCAATGTCACCCGGTACGCTCCCTTCCCCCTCACCCTCGCTCTACCAGTCACTCTCCCTCACGCAACGAGGAGGGAGGGATATGGGGTGTCAGTTGAGTCTGCGTGAATCAACTGCCCCCCCAAACATTTCCGATTAGCAATTTTGCGGCGTCTTTGATTCCTAACCTTCTTTTATGTTCACTTGTACCGACATTACGTTGTGTGGAAAGGACGAATTTGATTTTCTGTACCTCATTGAAATTCGGGATGTTATCTCCTTTTATGTTGTGCTTCAGTAATGGTTTGTAATTTTAATGAGGTTCAAGAAGATGTAGGTCAGAGTATGAATTAAGGTGATAAACAAGTAGTTACTCTTACATAACCGAGGCGATTACTTAATGCTAAAATATGGCTGCGACCAATTATGTATAGAAAGTTATGGCATATCAAAGTTTTTAATCTCTTTTATCTTTCTCGCATACATAAGAGATCTTAACCTATCACAACACGCCGAGAAATTTCTAGACTTCGTGTACGGCCTATTGTGCCTATATCCGACGTGGTGGTCACAATGAGATGTAGATTGTCTAGGTTGCTAACGATTAGGGCAGGTCACGGTTATATAACGTGCGTCACGCTCGTATCGGCAGGTGGTTTGGATGTAGCGTTCGTCCGCGTGCTGATATTCGTAGCTGTCGGTCGTTAACCCTCCGCTATCTGCATTATTTAGCTCGGCTCAAAGTCGGCGCAATGTCGAATCGCTAGAGTTCACAGACCGAACGCGACGCCGCCTCGCGCCTTACCGACCACCTTGTTTTAGCTAGTTTTTATCACCCGCCTCTCGGTTTTTATCATTTCGTTATCCATTATATTAAGTTCAATAATTATTTAATGCTCGTACGATTACGCTGATTGATATAACGTTAACTTTTATGTTATAATTTGTTTTCAATTATTTCATAATGAGTTGCCTTTACCAATAATAATTATATTTATTTCTAAAATAACATTTAACTGTACTACGAAAATCATTTGATTTTTCAGGTGAAAGGTAGCTCAAACCATTCTTTGTCCCATTAATTGTACAAAAAAAAGTAGAGTCGTAGCCTTTTGACTACCGGAAAAGATTAATAAACGAACTATTGATAAATAAGGTTCTAAATCACTTCTACTAAGGAAAAAGTTCACCGTTTTTTAATAAAAAGTATATATAATAATGTGTTTTTTTTTAAATATGACTACAATTTCCGTTTACATTTTAAAAACTCTCTGAGTCGTCATTGTGACTATTTGCGTTCAAGTTCTAAACAATGACGTAGCGTTCACGTTTACCGTTTTTAGTTTGCCATCGCTACCGCTCCACCTCACTCGGTCTGTGGGGCGAGTCGACCTCGATCGCGCGGAAACAGGCGCGGTCAAGGCCGACGTCTAGACGCAACCCTCCGCCCCCGCCCACCCTCCTAAGCCCGTCGAGCATCCCCCCACTATTTATTTTTACCTTAGCCGAATTTGCCTGGGCGACGCTTGAACCTGACCTACCCATACATAGCTCTATGTATGTTTAAACACGCCTTTTGAGAAAGTGTTTGATTTTTTTAATGTCGTAATTAATTGGAATGTTTTATTTTTTGTGCATGAAACACACTGACACCATTTGGATAATATATAAATAGCACAATATAGAAAGTGCCTTCTGAAATGTTAAATAAAAACTAAGTTAATAAGCGTTTAGTTGTTTCTCGGGTTTGTAGACCAAAGTTCAATTATTATGGATGATGTTTCTGACTTTAATTATGCATCTGCATAGCCTGCGGTTAGACATTGATGAAGTATTACGGACAGATATTTTTTAAATAATATTCTACAAATTATAGGTATTACATAAAATTGCATGTGAACTTTAGGATCTATTCCATCCGTTTCGACATCATTTTTATAGATGTAATAGTCTATTAAAACCAACGTTCGATTTTTAACCTCACATTTGTAATGGATATTTATGTATGAAGGTGACTAATACTTGTATTTCATTTTTATTACTAGTTAAGTAAGATGAAACATTAACACTCTAAGACCAAATGTGCAAGTTAATTTGTTTTTCTAATGTTAATCATGATTTTAATGTACATTAAAATCCATTATGTCTACCGGTGTATGACATAGCGATCGTTTATTAGTCAATTAGAATATATTATTGTTTTAAATTGTTAATCTTTCCTGTAGTGAATGTATTTTATTATTATGCAAATTATTTTAAGGACCTTCATAGTAAGCTTAAAATAAACTGACTGGACCTTGAAACTCTCGATATACTTAGATGTTCAAAAATAGTAAGTTATAGTCGCAAGATTTTATTATATTTATAGACGTACTCGTACAGTGTGGATCTTAGTTTTGTTCATTTAATATATTAAAAATTTTTCGTTGTATTGAACAAAGATCGTCTATTGTTTAAAAGCAATATATTGCGCTTCGATAAAAATGTGGCAGTGAAGTCATCGGCGACCGGCGGCGAATAGCTAATGTACCGACCTTGGGCAGCAAGCAGACCACACGCAAATATTGCACATTATATATAACTGTCTAATTTTTATCTGGGCTCCCGGCCACGAGCGATCTACGATATAAGGTCTAGTGCTGGTGCTCGAAATAATTGTTCCTGATTAATCCTAAAAAATAGAGATTGGAATCTCAGATCGCAGTCAAGGTTAGAACCAAACAAATGCACTCTACGATAATTGAGGTTTCGTGAAAATATAAATCAACTTGTACAAAATTGCAGCCGATTCGATAAAAACGTCGTACAAAAACTGGTCGAGGTGATTTTTTTGCGAGTCGAGACTGCTTAGTATACTATATTAAAATTACGATATTTAATTTCTGGATTCTTAGTATCTTGAAGAATGATGTCGATTGAAAAAATAACTTGTAAGGAATATTTTGCTCAATACTATTAAAAGTACCGAACCAAAGATCAAAGTAGAACCAAAAATCATAATAAATCCGCGACAAAATCCGAAAAGATAGTTTCATTTATACAATAGTATGTGTACACCAACTGTATAAATTAGTAACAACCTGCAAAATAAAATACGTACGTACAACGTAGACTGCGTGACAACGAATTCACACAGCATAATATGTCAGCATAATGATTTCTTTGTTTAGCAAAACATGATAAGATTACGTATGGAAAAATACAGCACGATTTCAATAATTGACCCGTTGAGGTAGGTCCGGTTTTCATAAAATTAGAACGTCGCGCTGAAGTTTTTCTTTACACTGACGCTATGTCTTATCTGATTAGAAGACTAAAACGCCTAAGTATTATCGCTGTCGCTATCTTTAATATGTTAAATATTTGCTATTAAATGCTATATCATAATATATACAAAATAAACTGCGCTGGCCTTGGCATTGAAGCACAACTCAAACGAAAAATATATAATCGGAGCTTTCAGTAACTTTAAATATTATTAGATGTATTAATATTTTATGAGCTTTTCTGTCTGTTTTTTAATGTAATCTTTTATTTATTATTATTTCTTTGAAGTAAAATTGTTGAAATCTGCTTCCAAACATAAGTTTAATTTCTCTAATCTTGATTAATAAATTGTTGAACTTTCCGTTTCAAATATACCCATATTGTGTTTAAGAAATATTCCATTGTTTTCCTTTAATATTTATTATAATTATTTAGAATAAATCACAAATTAATTACTATATAATATAGGTATAAGTTGTTACAGTATCGTATTTAAGTATTCTATGTAATTCATAATATTAAAATGAATGCAGACTAGACCGACGCGACGCGACGTTCCGGTTGACTAAGTTGAGCAGCGATAAAACCAATGGTGACCAATGTGCCTGTAAGAAAAAAAGGCCTTTGTTTCTAAATTGTTTGAACTAGTATACAATAAATTATATAAAGTAAAGATAAGAGACAGTGGTAGCCCAGTGGTAACGTGCTCACTTGAATAACCAAGTGATGCGGGTTCAAATCCGGGTCTCGCACCTCTGATATTTTCATGTGCGAATTATTGTGATTATGATTACCACTTATCTTACGGCGAAGGAAAACATCGTGAGGAAACCTGTATATCTGAGAAAACCTAGCAAGTTTTCGAAAGATATGTGAAGTCCGCCAACACGCACTAGGCCAGCGCGGTGGACTATGGCCTGATCCCCTTCGTACTGATGGAGGCCCGTGTCCAGCAGTGGGACGTTAAAAAGGGCTGATGATGAATGAATATAAAGTAAAGATAAATGTATTAACTATTATGTTTAATAGTGATGTACTAACTCTACCTTAATAAAATAGACTCAGAGATTAAAAAGAAAGAAGAATAAAAACGGAGGTTATGAATCAGTTTTAAAAAATTTCCCCATATGCCGATCCTCACGCGTCGTGATGTGATGAATATACAAAAATTATATAATTATATATAGAGTTTTAGTGTTGGCGTTCATAAAACGATTAAGTAGCGCTTTGGCTGAAAATATTATACGTTCAACCCGTATCGAATTGAGGTAGTCCTTTTTTGCTTATCAATTTTTGCAGCAGTCGCAAGAACCAAATTACTGCTCATAGCTTCTTAAACTAGTTTTATAACTGAAACAATTTACTTATATTAAGATTTTAATTTAAATATTTACTTTAATTCCATTTTTTTACTTTACATCAAACAGTTTAAAGTCGAAACTATTACAAAACTTGATTTAATATGTACACTACAAGTCCTCAATGTTCCAAAATTACAAGTTATGCATGTTGACACAAAGCTTTCAGAATGAGCTTTTAAATTGCCGTTTCCGTTACTGAAATTTTATAAGCTGCACCACTTTTACTTTTATTACGTTCGGAGCGCTCGGCATTTTTATTTGGCAGGGGAGCAAAAAATGGTAGAGCGGGGAACCTTGAAATCGGTATAAATCGCCTAAGCACGAGAATTTCGGCGTGTTGTGGCGCAAAATAGATTCATAATAACAACGAATGTTTAGTTCATCGACCGTGCGCCCGTGGACTCACCTTCGAGGCTCGTAGATAAATGTTCGGGTAACGCGGCGCGACTTGCGGGCGTCAACCGCTTTGCTATTGGGATAGGCTCGACTAGGACTGCCGTTATGTACACGAGACTGCCTATTTTTTGACTAACATTCATATTATTTTGTAGAGCTAAGCTTATTGTTCGGAATTAGACGCTTATTACTGAATTAGAATTGATATTTGTAAATTATTATGGTAAATTTAGGTATTATATGCTATGTAAGATTTCATTATAATAGTCGTACTGTTTTGAGATTTGTACCTATAAATATTTATTTCTCCTTTCTCTTAATATTAAATGAAACTTAATTAAAAGTTTTATTATATGTGGGCGGTCTGGGTTCTCATAGCCTAGTTATGAAAAGAAATTATAATGAAATAAGTAAGGAGAAGAGTTATATTTATTTAGATTTTATATTGCGTTGTTACTTTAAAGTTATGAAATGTTTATCAAATTATATAGGTCTCGCGTGATAAGTAGTGTGTTTTAAAAATGCTGGTTGCGTCACGACATATTTTTTATCGGAAACCCGACAATGTCAATAGTGCATTAAACTTTGCATCGCATCCTTGAAACATTGTCGTAAATAGATAATTTTTATTTTCGCTATCCGAGTAGGTATTATCTCCGCTCTCGTATCGCTGTTTTTTTTATATCTGCATAACTCGTTGCGTAAAGTTTGACTAATTTAGTGCAATTTATACTTTTCTAATTATCTCTAGAGAAACGATAATTTATACAGAAATAAATTGAAATGTCCGAATTTAACATCAACATAATAGCTTAATACTAAATGCATATTATGTTATTATATACGATACTTATAAGAAAACCTCAATTTTTCTATTTTTGTATGTCTGTGTGTTTGTTTCTCACTTCTGAAACGACTGGACAGATTTTGACGCGATTTTCACTAAGATAGCTGAATGATAGACTAGGTTTCGTAGCTTAGGGACGAACCAGAGTGAAGTAAGAGCGAGATGCTAGTTTATAATTTATTTATTTTAAAACACTTTGTTTAAAGAATAATCTTAATGTAGTATGATTACATAAATTGTATGCTTCGTTATTCGCATTCTTTTTTATTCCAGCGATTTTCTGAATTGAGTTTGGTTAGTGACATGTAATGGGAAGTACAAACATTTGCTTTATTGTATTATTATATATTATTTTCATGTGCGAATCATTTATATCAGGATTACCACTTGTCTTACGGTGAAGGAAAACATCGTGAGGAAACCTGCATGTCTGAGAAAACCTAACAAGTTTTCGAAAGGCATGTGAAGTCCGCCAACACGCACTAGGCCAGCGCGGTGGACTATGGCCTGATCCCCCTCGTACTGAGGGAGGCCCACCCCCAGCAGTGGGACGTTAAAAAGGGCTGATGATGATTATTATATTATATCTAGACATGAAATTAAATATGTAAACCTAAATATATAAGTCATTGTGCTTAGCAATATCTGTAATACCTACTTTTTTATCAATGAGGTAAATCGGATTTGCCTGTGTCAAATTTTAAATAAAAGGATTTAGTATGATTAATTGCAATTTACCACAATAGAGAACTGTTTATACACTTTTTGGTACATTATTGTATTGTTATACAACTTTAACTATTAAGAAACTCTTAACATCATAATATTTAAGTTAAACGCATAGAAATAAGTTAGACCGGCATTTTTAAAACAGATAATTTGGTGTGGAGCTTTGAAAAGAACATCGAACTAATAGTTGATATTTTTTAAAAACTATATATAGGTAGGTAATGTATGTATATGTTTAATAAAAAAAATACATCTAGAGATGAAGCCAAGTGAAGCGAGGATAAGTCGCTGCTATTAGCCATACCTACATCGACTATGCGCTAAATCAACGTTCATTATAACGTTCGTAATGTATTTTGTCAAGTAATTTATTGTCCGTCTTCAAAAAAAGAGGATTTAGTTTTTATTATTATATAGGCTTACTACCCGTATCATATATACCCGTATCATGTATAATACGTACCCGCGGCTTCGCCCGCGTTCATTTTTTTAATTGCTAATCAACCTCATTGGGTTGATCTGTAGGAAAAAAATTGTCTAAAACAAAAAAAATAGGGGTGGACAACCGTTAACATTTAGGGGGATGAAAAATAGATGTTGGCTGATTCTCAGACCTACTCAATATGCTCACAAAATTACATGAGAATCGGTCAAGCCGTTTCGGAGGAGTATGGGAACGAAAATTGTGACACGAGAATTTTATATATAAGATTCTAAAGTCGGTGCACATTTTTAAGTATAAAATAAATTAGTGACTTAACACTTGTATTTGTTTCAAGGTACAGATGATGTCTGCTGTCAGTGGGGAGCCGTTATTGCGTCGAGTGAAGCAAGAGGCGGAGCCGCCGCCGCAGTACTCTCCAACCGAGCACCGCCCGATGCAGCTTTTGGATTCTTGCAATGTATGAACTGAATATTGTATTATTAATGAATATCATTATCAGCCCTTTGTAACGTCCCACTGCTGGGCACGGTCTTCCCTCAGTACAAGGGGGGGGGGGGGGGGGAGGGGAGGTATCAGGCCATAGTCCACCGCGCTGGCCTAGTGCGATATGTCATTCGAAAACTTGCTAGGTTTTCTCAGATATGCAGGTTTCCTCACGATGCTTTCCTTCACTGTTAGACAAGTGGTAATCATGATAGAAATGATTAGCGCATGAAAATATTAGTGGTGCGAGACCCGGCTTTGAACCCGCAGCACTCGGTTATCCGAGCGACCGCGTTACCGCTGGGCTACCACTGTATGGATACACATAAATAAATATAAATATATATTATACCAATGAATGGATATACATAAATAAAAGAATTGATGTATGTTTGTTCTATATGGGCTCCAGAATAGCTGAAGCGATTCTCATAAAATTTTCAAATACTTTTAAGACTAAGTCCTGTTTAATAGCGATTGGAATTTTAAATACGGGCGAAGCCGCGGGTAGTAAGAGTGTTATTAAATACGTAAAACCGTTATTACATACGTTACGTAATTCCTTACCCATGGTCTCGAAGTATCGTTTCAATAAGTCGTCACTATAATTTCTCCGCAGTTGTCTAGCCTCAGTGAGATTGGCTGTTGTGGCCGAAATCGGTTAGGGGGACATTATCCTTGACTGTCTATTCATCTATCTCTGAATTATTATACACTATTGCTCGTGATAACGAGAATATTTTAACTGCTAAGTTATGTTGACTAAAAATAAATATCATTTCTATAGGTACTTAAATAACCTATCATGTACATTTCAGAAATCTATAATTAAATTAATTTCTTAGTAATATACGAGTAGGAACATGCTATTAATTAAAGTATCCGCTGTTTATGTTCGAAGCTTTGATCTGCGTCGATGAGTCAGTACAAGATTTTTTGTAAATAAATATTTAGTAAAACCTTTTTATGGCTATATGTATTAATTCATATATTTTTATGTCTGTTTCACTCAAACTTTCATTAATCGTTTGTTTTTGTCTATTAGTATTACTTTATTGTCTATGCTTGAATTGGTAATTATAGTACTTTAAATTACTTATAAACTTGCATAGGAATTCTCATACCAATCTATACTAATATTAAAAAGCAGAAGAGTTTGTTTCGTTGTTTGATTGTTAGTTTGTTTGTTTGTTTGTTTGGTTGAACGCGCTAATCTCAGGAACTACTAATCCGAATTAAATAAAATCTTTTTGTGGTGGATAGTCCGTTTATCGAGGAAGGCTATAGGCTATATTTCATCACGCTACGACCAATAGGAGCGGAGCATCAATGAAAAATGTTGCAAAAACGGGAAGGGTGGGCGATAGTTTTACGAGGTACCGTACCGCGCAACTTAGAAAGAATTTGGTTCCCAGACTTTAGAACGCATGCGAAGCCGCGGGAAATGCTAGTGATATATAAATTCCCAGCTTAAGAATTCGGAACTGTTCGGATGCTGGCTGAAACAAAGAAATAGAGCCGTAACACCGGAATTGAGCTGCCCTCAGAACTAGAGTGTTGGCAAATATTCGATAACCGTGAAATCTTTTCCAAGTACTCCTTCTTTCTTTATATTGTATTTCGATTATCTTCAACGGCGAAACGTCATAATGGCGCTACAATTTTGTACAAAACGCTGAATAATGTTATTGATGTTAAAAATTATGAGGTAATTTTATGCACTAACAAGTGACTCATCATCGCTTCACTCGGATTGGTTTTCAGAAACACAAAAACTCTAATAATTATAATTTGGCCTCTGTATCGATAATAGTAATAATTTCATTAAAATTCTCCAAAAAATATTTCATGTACGGATTCGATTCAGAATCACTACATAGTATAAAACAAGGTCGCTTTGTCTGTCCCTATATCCCTATGTATGCTTAAATCTTTAAAACTACGCAACGGATTTTGATGCGGTTTTTTTAATAGATAGAGTGATTTAAGAGGAAGGTTTATATGCATAACTAGCGGATCCCGTGGCTTTGCCTGTACTAAAGCTATGGTTTTATTATAATGTATAAAGATGAAATTAATTTTGAAGGTATATAAAAAAGATTTAAATCTTCACTTGATTTGTGTCTCTTACTAAAAATGAGATAGAATAAAGATCTTAAAATAGAGTACTAAATCTAAGCATTTCTAGCGGCTTCGCACGCGTTCTAAGGACCGGAAACCAAATTCTTTTTGAGTCGCACGGTATGGTACCTCGCAGAACTAACGCCCGCCCTTCCCCTTTTGATAACATTTTTATTGATGCTCCGTTCCTATTGATGTAATATAGCCTTCCTCGATAAAATGACTATCCAACACAAAAATAGTTTTTCAATTCGGATTAGTAGTTCCTGAGATTAACGCGTTCAACCAAAGAAACAAACAAACAAACCCTTCAGCTTTATAATATTAGTATAGATCAATTTTAATTTTACATTTGGCCACATAACTATCTATACCATATTTTTTCCACAAAAATGGCTGCTAACCTATTTCTCACATTCTAGATAGGGCTCTTAGCAAATGTGACGTCAACGACTAAAGATCTAACAGAGCCGTATATGTGGAAATCAAGGTTATCTATATATATATAATGAAAATGGTGTTCGTTTGAGGCTCAATCACGCCTAAACCACCGATCGTATCGACATGAAACTACCACCATTCGATGCGAAATTTTTCCTAGATGGTTTATGGCTATTTATTTTTCGAATTCTAACGTTCCTTCATTTTTTTATTGCTGTTTTACTTTTATGAACATTTATCCCGCTAATAAAAACAAAAGACAAGCGTTTTCTCTTGATTCTTTTGTTTTCATGGATTTCAGAGTATATTAAACGGATTATGGTTTTTTACATTCAGCTAAGAATCTACTCACGGTACGGTTTTGCTATGTAGAGGTCAGCTATGAATAGATTTTAAGAAATCCATCCCCCAAAGGAGATTGCGGGGGCGTTAACAATGAACAATTCCTGTTTTTAAACTATAGCTCCTATAGACTTCAAATTTGGTAGGAATCTTCTGTAAGAGGTGTAGAAATAGGCTATGAACGAATTTTACGATATCTCACCCCGCAGGGGGTTGCGGGGGTGGGTATTAACAATTAATATTTTTAATTTTCCAGCTAAAGCTCCCACAAGCTCCAAATTTTGTAGGAATTTTCTATAAGTGATGTAAAAATGATTTATGAACAAATTTTACGATATCCCACCCCAAAGAAGATTGCGGGGGCGTTAACAATGAAAATTTTTAATTTCGAAGCGATAGCTCCTATAGACTCCAAATTTAGTGAGAGTGTTCTATATGTAATATAAAAATGATCTTAGAGCGGATTTTACAATGAATCACCTCCAATAAGGTTCGCGGGGGTGGGTGTTAACAATAAAAAAATTCAATTTCGAAATATAGCTTCTAAAAATTCTAAATATGGTAGGAATCTTTTATTATTCACATAAAGATCATCTCAAAATGGATTTCAATATAGTCTACTTCCGACAGGAATTGCGGGGGTGGGTGTTTTTTTTTTTATGGTAAAAAGGGGGCAAACGGGCAGGAGGCTCACCTGATGGGAAGTGATCACCTCCGCCCATGGACATCTGCAAGTCAGGCTTGCAGATGCGTTGCCGGCCTTTCAGGAAAGGGAGGGATGGAGGAGGGAGGGGGGAACGAAGGCGGAGGATGAAGGGAAGAGGGAGGGGGGAAGGAGAGTGGGCCTCCCGGACTCTCACTCACCGGACGAAACGCGACAGCATAGCTGCCACTTCACGCCGGTCTTCTGTGAGAGAGTGGTACTAATGAACTATACGGGGCGTGCCGGCCCATTCGGTTTCCAACCTGTAACTTCTACAGACTCCAAATTTGGTGGGGATCTTCGTGTATGTCGGAATATTTGTGTATTTCCTTACAACAATCGTCTTTTTGGCAGCGGAGAAAAAGTCATTGAGAGGTTTCCAAAACTTAACTTTACATGTAGCTATCCAATCAACGGACTAAGAATTTTACATTCATTTTACTTTTGCAGACTACATATCCGACGAATTCTTTTATTGCGGGATCGCGGAAATGTAACAGATTATAATGAATGCATTTTCTAAGCACTTGAGATGTGGAAAAGAAATTTAGTTACTTATTCCAATAGAATTCATAAAAAATATGAACAATTAATTTTCTATAAAAAATTGATGTCACGGAGAAAATTTTAGTTAACAGAAAATTCGTCGTACTTGAACCTAGACAGATTTTAACTTTACATATGAGACTTGCAATGACTTTAACTTAAACGATTTTAACGACTTTAACTTTAACTTAAATGATTGCACATTGAAAGTTACAATGAATATTAGTGAGAAAAATCACCTGGATGGAAGATACAGGCTAAATCGATGGAATTTGGAATTTGTGTAAGTCTAAACAATATCGATGCTTACAGTTCTATCCGCGGGGCCTATTTATGTTCATACAAAAATAAAAAAAAGGAGAATAATAAAAATATGGAAAAAAAATAAAAATGAAACATAAAATGTAATTTATTTCCTTTTTCAATTCGCCCAGCGAAGCGGGCGGGAAACGGCTAGTATCATATATAATAATAGTATCGCTATTTTATAGTATGGCATCCGTATTAAATATTAATTAATTTTTTAAGCTCATGGCTTAAACAAAGGCACGCAGGAGGAATTTAAATTATATTACTGCTAAAACTTTTCTCAAAGGATTTTATAAATAAATTAAAGCGACAAATTCTTTTAATTTTAATCAAAATTGTTAATTTTACACAACATTCATACTCACAATGTCTCTACAATATAATGTAAATATTATATAGTACATACAAATACATGCTCCCGGTTTCGCTTGTGTAGTAATCAAGCAAACTTTTTACTTTCGTACGGTCTACGTCAAAAGTTAGGTACGTCGACATAAAGCTGGCCATTTATAATTTTAGTGTTTAGTTTAATAACCCTCTTTATTTATTAATAACCAGAAACTCATCCCTACTCCGCTCAGATTCATCCTTAGGTCGATTTGACGGTTAGTGTAGATTTCTCAAAGGTTTAGTATTTTAGTTTTCTCATAGGTTTCCGCAGTACTAAAAAGTATCTTGATAAAATATATATTGAGCTGGACAACCAGCTATTAAAATACAAAATTTAATCAAATTCTGTCGGTTCGCTTTCTCGTGACACCTAAAAAGACAGGCATACAAAAAATCTAAACACGATATTCGGTTTCTGTACCGATAATAATCTATACTAATATTATAAAGCTGAAGAGTTTGTTTGTTTGTTTCTCTACTGGTCCGAATTGAAAAAATCTTTTTGTGTTGGATAGTCCGTGTATCGAAGAAGGCTATAGGATATATTACGTAACGCTACGACGAATAGAAGCGGAGCATCAATGAAAAATGTTGCAAAAACGGGAGAAAAATATTTCTTTTGATTTTCAACCTTCAGAACGCGAGCGGAGCCGCGGGAAAGGCTAGTAATGACTATATCAATAAGATTTTCAAAAAAATATTTAAAAGTACAAATTTGACTCAGAATTTATTATTTATGTAATGTTACACTAACAGTCTTGTTATACTTTTTCAGCTTGACCTAGAGCCTAAAGAGGAGGTTAGGTTCTGCGTGTCTCCCGGGGATGGGGCTATAGTAGGTAACGCTAGTCCAGAACAACAGCACTGTTCCTCCACCACGGCCGCAGCTGCGAGTGGCGCGAGAGATGACGACGCCCCGAGGAGATTGTGCTTAGTTTGTGGGGACGTAGCCTCAGGATTTCACTACGGTGTTGCCAGCTGTGAAGCGTGCAAGGCGTTTTTTAAAAGAACTATACAGGTTGGTAACTTTGTTTGTTTGTGTGTGAATTCGTAGAGTCCCTCGAATTTGTTCAAGGCTAATGTTTTATGTAGTAGGTATATTTAGGCTCGACTGCCTCGGTGTTGTAGTGGCTAGCATGTACGGTCATTAGTGTCCGACCGAAACTGGTTTTTACGACCGAAACCGAAACCGAAACCGAATTTCGGCAACGGTCTCAGTTTCGGCCGAAACCGAAACCGAAACCGAAACTTTCTTATAAGGATCATGTTTTCAGAGAAAATAAAGAAAATGTATTATAATCAGTCAGTTTTTATTAGTAAAATAAATATAAGTGTTAATTTTATACGGATAACCAGGTAGGTATCTACTCGTTTAATTATAAGTGTTAATTTGTAAAAAAAAACAATTATTATATTGGTACCTACTTAATAATTATTAAATTGAACGCGAAACTCTTAATCCTTAATATTATCACTAATGCACTATAGTAAATATCATGTGCCTAACTAATGTTTGTTTGTTTACATATCGAGGGTTTACTATACGAAAACCTGTTAAACTACATTTTTTGAAAAAATTAGTTAAATACGTGAAAATTCTTATCTTTTCAAACTCTATAAACTGGTAAAATCGGCTTAGTGCTACGTTAAATATTTAGAGTTAGTTATATGTACAGCAAATCGTTCAATACTCTACTGCTAACATATCATAAACGACATTACTAATAATTTACCTAATAAATGATTCATGTAAAAAATTGAAATAGATATTTTTACCCGACTGCACCAGAAGGAGGGTTATGTTTTTCGAGAGTATGTATGTTATATCGATATAGAGGCCAAATATAATTTATAATTTTTGTCTGTCTGTCTACCTGTCTGTCCGCATCCGAATCACGACAAAACCACTGGACGGTATTGCATGAAATTTGGTATGATGATAGCTGTTTACCCGGGCTAATACATAGGATACTTTTTACCGCTAAAAATATCTCATTTCTGATAAATCTCGAGTAACTGTTAAAGACCGACTGTAAAACGTCACGCGGTATGTGGAATCTGAAAATTTAGTTTAGGGTCTTTAAAACGCGGGTGGAGCCGCGGGAAATGCTAGTAATGTGATTAAAAGTCATTAGCATACAGATTGTGCATTTACTCTTTCTACTTTTTGTTAATATTTCTTGAAAATCAATAAATATTTACAGGTAAAAACCAGCAGCAGCTTTTTTTCTTTGTCAGACCAAACCATAAGTTCCCACTTTTAGCATTATTTATTTAATCTATAATACAGTATAATATCAAAGCTACCTAATTTTCAACATAAATGACATTTTTAATTTTTTATGGTAAACTTGATTCTGCTATAATCTAAGTACTCTTTTGTTATATTAAATTACTTTTCGAGGTACTCTTATATTATATGCACTGCAAATAAACAGGTTATGACATGATTACACACGTGGACACGGCCAATTGTCATCGTCGCTTGGATGTCATTTACCGCGCCGAACACACCCGAGCACAGCGCGGAAACTCCCGAATGCAGTTTCGGTTTCGGTCGTAGTTTCGGCAGGTTTGCTGCCGAAACCGAAACATAACCGAAACTCGTTTTTTTGCCGAAACTCGACCGAAACCGAAACCGAAACCGAACATTCGGTCGGACACTAACGGTCATATATTGAGAGGTCCTGGGTTCCAGTCCCGGGTGGAGACAAGTTTAATATTGAGTTTTTCTGTTTAGTAAGCCTCAGTAAGTTGGTGGTGAGTCACCCCCGTGCCTCGGAGAGCACGTAAAGCCGTCGGTCCTGCGCCTTAGCTCTAACTGGTCGTGTCGAGTAGTCGTCCCACCGGAATATGAGAGTGATAGGAGTAGAGAGTGTACTTGTGCGCGTACACTTATGTACTATAATATCTCCTGCGCACTTGGCTAGTCTCAATGAGATTGGCCGCCTGGGCTTAATCGGTCGAAGAGAATACATATAAGGCTCAGGTGCTCACAGGTTACCAGGAAACAACGATTTGTATATGCACTGCGTGTTCAGTGATGTATGTTTCCTTCTCGCGGAGTAGTGGGGCAAGCGGCGTAGCGCGCATGCGGAAAACTTTGTTAACATTTCAAGCAACGCGGATGAAGTCGCGGGTATCGCCTAGTTATTATTATTAGCAGTAGTAGTAGTAGATAATATAACAATTGTTCGTTTGTTCGCAGGGCAACATAGATTACACATGCCCAGCATCGAACGAATGCGAGATAAACAAGCGGCGTCGCAAGGCGTGCCAAGCGTGCCGCTTCCGCAAGTGCCTGCGCACGGGCATGCTGCGCGAGGGCGTGCGCCTCGACCGCGTGCGCGGCGGACGGCAGAAGTACAGGCGCGCGCCCGACCAGCCGCCCCACGCCACGCCTCGCCCCCAGCTAGATGATATTAAAGTGAGTTATGTTTGTACGATTAATCGATTTTGTTTGGTCTAGGTTTTTATATAGATAATATAAAAAACCCTTCGATCGTACAACTTGGATGAAAACTATTCTATGTCCTTCCTAACGTCTCAGACTATCTTCATAACAAACTTTTAAATTGGTACAGTAGATTTTTAATTTACACGTTATAAACATATAACATATGACAAGTGGTAGCCCAGCGGTAACGTGTCGCTTGGTTAACCGAGTGATGCGGGTTCAAATCCGGGTCTCGCACCTCTGATATTTTCATGTGCGAATCATTCATATCATGATTACCACTTGTCTTACGGTGAAGGAAAACATCGTGAGGAAACCTGCATGTCTAAGAAAACCTAACAAGTTTTCGAAAGACATGTGAAGTCCGCCAACTCGCACTAGGCCAGCGCGGTGGACTATGGCCTAATCCCCTTCGTACTGAGGGAGGCCCGTGCCCAGCAGTGGGACGTTAAAAAGGGCTGATAATGATGATGATGATGATGAAACATATAAATTGTTTTAATCTTTATAATAACGTACGTAACGTAAAGTATTTAATATGTTGAGGGATGTCCATTTGTTATATCCGAAGAATTTTCTAAATTAATTACTATCTCTTACAAAAATACTTTTTATAAAGTCTTTATAAAATACTTTTAAAATATTTTATACATCACATTCTTGCCACCTTGTGTGACGAAGTGACAAATCTATACTATATAATATTATAAAGCTGAAGAGTTTGTTTGTTTGCTTGGTTGAGCACGCTAATCTCAGGAACTACTGGTCCGAATTGAAAAAATCTTTTTATGTTGGATAGTCCGTGTATCGAGGAAGGCTATAGGCCACTTTGCATCACGCTACGACCAATTGGAGCAGATCATCTATGAAAAATGTTGCAAAAACGAGTGTAAAATATTTCTTTTGATTTTCAGCCTCTAGAACGCGAGCGGAGCCGCGGGAAAGGCTAGTATATTATATGGGAAAACAATTGATAATAATATTTTTAACTGACTAATTCGGCGACACACTTTCACATATTATAATGTTTCAGCCAGTCTTGACATGATTTAATTAGGCGCGTCAACAAAATCGACGGAAAGTACTGAACCGTTTAATATCTTCATTACACAATTAGATCAGTCTAGGAAATACGATACATGACCTAATGCCTTCAACGTAACATGAAATTTTATTGGTACTATAAAATTGGTTATTTTATTAGCTTACAGTTATTTATATATAAAAAATAAATAGGTTTTTATTTATAAGTAATCTAAGTTATTTCTTATAATATCTGCTATCTGCCAGTGAAAGTTCCGTCAAAATCGGTCCACCCTTTTCAAAGATTAGACGCAATAGGCAGACAGACGAAAATATAAAAAAGAGTTGTTCTTACCGTATATAATTTTCTATGAATTTAGTAAAAAGTTGATGTTTCGACATAAACAGACACTTCAATTTTATCTATATACTAAGTATGTACATAAATTATGTATATTATGTATGTACAGATAGATTAAGTCTGCACATTTTACTTTCAAGGTTTTATTTGGTGAGTCGGCCATATTGTATTAGGTTAGGGACAGAGCTCGGTTTATAAAGGCCGGAAATAGGTTACAAGGCCAATTTAAATTGGTCGAATAATGTATGCTAATTTTAATGGTCCATGTGTATTTTAGATTTATTTCTATGTAAATATATAGTAAAATAACTATAGTTTAAAATTGTCTGAACGGTAAAGAAAAAAATCATGAGGAATGCTGTATTTCTGAGAGAAATCAGTAGGGTTTTGAAAGACATGTGAAGTCCGCACTTGTCCAGCGTGGTGGAGTATGAGTTGATCGCCTACTTATTGAGCAAATCGAACCACAATAATTGGTGAAGAAATATCGTAATATATAGAAAAATTGAACGCTTATTTTTACAACAAAAAGGCCGCAAACTTTTCCGATTACCTGATATATACTCAAGCAATCAATCTCCTTCGTGTATTTCTGTTTTTATGGGACAATGACGGAGTAATCTGTCCACAATCAGTCATTACAAGAGTATTGATAAATAATATAGTTTTCTTTCCATTTCTTTTTAGTTTATACAAGTTATAAGAAAGCTAAGTTCGAAATATTTTATACAATGTTTGTTGTTTATTTTGAAACTGCATATTTATAAACATAATATAAAAAACTAAATAAATAAATAAAAATATTGATATTTTACAACTTAATTAAACCGCATTCCGTAAATTTATTATGTTTCATTCCAAACTCGTTTATATGTCAAAGGTTCCAAAGATTACTTTCAATCAAAGCTTGCTTTTGTTATAATTTAAAGTTATTACTATAGATTTGTAATCAACACTTAAAAATTCTCCGAATGATGTAAGTTTAAGGAAAATGTAATGTAAATTTTATTGAATTAATAATAATAATAATAATAATTGATTATTTGATAGAAGTTTTATTTTTGATAGAATCTATCATCTACAAAAACTGTATTAACAACATCATAATAATAATAAAACCTTTGAATTATATAAAGAATGAATTACTTATTGAGAATAAAAGAATGAGTTATAACTGTTAGTATAAAGAGTCTATTTTATGAGAAATATCTCAGAAATTAGATATTTTCCTGAATTTAAAAGTATTTTATATATTAGCCGGGATATCCAGCTATTAATTTACCATCATATGAAATGTATTTCAATTAATTTTTCCAAAAAATATTCAATGTACCTACCTACAGATTCGACTCAGTTACAATTTTATTATATGTCGTATGTATAGATGAAATTTTAAAATCGAAAGTTTTAATCTTAAAAACATAAAGGACTTATAGTATTTTTTAACATGTATGTATTGAAAGCTATATATTATATATCAACAACTATTCAATATCCGTAACACAAGTTTCGTAGCTTACCACGGGACTATATGGCACTGCGTGTAATAATGTGCCAACATATTTATTTGCACGTTAGGTGCCAGAAAGGCAGTGGTGGTTCAGGTAACGCACTCGCTTGGAAAACCGAGTGATGCGGGTTCAAATACGTGTTTTGCACCTCTGATATTTTCATGTGCGAATTTTTTTCTAACATGTCTTACGGTGAAGGAAAACATCGTGAGGAAACATGCATGTCTGACAGAACCTAGCAAGTTTTCGAAAGACATGTGAAGTCTGCCAACCTGCACTAGGCCAGCGTGGTGGACTATGTCCTGATACCCTTGTATTGAAGGGAGGTCGGTGCCCAGCAGTGGGACGTTAAAAAGGGCTGATTGAAAAAAAAAACAAATATGAATTCTGATGTGAGATTACGTTTGCGGCTTGATTCGAGAAAGTTCATATGCAAACAAAAGAAATACCAAAAATATTCATTTTTAAAAGTTAAATCCTATTTTTTTAATCCGTTATAACTGCCTTTAGAGAATAAAAGTGATATAAATGAATAAACCAATGATTGTTTTCTCTTAATATATAACTAAAAGAACAAAGCTAGCGAATTTCTTCAAAATTTGAAATTTCATTCCGATAGCAACAAAAGCAAACTTTATGAAATAAAAATATTATTTTATTTATTAAATATGTATAAGAAATCGAAATCGGGTACGCAGAACTCCAACACCAAATTCGTGTTGACTTTTATAGGTGCTAGAAGCGTTAACGTCGTACGAGCCAGAGTTACTATCGTGTAACGCGCCACCGCCGGGCGTGACCGATCCCGCCGCTCGCACGCTCTCACTCCTCGCGGAGATATACGACCGCGAGCTGGTCGCCATCATCGGCTGGGCCAAGCAGATACCTGGGTTCACGGATCTGGCCTTGAATGATCAGGTCAGTAAGGATTAGCTGTTTGTGAATGCCCTTGGGTTTGATAGTGAAGCGGGTTCAAATCGAGTCTTTTTGATATTTTCATGTGTGATTTTTAATTAATATGGCTGCTTCTTGTCTTATGGTGAAGGAAAATGTGTTAAGGAAACTTGCATGTCTGAGAGATTCTAGCCAGTTTTTGAAAGACATATGCGGTTCACCAATTCGCACTTGGCTGTCGTGAATTATGGCTTAATTCCCCTTGTAATGAGGAGAGACCCATTCTCAGCGTGTTGTCTATTGATTTAATTTCTTATAACCAACATCACTAGATGCGGCTGCTACAGAGCACGTGGGCAGAGATGCTGAGCCTGATGGTGGCGTACCGCTCGATGTCGGCGGGAACGCCGCGCCTACGCTTCGCCGCGGACCTCGCGCTCGACGAGCAGCAGGCTCGCGAGCTCGGCGCGCACGACCTGTTCTTACAGGTGCGTGGATTGAACTGACCTTTATTAACGGCCCTCACCGGTCACGGACCTCTTAATAAACACCTATTTAACTTAGGCATTACTGACAGTACCCTTTGCAGAGCCTGCATGGAGACAGAGGAAACGGCTGCACATGTCATTCTTCACTGTACGGGTGTAGCGGAATACCGGGCACAACATCTTGGCACCCCTAGCACACTCCCAGGAGTCTTCAGTAAGGCGAAGAGCCTGCTAAGATTCCTGGAGGACCTGGGATGGCAAGAATAACGTAGACAATTCCCACACATGCAAAATAGGCGCTAGTCGTCGAGTTGCGGACAACAGCCCGTCTTAACCATAACCATGGCCTTTATTAACCAGGGCTGCCAGTAGAGCCAACTTATTTTATACCGCTCGGCCACAAAAATTATACAGAATCAAAACTTATTATACAAAGCGACTAAATTGTCAAGCAGTCTGTAAAAAATACAAGTTTTTATTTTTTGTCACTTTGACTTATCTAAACTATGACAAAAACATTAGCAAGTGGCGCTGTTAAAAATAAAAAATAATGCTAACGAATATTACTCAGGGAGAAGAATTTCGATTAGAGAAATTTTCGAAAGTGCGACAAGCGACACGCCATCTACGATTGAGAAACCTCTAAAAAATCTCTCGTTATCTCAAATAATCGATATTTAAACTCTCACAAATATTACTTCACGTTTGAATTTTGATATTATATCCATAAGATACATAAGATAACGATATGATACACTTTTTTGTATCCAATTATACAATCTGGCAGCCCTGTTATTAACTTTAATAATATATTAATTGTCTAATTTGTATATTAGTCGAGAAATTGTTGTGTATACATGCATTTACTCTGTTTATCTCGAAAAGAGCTCAAGAAAATTATTGATAAAGCTAAATTATGTTATATTATGTGCATGTGGGACGCTACGGGAGTGGTAATTGTTTAAGTGATAATTTTGCAAAATAAGCAAAATAATCGAGTCGCAAACGGGTCGTAAACTCGATGATAATATTCGATGCGAGTGCGATCTCGTAATCGATTGGTAATCTGTGTAGATCTCGGGCGTGTCGCGGCGGCTGGAGCGTGCGGGCGCGCAACGCGAGGAGTGCTACCTGCTGAAGGCGCTGGCGCTGGCCAACTCGGAGGCGCGCATCGACGAACAGTGCGCGCTCAAGCGCTTCCGGGACGCCATCTTGCAGGCGCTCAACGACGCTGTCAACGCGCTCAGGTACCGGAAGTATAGCATACATAGTGACAGTTGGTGGGATGGATTGTTACTGGTTGCAAACACATTTTTTTTTTAATTTATATGTATACGTCTATTTTATATACTCTTATGATATCTTATGATATGTATGGTCGCACGTCGGGTGGTTCTAGGTTTGAGTCTCGGGTTCAGTCAAGTTTAGTTATTAAGTCTTTATGTGTAGTTAACCTGAGTAACGGCTTGTGGCTATGTATACTAAAATTCATCCAAATCAGACTTTCTTCCATTTTTCAAAAGATTTAATATTCTTAACTGAAAAGATTAATAGACTAGCATTGTTTCAAATTGCAAAATGTGTAAGTATATTCCCAATAAAATGCTTTTTATGACATTGCATACAGGCCATACAACAACTCGACGACGGCGATGCAGCAGCTGCTGCTAGTGCTGCCGGCTCTGCGATTGGCCGACGTCGCTGTCCGCCGCTTCTGGGCCGGCGTGCACCGCGACCGCCGCGCGCACATGAACAAGCTCTTCGTGGAGATGCTGGAGGCCTGTCTGCGATAGACCTCAGTGGGACTCAGCATTGTGGAGCACAGGACTCGCGAGGACTCACGAGGACTCATTGAGATATACTATAGAGCTATAGGACTCCAGGTGACAAACATGGACTTCGGTTGTACACTTTGAGACATAGAACGGTAACTTTAGTTCGATGTTTAAATAATGATATATAAGTCTCCAACCCTGTAAGGACTCTGATTATAGATACTGAGATGTAGGACTCGGTAGTCGTAATCGTGAGAATGCTTTTTTAAATTTCGATGTTAGCAGTTAGGTTCGCCATAAAAGAGTCCCGATTGTAATTTTTTATGTGATGGAAACTGTAAATAATTTAAAGGTTTCGAGGTTTTTGAAAAGATTTGTATGTATTTGAGAAGACGTGGAATTATTGTGTGTACTTCGATGTTAGGTTTGTTATATAGCAGAGTTGTCGAGTCTATTTTTGTTTGTGATGAGCATTTGTATATACAAATTGATTGATAGATTCGCTACTATATATGATTTCGTACAATACGATTGTCTCAGTTAATTGTACAGTACATGCTTTGGTCACGGTCGTGTGATTGGAATGGAGTAATAACTTGTCGGATTATAAAGTTTTTATTAAAATGGGTTTTCAATATATGCAGAGTAAATGTATGTATTAATTTAAATTGGTTTTTCTACTATTTTCTACTAATTTAGTAGATTTGACACGAATATAGCAACACTGAATTTTAGTTTTACTCAACGGACCGCAACCGATCTCATCACAACATATCAGCGGTTTTTCGTGTGATAAGCAAATTTCACTGTGAATTAAATTGCTGCATTTGCGGTACTCACGTCAAGTGTACATATTATTGTTTATGTTTTGACGGAACTCGTCTGTTTGATGGCTGTGAAGTGGATCTTGGTAATGGGGAACATGATGTGACGAACTTCAGTTCGGTATTGAAGCTGGCTCTATCTGGTGTGAAGTTGGTGCATGATGTCAAATGTGATGGCCGTTTACACATTTTTTTTTAAAGTGATGGGACTTTTGTAATCTTTATCGATAGATTTAGACAGCTGTGTTTTATATTAAACACGAATTGCTGCTCAACAATTTTTATGTGAAAATTATGTTAATAATATTCATATAAAAATAATAAAGTTCATATAAAAATTAAATACGAATTTGTATAAACACATGTAAAAACGGCCATTATGTATGTTAGAAATTTAAGATAAACGTGTAGGTTAGAAGGAGACAACCATAGCGAATGTTGACGCCGTTCCTTTCTATTTTTGTTAATTTTGTATAACCAGTAGTTATGAGTCGTGAGCCCCATTCCGACTTTTGTTTGAGGATACACGTACCGTATATTATGTACAAAACGATGGACGAATGTAGTACAAAATTTGTTACTATTTTTGTATAATATTAAAAATATATATAGTTTTTACGATACTGTGAGGTTTCGAGATTATGATATGGTCGAGGAAAGAATCCGGTGTTTTATTAATAGTATATATCTGGTACAAATAAGTCGGTTGTAAAGCAATTCTGACATTTATGTTTTAAGATGATTTAAATATATCACATCACTTTTTTAACTTGTATAGTATATTAGAATGGATGACAAAATAAATCTATGTAAGTTATTCGTGTACATTATAGTCCATCTTTTAAAGGTTGGACTAAAGCAGTTTTATAAAGTGTAATGTAAAATTTTATAATATTGTTTGTCCTTTCTAAAAGTAAATGCTGGATAACTTGGTCTAATTATGCTAAAATGTACTAACTACATTGGGTTACATTTCCTGGGAGCTTTAACTAATAATTGTCATTTTTTCTTTATAAAATTTATTATGATTACTAACTAAACGAAATTTCGATAACTTTATTGTTTGGTTCCTAATCGATCTCCGAGTAATAAGGCCATCCTCCTTGGCTATTTATAGATTATTCATATATATTATGATCAATTTATAATATTCTCTTACCAAGTCCGTATCTAAAAAGCCTATATATATATATAGATCTCCCCGAAAGTTAATAGCATACCAAAATTTATTACTTAGTATCTTTTAGCATAATTGGCTCTAATTATTATGTACATATAATTTTAAATAAATAATATTGTATAATATACTTAAAGGTGTTGTTTCCCCGACTGTAAACGTAATGCGCCGTTTTCGGCATCCTATTTGTTTTAATGTTACTTTCGTACAAAGTACGTTATACAATTTATTCACTGTTATATATTAGCGATGCCCCGACGTTATACATAATAGGTTACACGTTGCTTAGTTTAAGGTTTTTTTATGTTTTAAATGAGTCGAGGAAGATTAATTGATTTTTAAGTTAAGCAACGTTATTGATAAGGGCTATAGTGTAGAAATCCGCCAAGAATTCATACAGCTTTGTCGATAGAACAGTTACTTAAATTATTTTCTATTATACCTTCTGTGAAATGCTGATTTTAGTCTTTCTATGAATTAAATGTTCTTAAGAATATAAATACCAGTGATATTTCGAGTATTGGCACAAAATGGCCGCATTTGATTTTGCTAATATAAATGAATCAACGAATGGTCTCGGAAGTAAGGATTTTTTTCTGATTTAATACGAAAATTATATTTCAATTTTTTTTCCTGCTAATTAATAGTTTTCTAGTACTAAAAGTAAAAAGAAGTAATCCTAAAAATGATTATGGCTCTATGACTTCTTGGTGGATGACCAGTGTACAAATAAAATATAAAACCCACATACATATATCTTATACAGAAGCAAACAATCTATTTTTATAGCTGTTCCACTTATATATTATATATATTTTTTAGTATCAACCATTTAGAGTATATTTTCATATATAACATCTGCGTTGGAGGAAAGGTATAGTGATGGTCTACTTCATACAAATTGTATATATTGTAATGAAATATTTTTGTGTTGTTTAACTTTAAACAAATTTTAATTGTATTATATTTGATTAGTTTTGAATTAAATGTAAAAAATAATTCTAAACAAAACTGTTACATACACTCATTGACGTAATAATACTTGGACTTCGGGTCAGCGCTCAAGTGTCCGAACCGAAAGAGATCCAAAACGCGAAAAAGATCCAAAACGCGAAAAAGGTTTCCAATCGCACTTCAGTCTCGTGTTTGTCATCAGAGAGAACACACGTCAATAATGCCGCACTGTGTTATAAAATCTTGCAAAAACTACCCAAGTAAGGTGAGAAAAGAAGATGGTGTATCATATATAAAGTGCCACAATAGATACATAATATCCTATTACACAAATTCTATTTATTACCTACTTAATATTATTAAAAATGGCAAAAAATTAAAGCTACTCCACTCCATTTATGTGGTCCGATTTTCGCTAGAAGCTACATATGATAAAAAAATGTGCGACCGTCAGTCGAAGCTTCATAAGCGGATAACTTATTGCAAGCAAAATTAGGCTGTATAATAATGGTCTAAGACATAAATTACAATGTTTTAGTTTGTTTATAAAAATACACATGTATACTCGTATATATAGGTTTTCTCGGGACACTTTTTTCGTTAATTTTGCATTACAGCCGAGGTCCAAGTATTATTACGTAAATGCATACACTATAATTTCATAGTTCACTTATAATTTGCTTTAGCTAGAGGGTAGTATGTAGCTTCAAGCATCCGTTCCTTTCTACATTAATGTTAGTATTATATTAATATCAATAACTTAACTTTTGTTTAAAATTATGCAACAAATATGAAAATGAAAGTTTTGAACAAAATAAAAGGACGGACTAAAATAGAAATAGTACATAATATGTATATATAAAACAAATAGTATATATAAGCCATATATAAGAGAAAGCAAGTGGAACAGTATTATTGATGTTGAATACCTCATCCTGTTACCATTCAGTCGTTAAAAATTATACAATAAGTTGAATTTATTGCGATCGGTAAAAATCTATGAGTGATCTGGACTTTAGAAGTGATTGTTAAAGGTTTATTTAGTTATCAACTTTCCCTTACATTTTGGTATCTTGTATAGATGTAGGTTTAGATATATTTGCTAGTGAGCAGGAGTAAATATTATATATTTTACGCGTTTTATAATAAATATTGGTGAAAGGCATTTTATTTATGTATGAAAAAAATAAATTTCCTATAGAAAAACTATGAAAATACTATACGCATTAAAGTTTGAATAAAATTGCATATTATGTATATTGTCAATTTGTAATTCTCAGATTTTACTGATCGTTGTAAAATATTTATTACCAGTTGTATAATTTGTTGAAATAACCGCTAATATTGGAATTAAATTAATAATAATTAAACTATAGCTATATTTAAATTCCTTTAACTCGACAAAACCTGAAATTTATTATACAAAAGAGTAAAAGATGAAAATTACTAAATTATAATATTTTTGTATAAAAATCATTCCGACACATTATACAATCGGTACGAAAGTGAGCCTAACCTCTCCCCTTTCAATATGTAACGTGAAGCACTCAAAAGTTTATCTTCGTCGAAGACGGCAATGTTTTTAATCCAGTGTACTATTTAATGCGTCCTGTTGAAGTTATTCTTATGTTAAGAATATTCTAGTTGTTTAGTTGTAACCGCTGATGCAGCGACGGTGTGATAGTTGTACAAACGTGAGATGTGCCACATTAGACTTTAAGTTCCCTTTTCTCTTACTTTAAATGCTGTTACTATCAAAACTATTAACTAAGTATTAGATTATCGCTTTTTTTTGCATTAGATGCGACGTTTTAATGGTTAAAATGGTTGTGTATATAATTTTTTATAATATGTATTGCAGTCGCCATTTTGTTTTTCATGTTAACAAAATGGCGACACCACGTTTTGATAGTAATAGCAGTTTGTAGATTTCTACAACTGTCTCTTTATTTGTAATGAATGGAATGTATGTTTATTTGTTTACAACGTTATTATATGATTGGTCTCGGAGATAATGAAATAAATTATAAAATCGATGTTTTTGTTTCATTTTGTTGGTTTTTAAAAAAAATAATTAAAGATACGGAATTATTCAATATAAGTCTATGTAATATAACATATATTACAAGATATGAATATATATGTATATGAATGTCTGTCTGTCACCTTTTCACGCTTATTTTAACCGATTTAGAAGTGGTTTAAGGTTTTTAATATGAAGACATAAATATGCAAAATATTGATATGAAAAGACACCCGGAAGTCATCCCCTTAAGGGGATTTACCTATATTTTTATTTATTTATTTATTTATTTATTTATTTATTTATTCAAAAACTTATGTCTAACATTACAGAGACCCAATGCGTTAGATAAGTAGCTCAGATTACCAAACATTATTGTAATTATTCATTTTAAATACATTTCAATTTAACAATATAAATCAATTCATAAAATCCAATAATTAATTAAAAAAAATATTTTATAATAATTCAATGTATAAATACCAAAATTGAAAAGGTTAAAAATATACTCGTGTAGATACAAATAAACAGTTATAAACTAAACATTTCTAGAATATATAAAGAATATCAATTTAATGTCGGATTAAGTCAATGTATTAAAAAAATGTCCAATTTAGTCAAAGTATAGAAAAATATCAATTTAATATGTATTAATCTGACAATTACATAATATATATATATATATATATATATATATATATATATATATATATAATATATATATTACAATACATACATACACAGATTACAATGAATAGCTAGGACGAACACAATTTATTACAAATTCTAGTGAACTCGTCCAGTGTACAACTGAAGAGATCTATTTGGCATGCCGCTTCGTTGAGCACTCGCATAGCCCGCGTGAGCGGCGCGTCTCGCAGCAGGTTGGTGCGCGCGGGCGGCAGCCGTCGACGCTCGACACTGTTAGATGGCGCGGAGAGCTTTAACTCTTCCAGAATTGCAGGACTGTTTAACTCGCCGCGCAATACCCTCATCAGGTATTTAGCGAGAGCGACTTCTCGCCGAGTTTCCAACCTACTATATCCCACCATGCCTATAACGAACAAGGTCGGATACAGCAAGGGATAGCCAGGGTACACTCCATACATTTTATAGTAGAGGAACCTAGTGAACTTATTTTGGATGTGTTCTATCATAAATTTATATTTGATCTCACTTGGAGACCATACAACAGAGTTATACTCCAAATGACTCCTTACCAAGGCCCCATACAATGCACGCAAAGCAGCAAAGTTCGTAAAGCTTCCCGCTTGCCTCATTATGAAGCCTAGGTTTCGGTACGCTTTTTTGCACACCTCAGCTATATGCCCCCGAAAGTTGAGATCGGAGGTAAATCGGACACCCAGGTCCTTCACCTCTGTGATATGCTGCAACGGATTATCCCCCAAGCGATAGGCAAAGTGCCGAGGATTTCGCGTGCGACTGAAAGAGAGCAAGGAACACTTTCCAGCGTTGAAGTGTAGTCTATTCCTGCGACTCCACTCTACGACACTGTCAATGTCCCTCTGCAGTCCCCAATGGTCTTCCATGTTCTTCACTTCGCGTACTAGCTTCAGGTCGTCTGCATATAGGAGGCATGTAGACTCTTGAACCACCTCCGGTAGATCATTGATCATTATAATAAATTGAAGGGGTCCTAAATTACTACCTTGACTGACGCCTGATCTTGTCCAGTACTGCTCCGAAAGGCAGCCGCCACAGTCGACATACTGACGCCTGTCCCGCAAGTAGTTGGCGAAGAAGGACAATGTATGCGTCGTGCAGCCTATGCCAGCCAGCTTGGTTAGCAGGATGTCGTTATCGACTGTGTCGAATGCCTTCCGGAAGTCGAAGTAAGCGACATCCACTTGCCGCCCCGCATCCAATGCCGGCACCAGCCGCGTCATCAAATGCATCAGGTTGCTCGCTGTCCCCCGCCCAGGACGGAATCCGTGCTGCGCATCAGTCAACCGGGCCCTCACCTGAGCATACAATGCATGATGGATAGCGGACTCGAACACCTTGGCCATTGCACACAAGATAGCCACCGGCCTATAGTCGCTCGGCTCCATTCCGCCCTTTCCCTTCGGTACTGGTACCACGCGGGTGAGTTTCCACCTATCAGGAAAGGAAGCGTTAACTAGGCAGACATTAAATATATGCAGCAGAGGCTCCTCAAGTGCGAGACGACAATCCTTAAGGATATAAGGCGGGATTCCGTCCGGTCCAACTGACCGCTTCGGTGGTAGCCGTGCTAGCGCCCGTGACACGTCCGCAAGTACGAGGCCCGTCAGGTGCACGCGCGCGTCGCCACCCACAGCCGCGCTCACCGCCGACACATCCAGGTGCGCCTGTTCTGGACTATATACTGAATAGAAGAACCGGGCTAGTTCATTTGCACAGTCCTGATCTGAAAGAGTACGCCCGTCTCTCATTAATTTACATCGCGCGGAAGTTCCCCTTTTAGATCTTAAAAAATCCCAAAATGCTTTGGGGTCCGAAGCGAGATTATTCTGGACTCGTTCCTGATAGAGGGTATGAGCGCGCGCGGTTTCCTCTTTCACCTTCGCCCTATACTGAGAAAACTCATCATAGTCGCGGCGACTCTTAGTGTTTTTATATTTTTTGTGTAACCGGTACTTTATCTGTATATTTTTAATAATTTCCGAGGTATACCATACTGGATAAATATATCTAGAATTTTTTCGTTTACGAAGCTTCAAAGGCACACAGTTATCAAAAACGTCATTAAGTCTTTTATATAATAAGTTTAACGCTAAATTAGGATCGTCGGTTTTATATACCTCCGTCCAGTCAATTTTTAAAATGGAATAATATAATTTATTAAAGTCCGCTTTATTAAAGTTCCATTGCTTAAATGGTTGCTGGCTTGGATCCTGGTAGCTATCTGCAGTCGCGGCGGGCGCGGGCGGTGGCGGAGACGGTGACAGCGACCGCGAGCGGTGGGTGGTACTCGTCCACCGGCCGCAGCGCCTCGTCGGCCCCCGCCACCGCCACCCCCGCGCCGTCGCGTGCACTCAGCACTAGGTCCAGTTGTCGGTCTTTACTATTTGGAACAGTATTACACTGAACGAGTTCACAGAAGGACATAAAATATTCATAGTAACTAAGCACATTGTTATAATTACATGAGTTCAAATTAAAATCACCTAAAACTATTACATTATTTTTGAATCTGACACATATTTGTTCAATTATACCGAGCATAACTATGTACTCATTTTCTCCAGCTCGCGGTGGGATGTAAACAACACAACAAGCAAATAAGAATCTATCATGTATATAAAGCGAAGCACATACCAGTTCAAAATTGTAGTCGTCTACGTTAATACCTTCAGGCACGGGTACTCGCCGCAACTCGAACCGAGGTTTAGCCGCCAGCAGCACTCCGCCCTGCTTGCGGCCGTCCGTACGGTCGCAACGCACTACGGAATAGCCAGGCGGCACAATCTCCGCATTCAGAATGGCCTCGTTGCAGCCGGTCTCGGTGATCGCGAATAAGTCGGAGCCCGAAGATTCGACTAAAGATAAAAATTGCGCAGTCTTCGTTCGGAGGCCTCTAACATTCTGATAAAAAATATTAACTATCCTATTATTTCGCGACTTATTGTTGGGCGTGTTTTGGGGCTCGAAAAAACACCCATTCGCTATATTCGGTATCTTTCGGCCATACGCTAGGATTGTACAACTTGTCAAAATTGTCTTCCGTTACACAAATCTTAAACGAAGAATATCCCCTTTCAGATTTATGTTGGATCTTGCTCACTGTTATAAAGCTGTTTTCACCCAATATTTCTGTCACATACTCGGTTATATCTTTCTCCGTGGTATCTTTAAGAAGCCTCCAAACATGTAGGTACTTCTTACGTTCAACCGCCTTTATTTTAATACTCGACGTATTTATTCCCTTGCTGATTGGGGTTGTTTTTCGAGACTTCGTAAAGTGATCGCCTCCTCTTACATTTATATCTGACCCCTCAATGGGTATAAGTTGTTTGTTTTTTTCAGCTGTTGCCGTTCGGCGGCGCGAACGTCTCGGTTTCACGTTAACCCACTCGTCGCCGTCCCGTTGCGCATATATACATTGTTAATACCTAATTATATTTTAATATACATTACATCTGTATAAAAACGTATATTACTTCTAAATTTATCTTGACTATGTATATTATTTTAGACAAGAATAATTAAAACAATAATGAATAATTCATAATTTATATTTAAATCAGACTTATTATACAATAGCGAATTGATCATACAGCAGCTCTCTTACTTTGAAATACTCTTCGGAATACACTCCTTCTAAGGCGACGCGTCCATTCTCCAACTGGAAAAAGAGCATAGTTACATTGAAGTGAGAAAAGAAAATGAGTTTTAGTGTTTTTCACAACTTTTACAGCAAGAATCAGTTTCAATAGTTTTTATGTCAATTCAGAGTCCTAGTGGCGTCACTACAAATGTGTTGATTCGATGGTACGTTACTTATTTCAACTTTCCCGCCTTAACTACCTGTGCGCCATGATGGGGCTATGTCGGGGCTACACATGCGCTCCGGTAGGGCGATTCGAGAAAAAATGGACATAAGTTATGCAAACCAGAACCATCCCACAGATTGAAAAAAGTCATTCTATGAGATATGATCGATTTCATAAAAACAATATACAAAGTTTGTATAAACCTCTTTCCCAAAAATACCTTTATAATAAATATTATAGATATAGAATATGTAGATAGCTTTGATCTTTTTAGCATGTACAAACCACGCAATTTTTGACCTATCTGTGCTTAACTCAATTTAACCACCATTGACGACACGTTTGGCTCAGTTGGTAGTGACCCTACCTTCTGCGTCAGCAGTCGCGGGTTCGAGTCCCGCTGGGGACATTCATTTGTTGAGCACGAATGTTTGTTCTCCAGTCATGGGTGTTATTATTTATAGTATGTATGTATTTAAAGATTTATATGTGTAGTATATCAACTATCTGGTATCCGTAACACAAGCCTCGTAGCTTACCACAGAACTAGATGGCACTGTTGTAAAAAAATGTCCGAACATATTTATTTATTGTGGGTTGGTTCTGGTTTGCATAACTTCCCGGACTGATCCGGCCAGCACTAGTGTGGGGCTGCGGAAGAATATGGATTCCCGCGGCCTCACGCGCACGTGCGAGGGGACACCGGGGTGGTTTTAGCCGGTAAGAGGTAGTCCATGAGAATTTCCCCCCGTTAAAAAAAAAGTGCGTGTGTACAAAGTACCATGTCAGAAGTAAAACTTTAATTTAAAATAAGGCTAACTCTTCCCCGTCTCTGAGCGCCTGGTACTATGGACTTATTTTTTCTTTTCATCGAGTTTGAACTCACAACCATTCTAAAGAAGTTTCACTTCAAAAAAAAATTGGTTAGCATAACTATGTCCAAATATTCTGGCAACACTGTTGCATAACTATGTCCAAATATTCTGGCAACACTGTTGCATAACTATGTCTAAATCTGGCAAAAACTATGTCCAAATATTCTGGCAACACTGTTGCATAACTATGTCCAAATATTCTGGCAACACTGTTGCATAACTATGTCTAAATCTGGCAAAAACATGTGTGTCCAAATATTCTTTTTTTTTTATGGTAAAAAGGAGGCAAACGGGCAGGAGGCTCGCCTGATGGGAAGTGATCACCTCCGCCCATGGACATCTGCAAGCTGGCTTGCAGATGCGTTGCCGGCCTTTCAGGAAAGGGAGGGATGGAGGAGGGAGGGGAGTGGGAGGGAGGGGGGAACGAAGGCAGAGGATGAAGGGCAGAGGGAGGGGGGAAGGAGAGTGGGCCTCCTGCCCTGGCAACACTAACCCGTCGTATGGCGACAGTCCCGCCGCAGCACTCGAGCGCGCCGGCCGCGAACTCCGCGGCGAGGCCGAGGCGCGCGAGCGCGGCGCGCAGCTCCGACAGCCGCACCGGGTTCACGAACGACGCCGCGTGCGGCGCCGCGCTACCGCACGCTTCTAGCGACATCATCTCTTCGTCTGGGGACTCCTCTGTGGAATACACTTGTATGAGGCTACGTCCGCACAGACATGCGGCTTGCTTAGCACCTAAAATCTAGTGAATTGCGCTCTGGCAACATGGTAGGATACACAGTGGCCGCACTGCAGGTTTGGGTGGTTGCTTGTCGGCACGTTGACGAGATGTCACTTTCAATAATAGCTTTCAAAATTATTTCTTGAATAAAATGCCTCGCGCCTAGTGTCAAAAAACCAACATGTTTGTTTACTTAGATACACGCTTAACAACTAGCTAGGCACTAAGCGCGCAGTGCGGCCGGTCGCGAACATTATAGAACGTTCGTTTTAGTAAGCTACTAGCTAGGTGACTCGTTAGAATCTAAGTGCTACGCAAGCCGCCTGTCTGTGCGGACGTAGCCTTAGTTAGTTAATACTGGCATCTATCCACTTTTAATAGGTTATTGGAAAACCCTTAATAATTGGGACCTCAAATCATCTCTACATCGAGAGGTCCTGGGTTTGAGTCCCGGGTCGGGCCAAGTTTAATTATTGAGTCTTTTTGTTTAGTAAGTTGGTAGTGTGTCACCCCCGTGCATCGGAAAGCATGTAAAGCCGTCAATCCTGCGCCTTAGCTCTCACTGGTCGTCCGATCGCAGTATGAGAGTGATAGGATTAGAGAGTGCACTTGTATCTTCGCGTACACTTATGCGCTATAATACCTCCTGCGCTAGTCTCAAGATTGGCCGCCATGCCCGGAATCGGTCGGAGAACATTATCATTATTATTAAAGACTAGCATTTCCCGCGGCTTCGCACGCGTTCTAAAAACTGGAAACCAAATTCTTTTTGCGTCACGTTCTATGATACATCGCAGAACTAACGCCCTTCCTTTTTTGCAACATTTTTCATTGATGCTTCGCTCTTATTGTTCGTAGCGTGATGTAATCAGGGTGTCCACAGCTAATGTCCAAAAAAGTTCCCTGACTTTTCCCTGACTTTCCCTGACCATTTTTCAAATTTCCCTGACCAATCATTGATTTAAAACAAATATAAAGTGTCATGTGAAAAATAAAAAAACGAGTTTTAACGAAAAAATGAGATCGGTTACATTATTTGGCACTTCGAATATTCAATATGACGATTATGAAACAAAATCTAGGCGCACGGCAGTGCGCCAGGCCAAGTTCCGGCCTAACGCTCGCAGTGTGTATATTTACACGAAACATTTCGAACTGTTTTACTCCCTCATAACTTTGCTTGTAATAATTACAACTTGATGAAACTTAGATCATTTATTACTGTCACCTAGTTGAAGAGTACTGGAAAGTTTCCAAACATTAGGTTAAACCGTTGTGGAAATACAGGGAACCAAAATCTAATAAAGATTTTACTACTGATCTCTGATTCATCAAAATTATGGGGCACTTCCAGTTATGCAATAAACTTATTTGAAGTTCCACATACACACTGCTACATACACACTGCGTGCTTAGGCCGGAACATTGACCTGGGCGCACTGCCATGCACCTAGATTTGGTGTGAAGATAGGTTTTAGGCTAAAATTTAAAGGAGAATATCAGAAAAGGGCATTTTTTAAAGTTCAAAGGTCGAAATCAGAATCGGTCCTCATAAGCTAATTTATTTATTTTATTTGTTTCCCACGACAGACAAATCTTCAAATTTGCTTATAATAATAATCGGAATTAATTCCTATTTCTTACTTGCAAAAAAGACATGATATCCTGCAAAAAACAAAAATGTGAAAAAAGGTCAAGTTCCTATCCCAAAAAATCGGCTTATTAAAGTAGTGAGATCAAAAATGCTTCAATGGTCTGGATTAAGATCAGAGCATAAAATTATATCCCTCATTTGACAATCATTGGAAAATTTACACTGGGATTTCAATTACAGTTTTTAAAAAAATCTTAATTTTACAATCGCTGGCAAAATTTTTCACAAAAAATCTCAATTTTCCCTGACTTTCCAGGTAGCCTCTCAATTTCACTGACTTTCCTTGACCACTTTGAGCTTCCCTGACTTTTCCCTGACTTTCCCTGACTTTCCAGAATGTGGACACCCTGGTAATATAGCCTATAGCCTACCTCGATAAACGGACTATCTAACACAAAAAGAATTTTTCAAATCGAACCAGTAGTTCCTGAGATTAGCGCGTTCAACCAAACAAACAAACAAACTCTTCAGCTTTATAATATTAGTATAGATAGTATATATATAGCTGCGTACCGTGAGTCTGCGCGGGTTCTCGGGCTCGCGGCGCGGTGACGAGCGCGCTGAGCCACGCCAGCTCCGCGTCGCCCGCCGCGCGCCACGCCAGCCCCGACAGCAGCCCGTCCGTCAGCTTCACCTGCACACCGCAAACATCACCATCTCACTCTAACTAGACACATTATACAAGAACACACATTCACCATCTCACTCTAACTAGACATATGTACATTATACATACGGCAAACATTACCAACTCACTCTAACTAGACACATTATAGAAGACACACTAGTGCACTTTTGAAGTGAAACTTCTTTAGAATCGACGTGATTTCAAACTCGATGAAACAAAAAATAAGACGGGGAAGAGTTAGCCTTAGTTAGATCTCGCCCACCGCGAGTCAGTGACATTTCTAACTCTGTCTAACTCGTGGGTGTGACCTTCGCGCCATCTCCCTCTCTCGACGAGCTTAGACGGGGTTATTTAGTATAAATATAAACGAGAAATAAAATTAATCTGCCAGATGTGCATACGGCAAACATCAAAATCTCACTCTAACTAGACAGATGTGCATACGACAAACATCATCATCTCACTGTAACTAGACGACCCGTCTATTAATCACGTGATGTTTTTAAGCAACTTTTTAAACCCCCCCATCCCCCATGGTGATATGTAGTGAGGTTTACGACCCCCCCCCCCTATTCAAAATTACGTGTATTTTTTTACAAAATATCTTATACAGGTTAACAGGTATAATCTAATTTAATTTTGGTAAATTAAGCACCGTGATAAAAACGTTCAGACAGACATTAAGGTTGTTGTGGTGGTTAATGGTTTCTGACCTGACTGATATAAAAATAATAAAGAAAATATTACATTTTCTTGTGTGTCACAAGCATGCCCTAGAGGCTAGATTAGGGTGTTGAACATTGAAAAAACATATATTTTGTACTGGTACATAAATTTATTTAATAGATCTTGTCCTCGGACCACAGATTAATTTCCCATTTTTGTAAATTGTGAAAATATAGTGAAAATATAGTTTCATTTATAATCATTAACACTTGTGCATCTAACATTGACTGGCCAATCCTTTCACCACGGTGGCAATTCAAGGTATTAGCCATAATGATGGCCGAGTTTTGGGTTGACTCATTCTAACAATTGCCATCGACTCGATAAGAAGAAGAATTAACACTTGTGTTACAGTGAAGGAAAACATCGTGAGGAAACCTGCATGTCTGAGAGGACCTAGCGAGTTTGTGAAAGACATGTAAAGCGTAGTGGACTATGGCTTGATCCCCTTCGTGTCGAAGGGAGGCCCGTGCCCAGCGATGGGATTTTAAAAAGGGCTAAATAGAATACATATATTTACCTGGTATATGTGAGACTCAGTGGTGGCGTCCACGGTGTCACCTCGCTTCGGCATGAATATTTTTTCAATGCCTTCGCTTTCACAATGTTTTCTGAAAAAAAAGTAAAATAGTTATTAGACAAGGCATATAATTGCACTTTTGACCAAGTGTATTTTTACATTGTAAATTGTCAATGCAAGTAAAGGATTGAATGATTTTATTGAATTATAAGTTCATTTTGAGTAATTTTTACATGAAACATATATACCTTAAATACCTATTTTTCGGTAAAAGTCCCATTATAATCGGTTAAGCAATTTTATAATGATCCGTAACAAACAGAAAAACAACCAGATAGACAATAAATATAAACATTCTTGGTTAGGTACTAGTATCATATACATAAAAATTAAAAGTGTGTGTGTACAAAGTACACATGTCAGAAGTAAAACTTCTTTGGCAAACTAATTTTTAATTCTCGTTTATATTTATACTAAATAACCCCGTCTAAGCTCGTTGAGAGAGGGAGATGGCGCGAAGGTCACACCCACGAGTTAGACAGAGTTAGAAATGTCACTGACTCGCGGTGGGCGAGATCTAACTAAGGTTAACTCTTCCCCGTCTCTGAGCGCCTGGTACTATGGACTTATTTTTTCGTTTCATCGAGTTTGAAATCACAACGATTCTAAAGAAGTTTCACTTCAATAACGATATCTACTTAAGTAGTAAGTATACATTTATTTTTAATACTACAGACAGTTATTTCAATTGCGATTGAAACACTACTTGGCATATTAAATATTATAAACAGACAGCCCTAGGAAATGTATATATATGAGAAAAAATAGATTTAAAATTTTGTCCGTGCCGAATTTCATTCAGATCCGTTCAGACATTCTGATGTGATTAACAAACATCAATTCTAATGAATAAAAACAAATTTATAAGTATACTTATTATTATAAGCGCGAAAGTTTGTAAGTATGGAGGGAAGTTTGTTACTTTTTCACGTAAAAACTACTGAATGGATTTTAATAAAACTTTACAATAATATAAATTATACATCAGAATAACACATAGGCTACAATTTATAAAGATATTGTGTGAATTGCCCAAAATATGAAGATAAGTGACAAGTAAGTAGTAAAAAATCTACCATCTGCGAGCTATTTTGGCGTGCGCTGCCAAAACCGCTAGAGTTTTACATATGTAATGTATGATGGAAATGTTTGACTTTACAAGCGACTCACCCTTACTACGCTCGGGTTTGTCCATAGATTTAGGGCAAGTGAAGTCGCGGGTTCCACTAGTAATATTATGAAATAAAGTCCTCCGCCATGTCTGTCTGTCTGTTCGCAATAAACTCAAAAACTACTGCACCGATTTTCATGTTGTTTTCACCAATAGATAAGAGTGGTCTCGAGGAAGGTTTTATCATATAACTAATGGAACTGAGGGGTTAGACAAGTGGCATAAACGTTAGTAGAATAGAATAATCAATGTATGGGATTGACATAAGCTTACGACTAGTGATTAGATTCAACGTATCGAATTTGTAATTGGTAGCCAAATGTTGATATAATCTATTCGATGAAACGAAACGTCAGATTAGTACATACACATAATTCCCCATACAGATTGAAGCCAAGTGGCACTTTTGACAAACGAATTCTGCTGTTAGCGTACGGCACTCGTCGAACGCTAAATGTTGTAGAATCGACACTAAGCGTTTGTCATTTGTCTAGAGGGGTTGGTGGCTTCACTCGTGCTAAATCTAGGAAGCTAAGGGAAAAAAGAAATTTATAATAAATAGGATAAACCACCTTAAAGTATTTAGGGCTCCGGTGCCGGCCCGAAGGCCTACAATGGCCCGGGGCTTGGCGTGGGCCACCACCCGCAGTAAGGACTCCCCGTCGCAACGCCCTTCTAGCTCTATGTACTGTATGTTAGCGCGGATCTGCACTTGACGGACCGAAGTTATGCATTTGGTTGGGATCTCTGTTATTTCTTCTGAAATAAATAAATGAATGAATGAATGAATGAACGAACGAATGAATGAATGAATAATTAAATATGTTGCGACATTATTACACACAACGCTATCTACTTCTGTGTTAAGCTACGAGCCTTGTGTTACGGATACCAGATAGTTGATATACTACATATATAATTTTAAATAAATACATAATATAAATATAAACACACCGATGACTGGAGTACAAACATTCGTGCTCAACAAATCTATGCCCAAAGCGGGACTCGAACCCGCGACCGCTGGCGCAGCAAGTAGGGTCACTACAAACTGCGCCAAACGTGTCGTCTCATCGTGTAATGGAATTATTTTAATTTCATGTTATGCACTTCTCGCAGCTTCGCCAACGTTTATAATTATAAATAGCGTTTCTATAGATTTTTCACAGAAAAGATATTTTCCTTAAGTAAAAAGTATTCTATCCGTTTTTTTTGGATAATCTGCTATTGTCATACCGAATTTTATCTAAATTTGTGGTAAATTTATAATATATTGTCACCTTCAATGTCCTGTTTCTGCGGCGGCGCGGGCGGCACGTCCCGGATCTCCCCCTCCGCATCCACCACTTCCGCCAGCCGGTAGTCTTCTGGCTGCAACACAAAAGTTTCAATTATACCTACTACGATCGTTTGATTTACTTTTAACTTAAATACATCACCCATAATATTACCCAGTAACGCGTTTGCTTAAGAAATCCAGTGAAGCGGGTGCAAATCCCAGGTTTCGCACCACAATCACATATGTGTTATGATTTCCACTTGTCTTAGGGGTCGTCCATTAATCACGTGACGCCTCGAATTATAAATATAGTATTTAAAAAGTTGCTTAAAAACATCACGTGATTAATAGACGTCCCCTTATGGTGTAAGAAATCATCCTGCATGTGGAAACCTGCATGTTTCAGAGAACTGAACAAGTTTTCGAAGGAAATGTGAAGGACGCCAACCCATACTTGGCCAGCGTGATGGACTTGTTTGAATTTTTTACTTAACTTGTTTTAGGAGACTTCTTACATCCCATTGTACCGCAGGAGAGAAGCAAGAAGATGGAAGTTTTCCCTTAAAACTTCGCTTCCTCGTGAGTCGTGACAATGAACACCACATGGAGTCGCTAAGAGTTACCAGGCGCACATAACACAGCAGGAGCTCACCTGTATGACCTCACCTCCACGTGACGACATCACTGTATGGAGCCGCTAACAATTACCAGGCGCACATAACACAGCAGGAGCTCACCTGTATGACCCCACCCCCACGTGACGACATCACTCCATGGAGTCACTAACAGTTACCAGGCGCACATAACACAGCAGGAGCTCACCTGTATGACCTAACCTCCTCATGACTATACAAACCAAGTGGGACCGCAACCTAACTTCTTCATGACTATATAAACCAAGTGGGACCGGTAAGTACTTTCTTAGGTTTACGCGAATACTTGACATTATAAATAAAACTATCTTTTCTGATTTTCTCGCGGATTTATTGTGATATTTGGTCTGTAACAAGTATATAACCCCCTGAGACGTCTAATACCTTAGTCTCTCCCGTGGCCATGATTGCTGTAAAGCATTCGAAACGTCGGGAACCAAATATCATAATAAATCCGCGACAAAATCCGAAAAGAAAGTTTCATTTATAATGGGACCGTTAAGTTACCAGGCGCACATAACACAGCAGGAGCTCACCTGTACGACCCCACCCCCACGTGACGACATCACTGTATGGAGTCACTAACAGTTACCAGGCACACATAACACAGCAGGAGCTCACCTGTATGACCCCACCCCCACGTGACGATATCACTGTATGGAGTCACTAACAGTTACCAGGCACACATAACACAGCAGGAGCTCACCTGTATGACCCCACCCCCACGTGACGACATCACTGTATGGAGTCACTAACAGTTACCAGGCACACATAACACAGCAGGAGCTCACCTGTATGACCCCACCCCCACGTGACGATATCACTGTATGGAGTCACTAACAGTTACCAGGCACACATAACACAGCAGGAGCTCACCTGTATGACCCCACCCCCACGTGACGACATCACTGTATGGAGTCACTAACAGTTACCAGGCACACATAACACAGCAGGAGCTCACCTGTATGACCCCACCCCCACGTGACGACATCACTGTATGGAGTCACTAACAGTTACCAGGCACACATAACACAGCAGGAGCTCACCTGTATGACCCCACCCCCACGTGACGACATCACTGTATGGAGTCACTAACAGTTACCAGGCACACATAACACAGCAGGAGCTCACCTGTATGACCCCACCCCCACGTGACGACATCACTGTATGGAGTCACTAACAGTTACCAGGCACACATAACACAGCAGGAGCTCACCTGTATGACCCCACCCCCACGTGACGACATCACTGTATGGAGTCACTAACAGTTACCAGGCACACATAACACAGCAGGAGCTCACCTGTATGACCCCACCCCCACGTGACGACATCACCGTATGGAGTCACTAACAGTTACCTGGCACACATAACACAGCAGGAGCTCACCTGTATGACCCCACCCCCACGTGACGACATCACTGTATGGAGTCACTAACAGTTACCAGGCACACATAACACAGCAGGAGCTCACCTGTATGACCCCACCCCCACGTGACGACATCACTGTATGGAGTCACTAACAGTTACCAGGCACACATAACACAGCAGGAGCTCACCCGTATCACCTCGCCGTAGTCATCAGCGCGCGCGCGCTCTTCATGGAACGGGTACATTGCGTGGTGGCGCTTGTTCGTCTTGAAGCAGCCGGTGGGGCGTGAGTCACTACGCACCGGGATGTCATGGCGGCCGGTCACCACGAACATCTCCAGCTCGCCGTCTGACTCTGAATCTGATGATATTCCACCGGCTTCCTCTCTGGGTGGGGCAAATATTCTTATATATCACTTCATATTATAAAATAAAGTCCTTCGCCGCTGTCTGTCTGTCTGTTCGCGATAATATTAATAATAATTAATTTAATAAATAATTAATTAAAAAAATTCGCGATAATATTAATAATAATTAATTTAATATTATAAATATTAATAATAATTAATTTAATTATTATTAATAGCGACTCGCCCTCGCTTCGCTCAGGCTCTTCCCTAGATTTAGCACAGGCAAAGCCGCGGGTTCCGCTAGTTATGCATATAAACCTTCCTCTTGAATCACTCTATCTATTCAAAAAAACCGCATCAAAATCCGTTGCGTAGTTTTAAAGATTTAAGCATACATAGGGATATAGGGACAGAGAAAGCGACTTTGTTTTATACTATGTAGTGATGATTGTAGGGGACGCGACCTACTACTAAATGCTAGATAAATGAAATACAGTCTGAGATCGTTGTAGAGTTTATTGATTTGATACTATTATATAATGATAATGAATGCAGCCGGTTTGATTGCTGTCCGAACGTGCACTGACTGTTTAGGTGTGTTTTGATGTATTTATAACACACCTACTAAGCATTATTGCTTAGGTGTTCGGTAACAACCTTTGGCCCGAACATTAATTATTAATAATATTAATAATATTCTCAATAACACCAGATTTTAATGCTGTTTTCTCCAATAGAATGGTTCTCCAAGAAGGTTTTAGTATAAAATTTGTCAAGTTTTTATATACATTGGCTAAAATATAATGATATCTGTTGGAATATAAACTGTCTGGGAGCTTTCAACGAAAACGTTGCCTAATACCTTTGAGATAGAACAAAATGATGTATTAGGTAGATTTGTGTATGTTATATAGGTCAACAGAAAAGCCCGCTATGGCATAATATGTCTATCTCTTAAGGAACATACTATATCTATTTTAATATTTTTTTATAGAAAATAATTAGGGTTCCTTAATATACCTACATATTTTTTTAGTTATTAAATTAAATGTTTACAAAAAATTACGACTTACTTAACAGAATTATTGATTTTCATCCGTTGCTGTTGCATAAACTCATCTAACTCGGCACCTTCCAGTCTCACACGTTTCCTTACAGTTAATTCTATTATTCTATCTCCACCTTTCTCTATTAGATCTCTTGCTAGTGTACCGGGGGATGTCCTGTAAGAAAACATCATTTCATATTGTTTTTAATGTGTAGGACTCTAGGTGGGCTTTTTCGTTGGGACAATATATTTTTTGTTTAACTGGTAGTCTATACGGAATTACTTCTTACAAGTAAAAAATATAAATATAAATAAATAAATATAAATATGTATTATAATAATATAATCTTTAGTGATAACCTTAATCTTAAAGTGGTCACATACTAGCTTGTATAACTAAGTTCAATTAGTTCAATTTACCTCTGACATATTTATGGGTAAATCATTTGCAACATACTAACAACTTTTCTACAACCGTAGGAAAATATTGTGGGAAAACCGACTAACTCGTACTTAGCTAACAGTAAGACTATGGCTTTATCCCCTTGGTATTGAGGGAAGTTCCTAGCATAAAACCATTAATAAGAAAACTAAATACATACTATATTTATTATACAAATACTTAAAAATATGCATTACATTAAATTTAAGAATTGTTACCTTGCAGTTAAAACTATGGAATTCTGTGGGCTAGAAGCCCATAGAAGAAAGAGGTCTCTCGCAAAACCCGTTTCTAAGTCTGGGAAGGAAGCTAGCACTACTTTAGGTCCCGGGGTCCTTGTGACCTCCATCACCGAATGACATAGCTGTAAGTGTCGTAGCGCGAACGGGTTACTTCTAGCACCTTCGAACGCACGGGTTAATTTGTCACTCATCCATTCAATCTGTTTAAATAAAAAGTTAAACATAATGTTTAATGTTAAATATTAAACGAACATGTTTAAATTTAAATTACAACACAAAATAATTTGTTTAATACATTTTTTAAAATTATTTACTTTATTATTATCAGACTCTCTTTTTATAAAATAATATACATCAAAAATATTTTTTCTCTTTTTTATATAAAACCATTTCGTATTTTTATAATTATTATTTATAACTGGGATTGGTGCCGAGGTCGGCCCTTGCTACGTCGACCAGTGTTGGTCCATTGTAGCTCCCTTAAGGTGAATTTAAAGTTCTCCGCTTAGTCCTGTTGCTTCCAGGAACTTCCAGATTTTCTGAGCGGAGAGCTTCTGTATCTCTTCCGGTTGCATGATATGCTGCCCTAGAAAGATATATTTCTACCATTTCGTAATTAAAAACTTGTGCGGGCGATGGTATGTATTTTGAAGTGACGAACCAATACCGATCTAGCAAGCGTGCGGTACGTGTACTGCCCCCGCGTCGCCCCGTACCCCCTCTTACCACCAAGTTGACCATTAAATCGCCTCTTGCTTGACAGCCAGCATTCTTTTTTATTGAGGCATATTAGGTATACATATTAAAATAAAGATGTATTGTCGTAAGTTATACCTGCATACTAACAAAGGAAGCAATTTATGTTAAAACTAATATACAAAATAAATAAAAATTAAATTACCTGGGACTTGGCAAATTCGACGACATTATAGCTGACATTGGACAGTAATAATAAGGAATATGCAACCAGTCCGGAGTCCTTATTCCTCCAAAGCTGATCTAACATGTGGGCTAGCTCAAGCACTCGGCCTGCTGTGTCTGTGCACACTAGTACTGACCCTCCACCACGTAGAGTACTAAGTATAGTTGCTGCGGGACAGTTTGTTTATTTAATAAATTTCATTTCTTACTTACAAATCCCTAACCTCCATTTGCTTGGATGCAATAAAAATATCCTGTCTCAGACTTATTGATGAAAATAAAAGTTCTAATAATACTTTCTTAGGTTTACGCGAATGTTTGACATTATAAATGAAACTATCTTTTCGGATTTTGTCGCGGATTTTTTATGATTTTTGGTTCCCGACGTTTCGAATGCTTTACAGCAATCATGGTCACGGGAGAGACTAAGGTATTAGACGTCTCAGGGGGTTATATACTTGTTACAGACAGTGCCTACCCACAACTTTTTACAAATATTCAAAATGATAGACTATAAAATTATACATTTCAATTCTATACTTTTAAGATTTTAAAATTTTAAATTATATTATAAATATGGCAATATTATTAACTTCTTTTTAGCTACTATAATTATAATTATTATAATTTTCTAACATTTGTTAAAATAATATTAAGTAGTGTTGCTATTATTGAAATATGTATAATGTGTTATATTAAAATATAAATTTTTAAGCAATATTAAACTTTCATATATTATAAATTAAAGATTAATAGTTTAAAACAACTTGAGTTTTGATAATTTTAAGTTAAATATTAAGCAACACCACTGCAAACTAAATCATTTTTAAATTTGATAATATTGCTGTAAAGCATTCGAATCGTCGGGAACCAAAAATCATAATAAATCCGCGACAAAATCTGAAAAGATAGTTTCATTTATAAAAGTTCTAATTTTCGGTACTTTTTAAGGATTTTAATTTTCATATTAGAACCTAAAATATTTATGGAAGGTGTAAGATAGTGTTTAAATTACAATCAGTTTTTTAAAAGTTTATCCTGGATAGACAGAAGAGAAAAAGTTTTGGTTTTTGTTGTTTTTAGTTTGTTGGGTTGTTGAGGTTCTGGTTTCAATTTTAGTTATATTAGTATAGTATGTATATAGTATTAGAATGAGCTGATTAAATTCAATTTCTTAATATACTTAAAGAGTAAATATTTTCATTTTTGTTGTATTAGAATATAATATGCAGCTTTTAGATTATATTGTATCTTATAAGTATAGATGCTACGACACTACCTATCCTATGGCAGATCAATAATGGCTTAGGCATTATGCCTGTAAGTGAACTCTTAAGTCTAAATAGAATTAAATACAATTAAGCCATTTTTAATAACAGTTTTGACAATGCCTGCAAGAATTGACAAAAATACAATGACTTACTCATTAGTTTTTCATCTCTCAGCCTCCTCCTTTGCTGTACATAATCAGCATTCATAGCACCAAGTAATAATAAAGATGGACGCATTATTCTATCTATTTCACACCCATTGAGATGTCTTTCTTTTTTGTGATTGAAGTCAGGTGCATATACAATATCTTCTTCACCAGGGGCAGCTATACGCCAAACTGTGCCTCCAAGTAAATGACCAGCAGGTAGAGGTGTTATCCGAAGTCCTAATCCTTTGCCTGAAAATAATTGAAAAACATTTCATTACATTTCTATTGGTATTTTTAATATTTATTAATACACTTTAATCTGCATAATATCTAAACCAATTTTAATAGGACTTAAATTGGTGCATATTATGATTAAGTAAAATTAGTAATTTTGTATACTTAATTTTTTTTTCTGTGACATAGGCGATACTAATAAGTCAAAGTTATTTAAAATTTTTATTAAGTGTTAATAAATACTTCATTAAGGTATTAACCTTATTGATTTAATACTAACCTTTCATGTCAATACTTTGATTATATTTTAATTGAGTAATTCTATCGAAAGCTGTATCTACATCATCCAATGTAAATAAATCAAATTCTGATACATTCTTATAAGATTGATATAGATCATACATGAACATTTGGCCCATTTTGTAGACTGGTAAAGTCGCATATATTGGGCAGTTAAGTCCAAGCTGTCCAACGGCATAGGGTAAAGCCCCTAGATGTAATGGATCTGAATGTGATAGAAGTACCGCGTCTATAGTATTTACATGTCTGAAAGATTAAAAAAAGCATTACTTTTAATAAAGGTTTTAATTTAAAATTGAATTAGTTTTCTTTCTGAAAAACATAACCTAATACCTTTTTAATTCTTTAATAAAGTTCATATCGAACTTTTCGTCCCATCCACAATCTAAAAGGAACTTAAATTCATCGACTTGTAAAACATAGCACGGCGGAGATTCATCTCCAGCACCGGAAAGGCAATGTAACTTTATAATAGAAGTCATTTTAGATATTCCTTATATCGTACATAAATACCCTTTTTGGATATATTGTGTTAAGATACTTAATATAAAATATAAAATAGTTAACATAAATGATACTAAATTATTGATATATATTTTAAATTTAAATAACAACATGCACGACGCGGCTTATTATTTATTGATATTTGACAGTTGACAAATGACAATTGACATTTAGTTTGTTTTTAAAATTTATCCCCAATAGGGAAAGGCAAAAGACTATAGTCCATACAGACTAGTCTAAATTAGTGTTCACATTGGTTCATTTTAATAATAGAGGCAATAGAGTATAGTAATATTATACTATAGAGGCATAAGTTAAATATCATACCGCCTACTTTATATAAAAAAATTACAAATTATATCAAGTATAAACACTGAGTTTACCTAAAGGTGTATATTTGATAATATTTTATATAGAAAAATGGTGTACAGTTAATGAATAAAACAAAAATATTATAAGTAAAATGTTTTACGTAATCACTACTTAGATTGTTACTTTTTGTTGTATAGTTTGTTTTCATTTGAAACTTGAACAGTTTATAATAGTTGTTATTTTTTTGCTTATTTGAGCACTGAATTCAGAAGAAATTGATTTACATTATGATCATAGAGAGCTTTTAACAGTCTTTACTTAAACCTTTACTTTTCCTCCTAAGTTTTACTTTTGGTATTTTCGTTTTTGTTATAAACAATTGATAGGTATCCCCGGTGCATTTGACACCTCAAAGTACTAAGGGTTCCTCTGATATGGTTCCTCCTCTTGCATGTAATTTGTCGAAGTTTTTAGTTGAAATCTATGTTCTAGTCGTGTTTCTGCAAAAAATATTATAAACAGGTATTCAATAAGAAAAAATAAATTAGTAAAGATAATAAAAAAAAACAAATAAAGAGACACACAGTTACCGTTGATTAATTTCACTAAAAAGTTCAAAAAGACGCATACAATAAACATACTAAGTGCTATGACGCCATATTCCCACCAAAGTAGTTCCTGAAAAAAAATCGAAAGTTTGAATTTAAAAAAAACCTCACATTATAATTAAACATAAACTGACGTCTGAGTGCATTGGTTAGCCACAGGCCTTATACGTAGGTACAGTCCTCCAGCTTTACATATTTTGTACGGAGAGGTACTGCCATAGAGTGGGTATATTGCTACATCTATATAAATAAAATGATAGAGGTCTGCAGTTGTGCGCGCATCACGGAAAAACTACTGTATAGATTTCAATGAAACTTTCTAAGTTTTATTTCTAAGACACTTGGCCCTTATCAAAAAAAATAATAATTGCGATATCTTCATTTAATAAAAAGTTATTAAAGTTTCAAGAAACAACGATTTGTATATGCACTGTGTGTTCAGTGATGTATGTTTCCTTCTCGCGGAGTAGTGGGGCCAGCGGCGTAGCGCGCATGCGGAAAACTTTGTTAATATTTTAAGCAACGCGGACGAAGTCGCGGGCATCAGCTAGTTATACATAATATGGTACGGCTTGTATGGCGTAGCGTGTTCAGCGTGCTTTTGGCTTTTGGCTTTCACACACACAAATGCAAAGCTGCGGCCTGAGATTAAACTCAAGAAATTTGACTATATTCCTATTAGTAGAATTTTTCAATATTTGCAATCTGCTCATCGATTTACACATGGTAGTCTTCTAAATTACTTAATTTAACATAATGACAATAATAAAATATTATGTAACTTAACTAATTAAATATATAAAATAAGTTCTAAATAATTATAATCATTGTCTGTGTCTAAAATGCTAACCATTTCTGATAATACACAGTAATTAGTAGTTGGCTTCTTTAGCTTTCGTATTGCGCCAAAAAGAGAATGTGACATTGAGTTTTTATTAATTTAGAAAAGAAATTTCTTTGACCAAGAAGGTCATTTATTATGCTGCCTTTTACGATTAATTTCTATATGAAATAAAGATACACTTAGGCATTATAATATAACTATTATTTTAGAAATAGAATGAATCTAAAATGATTGCGCAGATAGAACAGAAAAATATGGAAATAATAGTTTTGAAATTTGAGCTTCTTATCCTGAAAGCATCGTCTTTCTTAGCGTCTGGAGATAAAAAATAATCATATTGATTTTTCTCTGCGGTTCCTTTTATCTGCAGTTCATGTCACAAAGGTAGTGTACATAATGGCAATATGATCGTTTAAATATAGTTGACCGTTGACGGTGGAAAAATGCGGTGAATAAATTGAAAATATGCTTACATGCAAAGTAACATGAAGAACATATTAAACATATTCTTTTAATAAAAAATGGTTAAAATTATCTTATGCTGCTATGCTATTATTTTTGGGCCGTAAGAACAATGCATACTTGCTGACTTAACCTTATATAGGTGTATGGCTTCACTACAAATTATAAAACAAAGTCGCTTTCTCTGTCCCTATATCCATATGTATGCTTAAATCTTTAAAACTACGCAACGGATTTTGATGCGTTTTTTTAATAGATAGAGTGATTCAAGAGGAAGGTTTATATGCATACTTAGCAGATCACGCGGCATTGCCTGTGCTAAATCTACAGCCCGAGCGAAGCGAGGGCAAGTCGCTTGTTATAAATAAAGAATAAAAAAAACAATGCATACTTCACTACTATGTATGTTTAATGTTAAGACGAGCAATAATCTATGTTAGTGTGTTTCATTTTTCTAACTTCTGAGGCGAATATAATCTGTTCTGAAAACTTTAGAAATATTTTCTCAGCGACTAAATCTAGTCTGGAAACCGTGTAACTCTGCCAAGCCACGTTGCGCGGTGCCAAAGTCTTTACTTGCTGTATTTGCGCTTCGCTACACTTAAAATTCAACTGGCACGTTTACACAAAACTTATTTAATAGAATTTAATTTATTAAGCTGTTTAAAACCTTCCGTTCAACACGATGGGGGTCAGTCCATAGTCTATCACGGTGGCTTAGTGCGGGTTGGCGGATTTCACATATCTTTCAATAACTTGCACCAGGATTTCTCAGGCATGCAGTTTTTCTCACGATGTTTTCGTTTCCGTAAGACAAGTGGTAAACATGTTAGAAATTATTCGCACATGAAAATGTCAGAGGTGCGAGAGTCGGATTTAAACCCGCATCTCTCGATCATCCAAGCGGGCGCGTTACCGCTGGGCTACCTGTCAACTTCGTTATAAATACAATTATAATTTCAATAATTGTCTTTAAGTTAGTAGTCTTAAGGAGAAAATAGAATCAAACAATCCGTCTGGGATCCTGATGCCTGACTACAAAAACTTGTCTGTCATAATATGCCATCCGAACATGGATATGGACCTATCCATATTTTTATATATACCGAATACTTTACTAGTAATCCTTGCTACACTCCGGTGCTTTAATAGGTACCTACACTATGCGAATAGTGTTGCCACAGTTTAAAAGGTGTTGATTTAGTTTTTGAGTTTATCGCGAACAGATACACAGATTGACACAGCGTGGGATTTTGTTATTATTATATTTAGTCATGATGAGTATAGGGAATAGCATAGTGCTTATTCCCTAAACTAATATACGTAAATTCCATTGTTATTAAATTCCATTTAAGGTTGTCACAGGATGCGACTGATTGGCTGTTTAATCTTGATTTAGTTGCTATTGGCGTCTGATATCTATTCATATTATAGAACATATCGATTTCCATATCGCAATGCAAACTATGTATAATGTTAGACCCTGCTTCTAAGCATAAAAATTAATAACCTGCCTCTTGTCAAACCCACTTACCAACTAAATCTTAAATCTATTGAAATTTGTTCAGTGGTTTAACTTAGTACAGGTAATACAGGTCTCTTCCGTGACTATGATTGCTGTAAAGCATTCGAAACCGTCGGGAACCAAAAATCATAATAAATCCGCGACAAAATCCGACAAAATATTTTCATTTATAATTAGTACAGGTAGTAAAAGTTACCTTCTCATTTAGAAATCCGTGCATTTGTATAGATATAAATTTAAAATTACTATAATTATTGTTTAGTAAGTGAATACTTTACCTCATAACTAGGCATCCAGATAAACTAACTGTTATTATTAAAATGGTAGGCTCATTAGAACTTGTACCATATGTTCGTTATATAGGTTATATTAGAACACTTTACAATAAGTAATAACAAACTATACTAAAACTTTATCAATAATATGAGGACTAAGCGAAAACTTTTAAATTTATTGAGATCGTCCACATGGAAAATGGGACAAAGAGCCTTAAAATACGAGCTGTGCAAAATTTAGTGAAAAATCTAGGAACATCCCGCTATAGAAACTGTTTGTGACATTTTCGATCTACCACGATCGGCATCATTGTCACTCTAGCATATTATTCATTGTGATAAGCGGAGCGATAAACGGTTTTTATTTATATTTCATCGACTTCAAAAAAAGAGTTCCATCTATTGTTTGTAACTTTTTGTGCAATAAAGAATATAAAGTCGGTCTAATTGTAGGCAGGAACGAAATCGTTTTATGTGTATATTTGTCACTTCATAACACTGAAACTATAGGCTAGACGTATTTGGATGAAATTTAGAATATTTTATAAGTATTTTCATCCAGGGACCAAAATTCAAATTGATAGTAATTCACAAGAGCTCTTTTCTAATAATATACGAGTAATATGAAGTCACCCAAATTCTATTAGCCGCCATATGGTCCGTTGAAATTTTTACAGAAATAATATTGACTAAGCTGCGACAAACACCACCAATAGCCCGCCCTACAATCAAAGCTGCATTAATTGGGTCAAACGCTTAGTCGAAAAATGTGATGTTTTATTCGAACAAATGAAAGGAACCCGCCATAGAGCCTGTTACTTTGCTATTTACTACTGAGATTGAAACAGAATATTTATAAAATTGGTTATTTAATAGAAATTAAATAATAATAAACAGAGTTTTAAATGTATGAACTTCTATGAAATATGTGACTACTACTTTAATAAAAAAATGATCGAGTAGACTACATTTGAAGTCTTACTAAGGCCCGATTTCACCAAAGTAGAATAACTATTATTCCTAGGATAAAGCTGTTATTTACTCTAAGATAACCATGCTTTTATTTCACCAACTACTTATCCTGAGTATAACAAAGCTATACGAGAATAACTCTTATGCCGCCAATTTTGAAAGAATAACCGGCTTATTCCTCAGATAAAATCAAAATGGTGTCAAATTTTATGTCAGTAAACTGTTGATTCATATTTTTGCACATTGAATTGTAATTAGGTGAAAATATTATTAAAATGCAGCGTTTGAGAAGAATTTTATCGGACAGTGAAAGCGATAGTGAAGATAACTATTTTATTTTGAGACGTCCAAGGTGGTTTAAAGAAAGAAATGAGCATTTTTGCATTAGATTTCGTTTATCTAAAGCAGCAGCATACAATTTATTATTAAATTAAATTAATTATTAATTAAATTTATTATTATTTAATTTATTATAATTTAAAAAAAAACACATAGCAAACTAAACGAAATTAACTTGAAAATAGCACTGACACATTGACATAAGTTCAAAGTGACGACTAAATTAAAAATGTCCTGTTATGCTATACTGTACTGAGATAATGACAAGTCTATTTAATTTGACTGCATTTACATTCAATTCTCATTCAATGTGCCACAGGTAAAAAAAAACATTAATCTAAGAATAGTTATACTAGGATTAACATTTTGTCTTTACAAAGCGGTGAAACGAACTACGAGTTATTCTGAGAGTAAATTCAGCGAATAATTTTATACCTGGCATAGTTATTCTTGGATAACGACATCATTGGTGAAATTGGGCCTAAGTGTCTTTTATATGACACGTTTGGTTCAGTTTGTAGTGACTCTACATGTGACAACGATTGCGGGTTCAAATCCCGCGGAAGGCGCATTATATATAATATATACCTACGCTATAATATATGGTTCAATTTCCTAATATAAATAATATAGAGTGAATTGTGATATGAGTTAACGATTAAAAATGGTGAACGTTCTTCACTTCTTAATAATATAATAAACATTTAGTACTTATTTGTTTCTTACTATTAGCTTCCTTTTTTTCTTTCTGATGTTTTTAAACTTCATCTTTTCAGAAATTACAAAGTTGCAAGTTTTGATCGGAAAAGGATTACATATTAATTTTGCTACCCCTTTCACCCCCTTAAGATGAGTTTGTTAGTGAGCCGCACAAACTTAGTGTGTTCCAACGGTTAAATTTAAGAAGGGGATGATAGCTTTTATCTTGGATTAACTAAGTTATAAGTTACTTTACTACCGCTACGTGAAAGGAAAAAACTAGTAAATAAATAATAGTTAATTTTTTCAGCCACTGTTATATTTTAAAATATTTTGAGTTATTTTGATCCCTTGAGTAGGGTAAACATACCGGTTTACCGACCACTACCCCTTTTCGACCACTTCGCATGTTATTTTAAATAATAGACAGTGTTATAGACCGATCTTTTCTAATTTCGCGTCATTCGATCCGGGCGAACTTCACAGTTTATATTTTAACGGCTTGACCTCGAAGTTTTCAAATTGAGCACTCAGTCGCTCTTTCAAAATTTGGTGTATGAACGCGTGTAAAATTTAGCGAAAAAAATAGTAGGTGGATTGATTTTCAAAGGTAAGTTTTTAAGTGTTACTCTTACTTTATTGGTCATTGATTTGGTTTGTGGGAATTAGGCATGTTTAATTTCAATATTCAAGTGCCTAAACTCATCAAACTTTTTATAATTTATGATATTTTTGGTGGTCGGACAATACGTTAACGATTAATTACAAAATCTACTTTCCGACCGGGTGGTCGCAAAACCGGTTTATTCGCGTCGTTTTTCTTTGCCTTTATTGCGGAAACCTTAAATTCACCAACATACATTGCACTATATTTGTGAACAGCTAGAGTTTTGTGAATTTACAACTAGATTACGACCGCCTGTATACCTTATATTTTCAAAGATATGGCCTTCCAAAATAGCGAATATTTAACGGCCGATGACCAGTAAAAACAAAACCTGTCCCCGGCCGTTTGAAAATTCCTTATAAATTTACTAATATTATAAAAGTGAAAGTTAAGATGTATGTTTGAATGTTTGTTACTCAAGCACAAAATTTGGTACAGAGATAGAGTATACTCTGGAATAGCACATGCTAATTTTTATCCCGGAAAAATATATAGTTCCCTTGGGATATATCTGTTTTTATTTTGTAAAGGCGAACTTATTCAAGCTTGTAAATAAGCTTATATGTTTTAATGATAATGGATACATTTTGGTTGCTGTGCTTGGTGTTAGAATTGTGCTTGTTTTTTATCAGATGGCACCTATCAGTAAAGAAAAAAAAATTAAGAGCCCCTAAACTTTCCTTTGAATTTAAAAGTCCTTCTAACAAGCGTACGAAAACGCTAGGGCGAAAATTTCACATTTCGCACAGCTCTATTAAGATTCCATAGTTTTTCTTATATATCTCTTATCGACATCTCAATATCACCATTTAGTGACATTCAATTATCACAAGTCTTAGGTTGGCAACAATACTATGAAAAAGAGATATAGCGAAAGAGGACAAAGAAAACTAAATTAAGAAAAGAAAGCTCGAAAGAGCTAAAGAGAAAAGAACAACTACTTCACCACCACCAACCATCAAAGAAGAGAATTAAAAAAAAGTAGAAGAAACTCCAGCCTGTGTTAAATGTGGTTCTTGTGATCTTGACCTTAATACCGTTACTTAATTTTATTTTTAAGTCGTAAAAGAGAGTAAAAATATACAGCTTTTGTGAATTTATTAATTGTATTATTATCATACTATTATAAACCTTACAGGCTATTACACAAGAGTCGTTTTTCTACCGTAAAATAGGTGGCCGATAACCAGTGCACTGGTGGACGATAACTGAGTGAAAAGGCCGAAAACCGGTATATTTGCTATTTTTACGAATATATATTTTTATTAATTTATGTATCACTGATACATCTATAGGCGCTAGGTTTGATGAAACTAGACTATTGTAGGATGCAATGATATTTTTTTGAAAAATCTTGGAGTACAACATTATGATAAAAATCAACTCCGAAGTCAACAAGTCGCTTAAACGGTCGATAACCGGTATGTTTACCCTATCATCTAATGTATACTATTAAAGTGGGTATTTGGGTAAGGTCTATTATAAAGATATATTTAAACAAAATTAAGAAAAACTATATTGTACTAATATTATAATATGTTCATTTTCAGCTAATAAACTAAATGAACGAACACTAATATTGATATAATTAAAGTATCTACTTACTACAATTTTAAAAACAATTTATACAAATAAATAATAATAATGTTCTCCGATCGATTCCGGCCACGGCGGCCAATGTCATTGAGACTAGCCAATTACGCAGGAGATAGTATATAGTGCACGAGTTTGCGCGCAGACACAAGTGGACTATCTATTCCTATCACTCTCATACTCCGGTGGGACGACTGATCGACACGACCAGTGAGACCCAAGGCGCAGGACCGACGGCTTTACGTACTCTCCGAGGCAAGAAAGTGAAACACCGCCAACTTCCCAACTTCTGTTACTGAGACTTACGAAACAAAAACAATAGTAACTAAACTAGGCCCGACCCAGGACTTGAACCCAGGGCCTCTCGATGTGCGAGTGTACATGCGATCCACTACACCACCGAGGCAGAAATATATTACAAAGACATGATGAAAGGACAGGTTGTACGGGTGTAATATAAGTTTCTTGCCTTGTGCAAGGAAGCCAGGAGCAAATTAACCAATATTGACGAAGTAGACAGTAGCTAGAAATCGACGTGCTAGTTGGTAACTTGGAGTTACGAACAATAAATAGAATCATTTAAATTGATGAAACTACGATCATAATACAATATTACTACTTAATATTAAAAAAATATAGATCATATTCATGATCTTATTTCAACAAATAACTTAACAAGCAAAATATTTCTTATGGGACTAAGTAGGGTAAACATACCGGTTATCGACCGTTTAAGCGGCTTGTTGACTTCGGAGTTGATTTTTGTCATAATGTTGTACTCCAAGATTTTTCAAAAAAATATCATTTCATCCTACAATAGTCTAGTTTCATTAAACCTAGCGCCTATAGATGTATCAGTGATACATAATTTTAAAAAAATATATATTTGTAAAAATAGCAAAAATACCGGTTATCGGCCTTTTCACTCAGTTATCGTCCACTAGTGCACTGGTTATCGGCCACCTATTTTACGGTAGAAAAACGACTCTTGTGTAATAGCCTGTAAGGTTTATAATAGTATGATAATAATACAATTAATAAATTCACAATAGCTGTATATTTGTACTCTCTTTTGCGACTTAAAAATAAAATTAAGTAACGGTATTACGGTCAAGATCACAAGAACCACATTTAAGACGGGATTCAGTTTCTTCTAATTTTTTTTAATTCTCTTGTTTGATGGTTGGTGGTGTTGAAATAGTTGTTCTTTTCTCTTTAGCTCTTTCGAGCTTTCTTTTCTTAATTTAGTTTTCTTTGTCCTCTTTCGCTATATCTCTTTTTTCATAGTATTGTTGCCAAGCTAAAGATTTGTGATAATTGAATGTCACTAAATGGTGATATTGAGATGTCGATAAGAGATATATAAGAAAAACTCTGGAATCTTAATAGAGCTGTGCAAAATGTGAAATTTTCGCCCTAGCGTTTTCGTACGCTTGTTAGGAGGACTTTTAAATTCAAAGGAAAGTTTAGGGGTTGAAGCGGCACGGCTCTTAATTTTTTTTTCTTTACTGATAGGTGCCATCTGATAAAAAAATAAGCACAATTCTAACACCAAGCACAGCAACCAAAATGTATCTATTATCATTAAATCATATAAGCTTATTTACAAGCTTGAATAAGTTCGCCTTTACAAAATAAAAACATATATATCCCAAGGGAACTATATATTTTTCCGGGATAAAAATTAGCATGTGCTATTCCAGAGTATACTCTATCTCTGTACCAAATTTTGTGCTTGAGTAACAAACATTCAAACATACATCTTAACTTTCACCTTTATAATATTAGTAAGATTTCACAATTTTTCACCTTTATAATATTAGAAGAGTTTTCAAACGGTCGGGGACAGGTTTTGTTTTCACTGGTCATCGGCCGTTAAATATTCGCTATTTTGGAAGGACATATCTTTGAAAATATAAGGTATACAGGCGGTCGTAATCTAGTTGTAAATTCACAAAACTCTAGCTGTTCACAAATATAGTGCAATGTATGTTGGTGAATTTAAGGTTTCCGCAATAAAGGCAAAGAAAAACGACGGTTTTGCGACCGGCCCGGTCGGAAAGTAGATTTTGAAATTAATCGTTAACGTATTGTCCGACCACCAAAAATATTATAAATTATAAAAAGTTTGATGAGTTTAGGCACTTGAATATTGAAATTAAACATGCCTAATACACACAAACCAAATCAATGACCAATAAAGTAAGAGTAACACTTAAAAGCTTACCTTTGAAAATCAATCCACCTACTATTTTTTTCGCTAAATTTTACACGCGTTCATACACCAAATTTTGAAAGAGCGACTGAGTGCTCAATTTGAAAACTTCGAGGTCATGCCGTTAAAATATAAACTGTGAAGTTCGCCCGGATCGAATGGCGCTAAATTAGAAAAGATCGGTCTATAACACTGTCTATTATTTAAAATAACATGCGAAGTGGTCGAAAAGGGGTAGTGGTCGGTAAACCGGTATGTTTACCCTATATTAAAAAAAAGAATATGAATAATATTATAACTTAGCGTTGATCCCTTACTTTGCCCAGTTAAAGAGACTAATAACAATTTCATACTTACATAATATATTTGAATTCATGTATATGTACACGTTGTACTCTTAAATTATTAAAAAACTTTCCAAATACACAGAAAAGCTAACATTTATTTTTACTCTAGCGAGTCCATAGTTTTAGCGCAACCGAAGCCGCGGGGTTCCGCTAGTTACACATATAAACCTTCCTCTTGAATCACTGTCTATTAAAAAAAAACCGCATCAAAATCCGTTGCGTAGTTTTAAAGATATAAGCGTCCATAGGGATATAGGGACAGAGAAAGCGACTTTGTTTTATACTATATAGTGATACATACATATGTATTAGATCTTTGGTTTATTAGGATGACACAGGACACACAATAAGTGGGTGCACGCCCTGAACTACAACATACGAATACGAATATAACTTGAGTGCTGCATGCTACCTATAAGTTATCCTAAGAAGCGTTCCAGACTTTTGTTTATCTAATATTAAATGTAGTTATTTATTTTAAAAGTACTAGTTTTATTATAATACTAGCGACTCGCCCTCGCTTCGCTCGGGCTCTTCCCTAGATTTAGCACAGGCAAAGCAGCGGGATTCGCTTGTTATGCATATAAACCTTCCTCTCGAATCACTCTATCTGATAAAAAAAACCGCATCAAAATCCGTTGCGTAGTTTTAAAGATTTAAGCATACATAGGGATATAGGGACAGATAAAGCGACTTTGTTTTATACTATGTAGTGATCTATCGATCTTTTTCTTATTAGCATTAACCTGTGTAGTTATGATGTTATTAAACAGCTTGGAAAGGGTTCTTTCTTTATGAAGCTTCTTTTTTATACGTTTTATATACATTTACAAACAAGGATCAGAGAGAATAAGTAGTTTATAGGAATCAAAAGACATTTAAAGTCCACTAACATGCACTTCGCCAGCGTAGTGGACTATGGCCGGATCCTCCTAGCATTAAAGGTAGGACCCTGCACAGTAGTGGGAAAGTTGAAAAGGGCTGAACACGTAGTTACTATAAGTAAATAAAACGACCGCGATTTTTACACATATTTCTGGGAAGATATCTGTGAAAATTCACCGGATTTTTACTTAAAATAACATTAAATATTGTTTGTGTTGCTGTTTTTATTTTTAACATATCTACTCTTATCAATGGTGTCCAAAGTTAAAACCATAAGAAAAGTGAGGACAAGTCTCTAGCTAGTACTTTACATAAATATGTAAAGTACTAGCTAGACACGAATCACTTTGAATGCGTACTGGTTCACCGCGTTCAATTTCCGGTATATTTCAATAAAAATGAAAACCAAATATACTTATATTTGTGTTTGGTAAAGGCTGTAGCGAAAAATTACCTGCTTCGTAAGAGGCAATGTTTGCAATAATAATAAAACACTTCCATTTTCTAGAAAGATTTTATCTTTAATTTGTTTTTGGAGATAAGTAACTAGCTACGTACCTACATTTTTTCACCACTGATATTTAGAAAGAGAGAGAATGCTTTGAATGTTTTAGGGCAGTGCTGCTTTTCTTAAAGTAAAATAATATGAACTGTTTCATAATAAATAGCACGTTAAGTATATTTTTGTGTACTGTTTAGTTGAAATATTAGTTTAAATGGACTAATTTGTATCTGAGGTTAACTTAGAAAGCTCAGCACAGTAAGCTACAAAGTATAATATAAGGTATATACCAATTAGTAAGTAGGTATATTTAACTGTAAATACCACCGTCGTAGTTGTATGTTTCGTCATTTAAGTTATAAAGTAAGAAGCTAAGTGGTAAGTTTGGTAAAAGATGGTCTTTGTAAAGTTCCGAGCGAGTTGGCGCATAAAATTCATTGCCACTTCCCGCTGAATTCATTTCTTGCTTTAAAACAAGGAGTTCTGTTTCAAAAACTATCGTTTAAGAGGCGGCAAATTAAAATACGACTTAAAGTTTGTCTTAATATAACAAATTTGCTATATTTTGTAATAACTTTTAACATATTATTTTGTTATAAATTACTAGGTCGATAAATAGGGAATAATAAAGAATGTATCCTTACAATAAAACTAATGGATTTCAATGAAATTTGGTTTTAGGACAGATTTTTATTAATTTATAGACAGATAAATGACTGGGACCAGTCCAGGTAAAGTAAACGATTCGGTACGTGTAAAAGTTTATTGATTCTAATAAAATTAGCCAAAAGGTGGCAGTGCCTATATATAATACAAGCGACTCTTCTTCCTTCGCTCGCGTCCTAACTTACCTCTTAACAGTTAATGGGTTTTCCCCATTTTTTATGCTTTAAATAAAGGGACGCACCCCCCCAAAAAAAGAATTATTCAAATCAGTCCAACTGCTTTTGAGTTAGCGAACGGAATACGTTTTATATATAGTATATAATATATTATATAGATTATAACTGCAAATATTTACTAGTAAGCTAGTTATAATAATGTAGCAGCATAAATGCGTTGTTTAATTAAAACATTTTGGTAGTAGACTCGATGGCGAAGGCGCCAGGTGCGCCAGTCGGCAGATCACACATTTATAAGGGCACTGACAAGTTGATTTACGCGCACATTCGCCATTGTTCAATTGTAAATATTTTATAGTAATGCTATTCCGGTTATTTTTCAACTTTTATTGGTTCCGATTTTTCCACTTAACATTTATATTGATGTGTCAGAGAGATGTTGATAAATATGGAAGATAATTCAAATATTTGCATTTGCCGTTTCTGGCTTTGTGAGGTTAAATTATCTATTGATTGATTTTAAGTTTTACTGTTTTTAATCTATGGCAATACTGTTACAGAATATTTTTATTTGTTTAATTCTTGTTGTAATTAAGCCATAGATAATTGAAAGTTAATAAAAAAAGCTTTGTAGTAGTTAAAATGGAATTTTATCGTAGCTACTATAAATTGAGAATATTTTCAGTGATGAAGGTTTTGTTTGATTTCTTATACAAAACATTCATTGTGCTTTGAATGGAGTGAATATACATAGACCTTACGATACTATATCAATAAGCTAATACCGGAAGCCGTGTTTGGCGACTTTGATTGAATGAAAATGGACACGCTTGTCAAGCCGGAGGCGGATACAATTTAAAATTAGGTATGAGAGCTCGCGCTCACTAAAAAACAAAAAAAAAAAACTAAAAATTGAGTTCAAAAACCAGGTCTACACTGATACTTTCATTTTCAAATATTTTTTTTAATCAGCGTGGTGGACTATGGCACGGTTCACCTCGTATTGAAGAGAGTGCCTGATGTACGTAGCAGTGGGACGTTAATAAACCCTTATACAGCCATAATCTAATAAATGTTCAACATTGAGGAAACCTGTTTTTCTAAGAAATGTATTTTTGAAAATCCAATGGAATGCAGTAGTTTGCATTTAGCTAATGTGGTTGGTTGAGAAAAAAGGGTTGATTTATTAATAAAAATAGCATACTTTTGGTTTAAAAAATCTTCATTCTCTCAAATTTAGTTCTTTTTCTATAAAATGGATTACTATGCCTAAATGAACATATTTTTCTTTAGAGAAAGAACGTAGTAGGAAAATTACTCTCTTGTTCTTTCAACTTGATTGAGGATGCGAGTCGGGTCCCAGCTGTTTTTATTCTTGTGTGTAGAACACATAAGTTATATACAAGAGAATTGAATTGAATAGAAAAATTAAATAAATAAATAAGTACTATATCCTCAACTTACGATTTATAGTACTCAAGTATTAGTATATAGTAGAGTCGGTATGTGTATACGTATTAACTTATAGTACATCATCAACCCTTTTTTTTAAAGTTCCATCGCTGGGCACGGGCCTCCCTCAGTAAGAAGGTGATCAGGCCATAGTCCACCGCACTGGCCTAGTGCGTATTGGCAGACTTCACATGTCTTTCGAAAACTTGCTAGGTTTTCTCAAACATGTAGGTTTCCTCACGATGTTTTTCCTTCACCGTAAGACAAGTGGTAATCATGATAGAAAATGATTCGCACATGAAAATATCAGAGACCCGGATTTGAACCCACATCACTCGGTTATCCAAGCGAGCGCGTTACCGCTGGGCTACCACTGTGTCACTTATAGTACATATGTATAATATTATTATGTACCTACATTAGGTACCTATAATCACGTCACAATACGTGAAGATATCGGCTTAGAAATACGCATCAATTAAGTACTTCTTCCTCTACATGTTTAGTTTATTGATATCAAAAAATATTTAAAATCTGTAATCATTGATTGTTCCGTGATTAGATCACTTATTTGATTAGACACAAAATAAAGTCCGACTTCAAAATAAAAGGACACGAAAAATTCTAGGTATAGTATAGATTATATCCCCTATTGTCTATAGTTAGGAAATGGAACATTTATTATTTTGTTTTCTAATTGAATCTAACCAAATCGAAATATATACTTTTCCAACAAATACGTACAACTGAATGCAAAACCTCCTTCTTTTTAAAGTCGGTTGAAAATAGACTTTTAGGTCGACAACGACAGACAGTGAGTACACTAATTTCTCATATTTCACTAATATTATATTTATATATAACTATATTATCTAAAATTATTTATATCTCATGCTCAGAAAGGGTTATTCCTTATTGGAAAATTAATGAGTTTGTATTTCACAGACATAGCTACGATTGATAAATTGCAAGTAACTTTTGTTGGATGATGAATAGTATGCTTTGTTGGCGATGTGGATGACGCATCGTTCGCTTTGCCCTCCTCCGCGACCCGTATTACGAGTACATTTATATCGACTACTGTCTAGATATTAGTTACTAGCCTTTCCTACGGCTCCGCTCGCGTCCTAATGACTGGAAACTAATTTCTTTCTGAGTCGCGTAATGTGATACTTCGCAGAAGTTTTTGCTACATTTTCCATTGATGCTCCGCTCCTATTGGTCGTAGCGTGATGTAATAAAGCCTATAGCCTTCCTCGATGAACGAATTATCCAACACAAAAAGAATTTTTCAATTCGGACCTGTAGTTCCTGAGATTAGCGCGTTCAACTAAACAAACAAACAAACTAACTCTTCAGCTTTATAATATAAGTATAGAAGTATAGATAAATGGCTCATTGGTCTCGTAGTGAATTGCTACAGATCCTAGGTTCGATTTTCGGGTCGTGTTAAGTATTGTTATTGTTGAGAAATTTTCAGTCACACTCATTGTACAATCGAGAGTGGTCATAGGTTTGATACCTGGTATTCTAATGGTGTTCCGCTTTAATTTTTTCATCTTTTGTTATTCTTAATGTTGCGTACGTTTCGTTTAGTCTTCCCGATTAGATTGCATTCATTTAAAAATACACTATGACTAGTTTATAATCTTTTATCAAATTCTTAATGACAAGTAGTTACGCTAGACAGGTGGGAGACAGTGGGTTTCATCAGTGCTCAGCAGAAGGGTGTGAAGTATAGTCAGTTCCGTTAGGTAGCGCTGTCGTTGAAATCCACAATGTATTATACCTATTTTGATTCATAGCACAGTTTCAGTCTAGATTAATGTCAAAAGAATGGCTAAACGTATTTTCTAGCTAGGTGGAGCGACAATATACAATATACGTAAAATAGCTAAAAAAATCGAGGTCAGAGGCAATATATTTTTTTATTATTTTAATCACTATACATCGAAGTGATTTTCTTAATTAATATTATTCATTAATATTCGAATCGCAGCGAGTGAAATAAAATATTTTATTTTAATTAGTTAAGTAACAAGTTAGCGTTCCTTTAGCGAGCTTTTATTAATGAGCGGGTTCGAACTTGCCCCTCATTGCTCTCCCGCGGTTAGCGGCTTGGGTTTTGTGTTCAATATTTACCTTCCACGCTGTTTAATTATTTTTACTCTTTTTGACGACCAAAAGTTTGTATTTAATTAAAATATACTTTTACCTGGGGCTACCATTTTTCTCTGAACATTTCTTAGCACGGTAATTGAATGAAAGTACTTTCGTATGAGCTAGAAACGAGCTTAACTTTCATATTTCGTAGTACCAAGAGCTTTTACTTCTAACTTTATACCTACTTCATCCATTAGTGGTTGGGACCGGTAATTTTTTGGTATATTAGAAATGTATGTAAATAATTATTCAATGCCTAACTTTGATAAGGACTTTCCAGATAGAATAAGAATATGGCGCGTTCGTTATAAACAAATTGACGTACACCTACTGTATGAATTCAGCCCTATAGTCCACCACGATGGCTCATTGCGAATTTTCGAAAAACATTAAACTATAGGTTAATGTCTTTCAAAATTTTATTAAGTCCTCCCAGACATGCAGGTTGCCCTACGAAGTTTTCCTTCGCCGTAAGACAAGTGGTAATCATTTATTAAAGAGAAATAAAAAAAGAAAATATTAAAGGTGACCCGGGATTTAAACCCGCTTTGCTCAGTTTCCCAAGCGAATGCGTTACCACTGAGCAACCACTGCCTTGATTTATCACCTACTGTATATAGGGTAATAATTGATTAACAGGCAAATAGAAAGAAACATTTTCCTACTTTTAATAAAATACTATAATTGTGCTAGTTATAAAATCCATAACAGTTTTATTTTACACCGCATTTAATCGGTGTACGCTTTTAATATTTTCGAAGCGGTGGTTTCCGAATTATTTCCACGCTCTGATTTCTATGAATCGATATCGGAGTTTTCCTTTTAAACTGTTTTTGGTAGCGGATATTGAATTTATTGCTAAATGTCGACTAGTTTTGATGGTTCTGCTCGATATTTGTTTGCGCACTATTTCTAATGTTAGTTAATTCTAGAAATATTTTTCTATTAAATGTTTACGAAAACTATAAATGTATAGAGAATATATCATTTTACTAAAGATGCCATTATAAAGTAGTAACATGCAGAGAAGAGAGCGTAGTCCTTCCTGAAAGGCCGGCAACACATTTGCAAGCCCTGAGGTGTTGCAGATGTCCATGGGAGGCGGTGATCACTTTCCATCAGGTGAGCCTCCTGCCCGTTGCCCCCTTTGTCCCATAAAAAATAGCGACTTCCTAGGTAAGTTTTAACTGTTAGTAAACCTAGATTTCTCAGAGATATTTTCCTGCACTAAAAACATCTTTTGAAGATGGAGAAGAATGCTAAGAATTCCCTGGAACGCATTCAGGACTAACATTTCAATCCTCGAGGAACTCGGCATCGAACAGCGACTTACCTCTACAGTTCAGGCTCGAATCTTAGCCTTCTTTGGTCACGTTTCTAGACGTAATAATGTAGCCATCGAACGCCTTGTGGTGCAAGGAAAGGTAGAAGGCACTAGAGCACGAGGGAAATCGGCAATGAGGTGGACGGACCAAGTCAGAACAGCAGTAGAGTTACCATTGCATGAGTGTTCAAGATTGGCAATCTCCAGGGAAGAGTGGAGGCGTATAGTCGAGCGGGTCATAAGATCTACATGATGACCACGACCAGTCTGTCAAGACTGTACCGACCAAGAAGAAGAAAAAGCATCTTTTATGTTGGCCCGAATAACCAGCAGTATTATCATCATGCTAAATTTCATGAAAATCTGTCAGTGGAGAAAACACTTTAGGCTCTAGTATTTTCAGTAGAACACAGGTTGGGTCTTAACTCATAAGAATCTACCGCTACCATAGTGGGATGTTCTTGAATCACTCGTATGGTTATTTAAACGTTACGAAAACGAACTGTGAATCCACAATCTCTATAACCTCTAAACTAGTAAAACATAATTAAGTATGGTGAAGAAAATAAAAACAAAAATAGTGATTAGTCATCATTTCAGATTTTTCGCAGATTTATTTAGAATACTTTTAGCAATCATAATCACAACATTGCTTAAGGCGGGTCAAACTTAATTTTTCTCCGATAAACAAGGAAAGCATAACCGCGACTAAGCGAAGGCGTGTAATTACGGTCGCCGCTGAGACCCATTAATCCACTGTTTTCTGCAAATTAAAGGAGACAAGACGAGTTCAAATTAGTAAGAATCGCTCTGAGATCTGTTGTGAAGGTGTCTCCTTAGAGTTTTGTTTTTTATAGTGATTAATTTCGGTGACAGTTGTTAAGTAATTACGCCTTTACTTATTCCATTAGGAAGTTAAGGCAAATTTATTATATTTCTGACGCTTTTTTCGATGTTTGAACTTTATAAAGGAAATACTAAAACTTACTATTTGTAATGGATACAGTAAAAAATCGCTTATCTGATTTATTTATTGACGAAATTTGGTAACAGATACATAGTTTGAAATCTCGGCAAGGACATAGGATAGTATTAATCCCGAAAATCATCTCTGAGGAGGATGAAATGGGGGATGAAAGTTTGTATGGGCAACCAATCATTTCTCGAGGGATACTAATATACATACAGTTTGTAGTTTTAATACGAAGCGTTAGAATTACCTTGGGGCGAACTCGTGCGAAGCGAAGAAGAGTCGCTAGTCTAAAATACTTTGGTTGATGTTAATATTCGCGAACATACTTGTGTTATAAATTTATTATTATTTATACTAACTATTTTTCAAGTTTCAGCGTCGTAGGCATAAAGATATAGTATGTTTCTTTTTACTTCGAGAGTGATAATAATAATGTTCTCCGACCGATTCCGCTTGGCCGCTGGCCAACTGCACAGGAGATAATATCATAGTGTACAAGTGTACGCGCAGACACAAGTGCACTCTCTATTCCTTTCGCTCTCATACTCCGTTGGGACGACTACTCGACACGACCAATGAGAACTAAGGCGAAGGGCCGACGGCTTAACGTGCTCTCCGAGGTACGGAGATGAGACACCGCCAACTTCCCAATTCCGGGCGGAAACTAAACTTGGCCCGATCCGGGACTCGAACCCAGGACCTCTCGATGTATGACCGTACATGCTAGCCACTACACCACCGAGTTCGAGAATTATAATACTTCGAGAGTAGAAATGAACCCAAGTGAAAAAAATCCTATATTTCATACTTCCTGAGACCCGTGAAGGAATAAACACCGTTAATAAATTTTGATGAGCGCTGATCACCTATCGATCATAAAAAGATTAAAAGCGTGTGAAGCGTTAACAGAAAACCGACCTTTTTCCCTTTTTACAACTCGCAGACCCGCAATTAGACCCGCCTCGTTAAGCCGAGATCAAGACCTAATGAGCCACGTATATGGTTTAGTGCACTCATAGTATCAAAATTATAGCCCCATCTACCAGTTTAGAATAAAACTGTAGGATAAATAGTTAAAAGAAAACGTCGGTCTCTCTTAATTGGCTGCAGCAGCATTGACAGCCGCATGACGTTTGACATGCTACAGTGAATAATGTATGACTTTGACCATTTTATTTTTATCTCTATTACACATATATAAAGTTGAAAATAGTGTGAACCGAAGTGTAACACGTGGTTAATGCCTTGAATATTTCGAAAGCGTTAGATATTCGAAAATTTAAATAAGTGTCCCATTTCCCCCGCTTTCAAATTAAACAGCGGCGTCATTTTTTCGTGACATCACATTTTTACATCTGGCAATATTAAATTCGCAGATAACGAAAAATAAAAAAAGAAATAAATGTCAAGTAGCGCTTTTAAAGAACCGTGGAAAGGACGAGTGAATTTCATCAAGGCTCACTTTGTAATGAGCTCTGTGTTACGTGCTGCCTTATTATTGCCAATTTCAGACGAATTTACGTACCTACGTGAACGCAATAAACGTGTGTTCAGTTATAGCCTAATAAAATACTGATTTGCTTCGATTACAGTTTTAAGACCTAAATCTAAATTAAATGTTTTATTTTCAATATTGTCTAGCCTAGCTAGGCGTGTTTTCCACAATTTTGAATAGGTGTGTTCCTGCATAATATATCATAATTTAAGAATTTGTAATATTATTTTGAACGCTTCTTTTAAAATTAAAACATTTTAGAATCTAACAGTGTTATAAAAAACAGCTTTCCCAATTTTGTTACATAAATTCTACATTGTTTAAAAGGTGAGTGGTAAAAAATATGCTCGTACCTGCAATGCAGATGTAAAGTATAAGACTTTTTTTCAAAAAATATTTCCAATATCATAAAATGATAAAGTTCGTTATCATTTTCCCTGAGTTAAAATATATTTTCTTTTATAAGCAAACAAAAAACTATAGATATTTATTATAGTTTTTGCTGATCGAAAGTGCCAAATAGATAGTCCTGTAGATTGCAAGTAGTCTCTGTCAGATACGGGAATTGAACGCGCTTACAGTAGAAGCATCCAAACAGCAAAAGTTTGCTAAAATTACCTATTCTATAGTCTAAACTTGATAAGTCAACAGCGTTTACAAAGTAACGTACAAAGAGAAAGTCCCCATTAGTTTAACATCAAAGATGAGAAAAATAGACAGTATCCTCTAATAAAATGCATGTTTTAAAATGGAGCTTTATATTTTAATTTAATATTTTAAAGGAAATGAATTCTAGGTAACCTGGCGAGCTGGGTAATGGCGCTCTACATGCAGGAAACGTCTCGACCTAATTTGATGTTGAACGAGCATGATCGTTAAGTTTGAAGATAATTTTTTATCTTTGCATAGATATTGAAGTTTTCCGCCGAAAAATATAGTAAGGCAGATTTCTTTTAATATATATCTATAGAAAAAGATTTAAATAAAATTGAAGTGGCTGTCTGTAATGTCAAAAGAACAGCTTTTTTGCTTTTATTTAAAAAGAATTAGATTCCAAACAAAAATTAGCTAGAGATGAAGATTAATCGCTATTCGTTAGTTATAAATATAAAAACGAGAGATTTTATGAAGTGAGAAAGCGAAAAATGAAAGTGAAGCGAAATAATATTGTATAGTACCTATTAAATATTTAAATGAATGCCAAATAAATGTACCGAACTTGGCTCTTTATAAAAATAATGTTTTTATAGAATCTCCATTAAGAAAATAAAAGTGAGGACCAAACACTTAATAATTTTTAGCTTAAAATGAGTTTAGAGCTGCTATTGTTTCATTTTTATTTACTTAACTACTTAGCAAATGGCAATCGGAAAGGGAAATTCACTTTCCTTCGCTCGCCGCTTTAACCCCTGACGTCTTAAGCGAGGGTCGTTATAAATTTGATTCGGCTTTGTTTATGTCTGTGGGTCTATGATTGTGTGTATATCCCAAACGATCACAATGTATTACTTTTTATATGTCATTTAAACGCAATTTTATAATATTTGCGTAGATTTACAAGAAGTTAATTTTTCTTATGCTTAAATGCTCTACAGTTTACTTTACTTACCCACAAGAATGGAGATTTTTAACTGTATTATGTGAAAACGATCCACTCCAAAGAATCATTGTATACGATACTTGTACGATATAAATTGTTTTTGATGTTTCATCTAAGTTTTATATTTTTTGAGTAGTGCTATCGAAATATATACTTGTAATAAATCAAATCAAATCAAAATATTCTTTATTCAAATAGACTTTTACAAGCTCTTTTGAATCGTCATTTTTACATTATCAAAATTAAAAGTCAGTCTGTAAGTCTGTGAGTAAACTACCACCAGAACTAGAAGAACCACTAGAATAATGGAAGCCATTTTCGGGATAAAAGCCTTTGTTGATCAATGGTACTTTTAAAGTGGCAAGATTTGGCCAAAGTTTTCGTCAGAATAGTTTAATCTCATATATTATTTTCTGACTACACCAGCTTTTTAGACGAAGTCATGGTTGGCTGCTTGTTCAATATGTTGGGATATGTTGGGCATTATTACAACATCACCATCTACTTCCGTGGTAAGCTACGAGGCTTGTGTTATGGATACTAAATAGTTGTTATATTACACATATAAAACTTTTAAATACATGTTTATATTATAAATATAAACACCCATGACTAGAGTACAAACATTCGTGCTCAACAAATGTATGCCTCCAGCGGGACTCGAACTCGCGACCACTGGCGCAGAAAGTAGGGTCACTACCAACTGAACCCAACGTGTCGAGACATATCGATATTACAGCATTCAGTGAATAAGAAATGGATCCATCACTTCTGTACAATACGTTTAAAGACATTAGAAACCGTTAAATGTTACAGAAAAAGTGCGAATATTTTCTAAACCATTAATTCCCAACTGAAGTTTAATTGGATACATAATAGTGATTGTAAAGAAATTTGAATTCGTCGCAAAGTTAGTGAGAGTTGGGAAGAGTGTGATTTGTAATTTGCAAGTCAATGCTTTGCATTTGATTCACTCCATCGAAAAGTTATTGATGTTAATTCAGTTTATTGTAGTTAGTGATTTAACTTAAAACTTTAGATCTTTTCTTGAAATTGGTGAATGTCGGGTATTTAAAGTATCATTTAGTTCCATTTTATCGGTAAAATGTTCAATATTTTGCGTAGCCGAAACCCTTGCAAAGTGAAAGCGGTTCGCACTTGTCCATTTTGTTATAATAAATATGTTGAGACATTATTACACACAACACCATCTAGTTCCGTGATAAGCTACGAAAAAAGCTTGTGTTACGGATACCAGGTAGTTGATATACTACATATATAGGTTTAAATACATACATATTATAAATATACACCCATGACCGGAGTACAAACATCCGAGTTAAACAAATAAATGCCCCCAGCGGGACTCGAACCTGCGACCGCTGGCGCAAGAAAGTAGGGTCACTACTAACAGCGCCAAACGTGTCATCGTATAAATAGTTAGCTTACATAAGAAAATGTACAAAAGCTAACTTATTACATCGAATACAATAATATTTCGGAACAAAAAACAGCACTCGAGGCTAAGCCATCAACTCGATACTGTACGGAGATTCGATCCATTTGGCCCTTTCCTAAAACATTTCCCACTTCAAATAAACTCACCGATTTCTTATATTCACTGATATATCGCTTCAAGAGCCTTATGTTGTTACCACCATTGACTTCGCTTTGTCACAAAGGCCCTGTATATTTCAAAAGAGGGCCTAAGATCAAAAACTTTTTCTTCACTCCTTCTAAAGTGAGGAGTATCGATTCAGCGTTTTTAGGTCTTTTCTTTGTACGACTGAGCTTTTTATGTTATTACGCAATAACATATAATGTGGATTGATATTTTATTATAAATAAATATCGCGTGCCAGCTTTTGTATCAGCAAATAAATTTTCTCCCATTGTTTGGTGTTTTCGGTACGATGTTGAAAAAGTGGGCTAATGTTATGAGGACATTATCTCTTTCGATCATGGAAATGGAATCTTGAGAAGTTACGGTTTTTTATATAATTCTTTCAAAGACAGTTTTTTGGGGGTTATTTTATACGTTGGCTTAAACTTTTGTGGCAAGATTTTCAAAATATACTAGTTTTGCTCTTGTTTTATTGAAAATCCGATTAAATTATAATAATCTATGTTATATACACATATAATACACGTGTGTAGCAATGACACAGCAATATTTTATCGGAGAGTTTTAGTAATAGATAATTGACATGACATCATACCATCTAGTAATATTCTCGTTACGCGTTCCAAGACAGACAGACAAACATTTTAAAAACTATTCTAAATAGAGTCCAATCCCTTATCGACAAAAATGACTATTAATAAGATTCTTATGTCTTCAGATCTTTTACAGATGAACTTAATACATGTAGTAGTTATTTTTTTAGTTAAAAATAAATCACATCAATTTTCATCTCATCATCAACAGCATCAGCAATACAATTATGCCGAAAAAACCTAAGTATATATTAACCAAATGTAATCTGCCACCCACTTGTTAAGAAACAAGCGGCAAACAATTTAGGACATTTAACGAGGCGGCTCAAACGTCGCTACTACAAAAGGAATTTCTAACTCGTAAGCACTGCCTTTGATGCTTGTACTTTTCTTTGTATCGTGGTAATGGAGTCACGCGCTGGCTTAAATATCTCGATTCCCTCCAAACTCGATCTTGTTGGATATCGATTGGGGATTATGTGTCGTTTACTCGCTCAACCCCGTATGTGAGAGGTGACTGCATAAATGCATAGCAAATGCATGTTAAATTTGAACTTAGTTAAAGTTTAGTTTGTTATCTCCACTACGTAAGGGAAGTGCGTGGATTTGAATAAGTTGGTTTGTCGATGTTAATAGGGTTTTGTATTTAGTTATTGTTTATTTTTATAGTTTAATAAGCGCTACGCTAAAGTGGATGAATTGATTTGGATGAAATTTATTTAGACTATACCTAAGGTAGACAATTACCAGCTTATTAGCATTATTCCGATTAATGTTTTACAGCAATCATGGTCACGGGTCACGGGTCTCTCCCATGACCATGGTTGCTGTAAAGCATTCGAAACGTCGGGAACCCAAAATCTAAATAAATCTGCGACAAAATCCGAAAAGATAGTTTCATTTATAATGTCAAATATTCGCGTAAACCTAAGAAAGTATTATGTAAACTCAAACCTACTACGTATCGTTCAAAATGGTAGATCTGAAGGTGTAAACGGGTGTAATCTAGCATACAGGATAGGATGCAAGGATGATATACCGAGGGTCGGGAGATACGGTCAGAGGGCAAAGAGGCACGCATAAATCTCACATGAATAAACGCTAAAGGACAGTCGGATATCATCGAAAGTGAATCCTTCACTTACGTTCCCTTTTGTTTTGAACTTTATATTGTATTGTGTAATATATGTATTGATTTTTTAAATATAATTTTAGAAGATGTGGGTCTAGTATTAAAAGTCGCGATTTCTGTGACTGTTACTGTGACAAGTTCTTATATTGTGCAACGTTTTTATTGAACTTTTTACTAAAAGAATTTCTTTAAGAAGTGTTAACTGAAATATCCAGAAACACCAAATAATTGAGCGAAGTAAACGCAAGTCGTAAGTTTTGAACTAAAGAGGATTCAATCTCTTATACAGATAAATGAATCTACCTATAGAAACCTAGTTAAACCTATTTAAATGAACCTACCTATAGTTAAGCTAAGGTAAATCCTTTATAATAATTACAAGGATTTATTCATTGAAGAGCAAAATAAAAAAAATACTAAGTATTTTAAAAATATCTAAAAAACATTCGTCATTGACTAGTAATACCAAGAACATTACCCTCTTTGACGCAGTCAGGTAAAAAGCATTCAAAGAACAATAAGCAGATATTTTTGCGGAGAAGTAATATTGATAAGGAAGTAAGCGCTATCATACAAGTACCCTGAACGCGGTCATTTTCCCTTTTCCAGAATAAAATTGGTTATACTACGATAAGATCTGTCCTTTGCACATGTATAGCGTAACTTCTGCTGTCGATGTATTTCAAGATTTTACGAGACTTTGTATTGTGTATACGGCAAGTCGAATGATTAAAGATACTTATTTACTTGCTTAGTCACTACCAAGGGAATGCTTATAATGACTGAAATTTTTGTTTATTATACACTAATTCTAAAATATACATAATAAAATATATTTATTAATTTGGGAGCTGCGATGCCATTATAATTTATACTAATTCTTAAGTTCTATTAATGTCACGTTGCTAAGCGAAGTCTTCTCTATAATAAGGAAAGGAAACCGAAGAAAATGCCCTTTATAAATAACGAGTACAAACAGATTTATATCAAAAAGCAAATTTGTATGGAAAGGGTGCGGATGAAAAGCTTAAAGCTCTACCAGAAAAATACACCGAGCTTTAATCAAGAATGTTATCATTTATTTACTAAGAGTTAAAAACAACTGTCAAAAAGAAAAAAAAAAGAAATTTTCAGTTATCTAACTTAACTTCTAAAAATACTTGTAACTGTTTAAATCTAGGAGCGATTATTTAGACCGTATTGATTTATTATTAGAATAATAGAGTGGATTGAAGAAATCTCTGTCCGCTGTGAAAGCCATATACGATGGATATACGAGAATTCTGTAGTGTAATATTAATGAGATGTCAGTATGAGTGATCGCTCGTGATGAGCCCTGTATCAATCAGACACTTACTTTATGTATACTGACTTCGAGACTATTGTATTATATAGTGATGTTGTAAGGTCAAATGGTTGATTAAAATGGAAATAATAATAATATGTTGGGACATTATTACACACAGCGCCATCTAGTTCCGTGGTAAGCTACGAAGCTTGTGTTACGGATACCAGATAGTTGATATTTTATACATATATAGGTTGAAATATATACATATTATACATATAAGCACCCATGACTGGAGTACAAAATTCTGAGTTTCACAAATGAATGCCCCCAGCGGGACTCGAACCCGCGACCGCTGACGCAAGAAAGTAGGGTCACTACAAACTGCGCCAAACGTGTCGGTAAACGTCAAAGGAAGTACATACTTTGAGTGTATACTATGTAACTAAGTCGGGTCTGTACATTAAATAGTATATAAAGAATCTTATTGAAAAATTCAATATTTTCGATACAAAGGCCAATTTTACTTTTTAAGATTTTTGTCTGTTTGTTAGGAAACCTGGCATCTCCAGAGAACTACTGGACAGATTTTGATGTTCGGTATGGATATATATTAGATATAGGACATTTTAGACTGCTTAAAAGTATCTCATTTTTGTGAAATCTGGACTTACCGTTAAATAAATAAAATCGTTACCGTCGCTAGTTACGTATAAAACAACATTCCCTAGCAATTGACCCAGGTTACCAGGTATCTATAATAATACCAAATTTCATGAAAATCTGACAGACAGATAGACGAAAAACTCTTATTATCGATATAAATGACTGTAAGATTTTCCAAAAAGACTTTATGTACAAATTTAATTCAGGATTTTAATATATTTATGCTCGTACACTGAAAGAAACGCTTAATCTTAGCTTAATTCATAGTACTTGAACTGTAACTTGATTATATATTAAAGACACTACATTTGTATTATTTGTAAAGATTTATAAAAATATATACGTATAAATATATACAATATACATAAAATATGATCGCACGTGAGTAGAATACATAACTTTGTTCTAAACTCTATTATAAATTGTCTGTAGAAACCAATGGTTTAACTTTGACTTAACTTAGTGCTTTAATAATGAATGTTATTAATGAAGTCTTTTGAAAGTATAATGATGTTTTTCTTTTCTTCTACTTTTAGAAAGAGATGAGGACTAGGATTACGGATTTCCGTGATTCTTTTGTGTAGAAATATTTTATGATTACAATAATTTGTTACTCACTGAATGGTTACATTAAGTACTAGCCATTCACCCTCACTTTCCCCGTATTGTGTCTCTACATGCGGTTTAAGGGTTATTATGGAATAGAAACCATAGCGACTAACGATTCATCTTCGATGCACTTGTTATCGGCCCTAGATACGTTTTAATTGTTAGTATAGATTTCTTAAAAATGTGACTTTTTCGCGTAGTAAAAAGAATATTTTGACTCGGATGACAAATCAGTCAGAAAGTCAGAGAAAACTCTTAAGAGAGGGTCTTATCAATAATTTTCTAAAAAATATTCAATGTATAGATTCCACTCTCGAAGTTTATGTATTTTCTGTAAGAAAAACATTTTCATATCTTTTTGAAAAATAAAAACAATACATTGAATGAAGCTCAGTCGCTCAGGTACTTAAGTATATGAATCAAAATGAATTTTACTTGTACGAGTATCTTGTCTAGCTAACTGCCCCTAGAGGCGTCTCTAACTCTCTACTACTCGCCCGATCGAAGTAAATGTTAGTTTAAATGTTTTAATGAATAACTAGTTTTGTTAAAGACATTTATTTTGTAGTTATTTAAAAAATATATAATTTATATTATTTATAAATGTTTGTTTTAGTGAAATTATATTTTTCTTTTACGACGCGTTTTCATTATAATGTCTTGATGTGTTCTTAATAGGCTTTTATTTTTTCTAGGTTTCTAAACATATCTTATATATTATATTATTTAGCGCGAGTGAAACCGCGGGTTCCACTAGTAAATGTGTACAAAAAGTTGACAAAATATATCTAAAACCTTGCTCGAGAACCACTCTATCCATTAGTAAGAACAGCATGAAAATTGGTGAAGTAGCTTTTGAGTTTGAAGCGAACAGACAGACCGACGTTGAAAAGGACTTTGTTTCATAAATCATAATATGTAGTAATTTTCTTCCCCTTATAACGTAGTACCCTTTTTTTAAATGCTTAAAAACTTTTTTACCCGTCAAAGAAAACGTGTCAGTATTTGGGTCCCACAATTCCGTGATATGGGAATAAAAACAACATATTCGAGTCACGAATTTTCCACGGATACTTTGGGTGTATTCATGACGCAATATTCTCTTTTATCACTTTTTAAAATATTACACTGAATAAATATTTGTGCGGTCAACCGAATTAGGTTGTCGACTTCCCACTATTGATATGGGCCTTGACAAAGGGTTAGAACATGTCTTTTTTTCTTAAAAACAATTCGGATGTTGAAAGGAATAAATATTATTATTATATTTGTTTTTTTATAAACGTATTGTTTTTATAGGGCCTTAAATGTCGGGTCAGACCCTAAGGCGATGCTGTTTGTCCGGCTCTTACAATGAATAATAACAGGAAGTGGGTTAAATTTTTCTATAACATGGATTACTAGCAACTTACCCTAGCTTCGTTCGGGTTTGTCCTTTTTAAAAAAACATAAAAAATATTCAACGGAAACCCTACGTTTTATGTGATAGAAAATAAACTAATTTTATTAATGAAATCTCTGTACTCGTCCAAATACCTTCAGCAGTTCTGGTGTGAATAAACAAAAGTTCATGCCAACTTTCGTATTCATAATAAAGTAATCAAATTATATGAAATATGTTATTGTATTTAGCCCTTTATGACGTCCCACTGCTGGGCACCAAGGCCTGGGAATCAGGCCGTAGTCCACAGCGCTGGCCAAGTATGGGTTGGCAAACTTCACTTGTCTTTCGAAAACTTGCTAGCTTTTCTCAGACACACAGGTTTTCTCATGATGTTTTACTTCATCGTAAGACAAGCGGTAATCATATCAGAAAGGATTCGCACATGAATATATCACAGGTGCGAGACCCGTATTTGAACACGCATCACTAGGTTACCACTGGCCTACCACTGTCTTTTTAATGCCAGATTTCATATCTTTTAAAAAGCTAAAAAACTCTACTGTGCATTCGACTTAAAGATAAGGTTCTACACGATAGATATTAAATAATAATCTATTTTAACTAGATCTAGGATTAAAACATAGTATAAAACAAAATCGTCGTCTCTATGTATGCTTAGATCTTTAAAACTACGCTACGGATTTTGATGCCTTTTTTTAATAGATAGAGTGATTGAAGAGGAAGATTTATATGTATAGCTAGTGGAACTCGCGGCTACGTGGCTCGCGCTAAATCTAGGGATGAACCCGAGTATGTACATATAACTGTAGTACACAAATATCGAATAATAAAAAAATGGGCAGCACATTATGGCGCTGGCCTGTAAGAAAACTTTGAGTTCCATATACAAAATACGAAGTAACAACTCTTTGGAATTCAACCAGTATTGGAAAAAGAGAGTTATACTAGTAATATTTTTTACAAATACTATTAACTGTAACATTATTCAATATAATTAAAGACGTTTTTTGATGTCAAAGTCAAAAAACAAAGTCGAATCCGGGGCAGGACTCTACCGAGTAATGCTGCATTGTATTTATATTTCGAAATTTCTTACTGTTAAAGTTTAACTTACAAGTTTTAGGAATTGTTATTCTTAAGGCCCATAGACACAAATTGCAAATCAAATTACGTACAATCAACAAAATTTCGTTCCGCATTGGTTTCCTGTTCTTTCTAACAACACTCGAAGCTTCCATTTAGTTTCACAAACACCGCCGAAGGAGAGGACATTCTTGACTTTGATAGAAGTACCTCGAGCAGTATCGTTTTACCGATTACGGGCTTTACATAATGAAAACGTGTTTATAAACTTTTTTCTTTGTTTATATTTTAATTTAAAGGAAACAGTATTTTTCCGGAATTTCTCAAAAAATATAATTTTGTTTAAAATAACAAGTATTCGCGTCAACATTATTTTTTTTAATGATTTAGTGACTTTATGCAATTCCTACTTAGTTTTAAAATAAATAAATATGTTCCAAAGATTAGCACATCACAATCTAGCCTCATGGTGAAAGACAAGGCTTGTGTTATAGATATCAGATAGTTGATATAGTTATCACACAATTGAATATCCTCAGGGGGGCTCGAACTTGACTATTCCTACAGCAAGTAGTGTCACAACTCACAACCAACTCGGCCAAATGTGTTTTCAAAAAATATCATGAATATATCAAAATTTACTGAAAGCTTACATTAAGTACAACTTTTCCCCTTACTAGAACAAGACTTTAAATGAAATACCCAGAAAGGTAATTTTATGATAAGCAAGGCAAAATATAAAATAACTTTTATAGTAATAATAAAACCTAAATATGCTGTTAAAAGCTGCTCTATATTACGCGTCACGTACAACAAAAATATTTTAGAACGGCGCACTCTGCTTGTCACTTATTTAACCTTATTTTCTCCTCACGGATACGATACGACTTTAATTGTTTTTTTGTATACTTTAATTTGAAAATGAACAAAGTTCTTATGACCGATTTCTTATTCAATTTCTTTAAGACTAGCCATAGCTATTCCATATAGGCACAGGAAATATTATAGTCAATATGTATGGGCTCAGCTACAAAGGTATTCTCTGTTCTTTCACTCACTCTCAAACTCCAGTGGGATAATAATACGACACGACCCGTGAGAGTTCAGTTGCTGCATATGAAGTTCAACAATTCTGAACGAAATGATGATTTAATTTGATTACTACAGTTGTAACGTTAATTGGTAAAAAAACAGATTAAGATGAAAAATATTATTAATCCCGCTGAGTTTCTATAACCAGTTCTTTTCATGACAGAGGTTTCGTCTTTCCAAACTGGTAGACTCAAGACGTTCAGTAAAAGTTGTATTAATTTTTAGCTGAATAAAATATTTTGAATTTGAACGAAAAGTGTAAACGTCACTAAAATCGTAACAGTCGCTATTTAACCACTGTATGTATGCATATACAGGCAACGGCAGATAAATAACAAATCGGACAGATTTACGAGCTACGCGAATTACGTGGCAATTATGCGTAAACACGAAAATTAAAAGTCAGCACTTGCTCTGACGTGAACTGTTTGAGACATAATTAGTTTATACCTGCGTTTGAAACTCCATTATGTATAATTAAAAAGTTGCTTTTAAAGCTTTATGTTATTTTCTTTACAAAATATTAAAAGTTGTATAATAGAAAGAGTATTCTTTGTTACTCGAACATTTTCATATGCGAATAATTTTCTACATGATAACCACTTGCATTACGGTGAAGGAAAACATCGCGAGGGAATATGCATGCATGTCTAAAAGAACATAGCTAAGCATAAGTTTTCGAAAGGCTTGTGTAGTCCGTCAACTCGCAAATGCAACTTGCATCCTCTCGGTATTTTCCTTCAGTCAAGTGGTAATCACATCAGAAATTATTTACATGTGAATATATAAGGGATTTGTATCTGCATCACTCGGTTACCCCGAGTGCATCACTAATGGTCTACCACTGCCTTTTATGTATTGAATGGTGTAAATCCAGGATAGAAGCTGTCTTTTTCCTAACATCCAAAGATATAACAAATAGACGAAAACTTTTACATTTATAATATTAGAGGGATATTAGAATACAATTTTGTTCTTAGCATAATTTACAGCCATGAGTTGTTTTTGATTAAGATTAAAATTATAAGATGCTAGGGACTGTCATACTTGTTGCTTACTCATCATATCGTTTTGAGTGGTTCGTAATGAGCGTAAAATGGTAAGCGGAATAATAAGTCAGTGTCACCATTTCCTCTTTCACTATTAAAATATCAGCATATTTGAATTATGTTCTTATATATACTTACTTAGAAAGTACTTTGTTGAGTAATTTAGTTAAAAAAAAGTAACACGACAAAGTAAATGTTTATAATAATAAATGTATTAAACCTTTTTGTTTACTGCTGGATCAGGGGTTGGTGGACTTCACATATCTATCGACTAGCTTGTTACTCTCAGAAACACAGGCTTCAGGTAGCGTTTCCTTATGTATTAAGATTTCTATCTTATAAAACGAGTGGTAATTCTGTTGAAAGTGATTCCCATTTCAGGGTTATAACAGAAAACTCCAAGAAATTTCTAGAAATAGAACATAGTTTCGTAAACCTCCTTTTTCATAAGTCGGTAAACTGCCCCCACAGCAATTAGCTAGACAAATACGGTGTTTAAATGTGAAGGCATTTGCACCCGCCGCGATTAATGATTTGTGGTTACACAAATTGCACTCAGCTGCACTTCTATATCACTGGCGTCGGAAATTATTTCAACCCTTGTTAACTTACCGCTTTGTTAGTGTAAGTACTGTGGAGAGAGACTGTTCATGTTTCTATATATTTTTTGATATACTTAATGTAATTCATGTCATGGATGTTTGTTTGTGTGTTTGTTACTCAGAAACTCGTGGGTTCTAGTTGAATTTTAGTCCTATATATTAAACTTGGCGAGAAACTGACTGTTTGTTATAGAAATTACCAAAAGATGGCGCATACTAATATAATATTATAAAATGTAAAAGGCATGAAAACAGTAGAAACAATAAAAACACTGCCAAAATTAATAATTTTTACTGCCATTATTAATAATTTCTACTTTAAAAACTAAAATGATAATAATATATTACTATTCGACATACTCGTATACAAGCTTTTTAAACTTCTAATTGTCAAAGTGCATCGCGCTGTCCAAGTACTGGTTGGTAGAATATTTTAATGTCTTTCCTTGAAAGTTAAAAGACTTAAGTCTCTCATACATGGAGCTTTTCTCACGGTGTTTTCCTTCACCGTAAACTTACTTATGAAGTCTCAAATCGATCAACAGTTGCTGACATTTAATTTAAGCTCGTTATAGACGAAACTACCTTGTCGCATTTTGTCGCGGAGTCTCCCGTGACCACGATTGCTGTAAAACATTCGAAACGTCGGAAACCAAAAACAAAATAAATCCGCGACAAAATCCGAAAATATAGTTTCATTTATAATGTCAAATATTCGTGTAAACTTAGAAAGTATTAATTTAAGCTCGTTTAAAAGCTGTTTAACTCATAATGATGATAATAGATCCAGCTCTTAGAGGGGCTTAAAATAAACACCTGGAGTTTGAAGGACAAATGAAAGGATAGGATAAATTGTGGAATAAGCTGAAAGCAATATACGTGTTCGATACTTGACACCTCGTAAATTCCTTGTATCACTAGAAATTAATTTTCAGTCAAGCGTTCCTATGAGCAGGTAGTGTTGCGCCTTTATATTGTTCCGACGTGACAGATTTATAAGCACATTATGAGCTTGTACAACAGCTTGGGTGCTTTATTGTGTTAAAGTTTTGTTTCAAGGGTTTTTAATCCGATATCGATAAAACTAGTGTCTGCATTATAAATAAATAAATAAATATGTTGGGACATTTTTTACAACAGCGCCATCTAATTCCGTGGTAAGCTACGAGGCTTGTATTACGGGTACCAGATAGTTGATATACTACACATATAAATTTTAAATACATACGTAATATAAATATTAACACCCATGACTGGAGAACAAAGATTCGTGCTCAACAAATGAATGCCCCCAGCGGGACTCAAACCCGCGACCGCTGGCGCAGAAAGTAGGGTTACTGCCAACTGAGCCAAACGTTCCGTCAAAACTATCTTTTCGGAATTTGACGCTAATTTATTTTTTATTTTTAATTTCCGACGTTTTGAATGCTTTACAGCAATCATGGTCACGGGAGAGACTCCGTGAAGAAAGAGAATCTAATAAGATAGTTACATTTATAATGTCAAATATTCGCGTAAACCTAAGAAAGTATTATTGGTGTCTGCGTCATGCACTACTTGGTAAGTAACTTCGCTATAATAATTTGTGTAAGTATATTAGTCTAAATATAAATTTGCCTGAGAATTTGCAATTCTGACCAAAAGTAATATTAATACTTGGTGACACGTTTGGCGCAGTTACTAGTGACCCTACTTTCTTGCGCCAGCGGTCGTGGGTTCGAGTCCCGCTAGGGGCATTCATTTATTAAACTCGAATGTCTGTATTCCAGTCATGGGTGTTTATATTTATAATATGTATGTATTTAAACTTATATATTGTGTGGTATATCAACTGTCTGGTATCCGTAACACAAGCTTCCTTCGTAGCTTACCGAGGAACTAGATGGCGCTGTGTAATAATGTCCTAACATAATATTTATTATTATTTATAATATTACTTAATAAGAAGACTTTACTGAAGTTTGAAAAACTTGTTGTTTCTTCCTCGATTTAGAACCTATATTTAAATAGTGTATTGTACTTCGTGACACGAATGATTAAACCAAACATGAGAAAAGGTTTTTTTCCGCTTAAAATAACCTTTTCCACTTGTGAGCAATTTATTAGCTAGTATATAAACAATTTAAATTGAAAAGTTTTCTACTATAGAGAAAGGGAGTGGAAGTTTCTTTTTCTGTTCTTTATCCCGAAACCAATTTTCCTTATCCTGTTCCTTACATCGTTATTAATACCAGAAAAAAAATGTTGAAAAAAATGTTAGTAAAATTTAAAGCATTATGTCTTGCTAGGTGAATCCATAAGCATCCAATATTCTATTTCATCTACCTACTTACTAGTGAATCTCTTGCGGCCTAACAGTAGCTAATTTGTTGATCCAGATGATAATATTTTTACTAAATTTCGGATCGAAATCAGTTCCACCTTTACGGCGTTAGAGGAAAACAAACTTTCGGATTTCTAACAGCAGTAAACACTATAAATGAAACTATCTTTTCGGATTTTGTCGCGGACTTATAATGATTTTTGGCTCCCGACGTTTTGAATGCTTTACAGCAATAAACACTATTTTCTATGTTAGAATTAAAATTTATCTTCTCATTGTCTTTAGTAGTGAAATTTGTTTAAACAATTAGTAGGAAGTAAATCTTTTCACACCATATCAATACGTATCTACGTACATAGAACGCTGAACCCTTTCACGTTCCTTCCCGTAACACGTTACGTTGTAGAGTAATTGCGCCAAGGAGCTGTAGAAGACAGCCGTTATTAATGACGACTCCTTATTTACAAGTCATTAGGCGGCATGTTTGTACGCAAATATTGTTTGATTTATCTCGCTGAAAGTGGGTTAGTATAGTACTGTCAAGGTTTTGTATGTACACGTAAATGGCTTTCTTCTACTCGTATAATCTGTTATTTTGTTCAAGAATATTTATTACATAGTATAAAACAAAGTCGCTTTCTCTGTCCCTATATCCCTATGTATGCTTAAATCTTTAAAACTACGCAACGGATTTTGATGCGGTCTTTTTTAATAGATAGAGTGATACAAGAGGAAGGTTTATATGCATAATAAACCTAGGGAAGAGCCCGAGCGAAGCAAGGGCGAGTCGCTAGTATTTATTATAAGCAAACTTTATGCAATGTATTTTCATTGTCTTTTTCAATGTTATGAAGCGAAAGAGTATGTGTGTTCATTCGTTTGTTACAGATCTACAAAGTATACGTGTTTTTGGTGTAATAATAGTAAATATTAAAAACTAAACAGCTTCATCGATTTAGATAAAATACATATTATGTTTACATAAGATTTTGATTTTAAAGTATATCTATGACATGCAGTTGTCGGCACGATGTTTTTCCTTTAATAATCATATCAGATTATAACATATAAAACCGCTTCACTATTTCCTTTGAAAAACTTTAGTACCGTAGTTTCTCCTGGACGATGACCAAATGCAATGTAAACAAGTTCAAAATGAAATTTTCAAATTTTTTTGCTAATAAAATATTTACTAACATTTCTAAAAATATATGAGTTATGCGATTTCATTCAACGACGGTCGTACATTCCGATATAATTTATTTATAGCCGCCGAGACAAAGATTGTAAGGTAACAAAGAGGTTTTAATTAAAATGACAATGAGCTGTCTCACAGAGACGGGGCCGGAGTCAGGTGACAATATTGGCTTATTAATTTATCGGGATGTATTGTGGCATTAATTAACTCTACATATCTAATTAAATTGCTGGTAAATTTATTGAAGGGAATTAATTAATAACCGACTACTCCAGAAGAGAGGTTTTGTTTTTTGAATGTAAGTATATTTATATCATGATCTAACGAAATGGTTTGAGAGATTCTTGTATAATAAATGAAAATCTTATTACGATTGCGAATGAGTTTGAATGTGATTTCTTCGTGCTGTAACAGCTCTAAGGTTTGGTAGTAGACTTAAAAAATTTATGTAGGAGTCGTACGGTTATTATTTTACTGTACATTATATTAAAGACAATATTTTTTTCTATCAACTAGATATTTTCAGTTTATAATTATGTATGGGTGCGCCACCTTTTGAAAAGTTTTATTATATATACTCAATACCTCTGGCCGTTATATTGTAAATCTATGACAAACTTATAATTATACACATATAATATTATGTATGTGAAGTGGTAGTGAGCTATAACACTATACACAACCTACGTATCTAACACAGTTTCTAGTTGGGTCTCAAGTAGTCTCACTTTCGTATTGAAATATTGTCAACAAAATATATATGTTTTATATGTTGAGACATTATTACAACAACGCCATCTAGTTCCGTGGTAAACTACGAGGCTTTTGTTACGAATACCAGATAGTTGATTTACTACATAAATATAAATTTTAAATACATACATATTATAAATATAAATATTACTTTTGTACGCGCACTTGGCAACCCCGGTCATTAGTGACGTGTGTTTTAATCTGTGTTTTTTTTGTGTGTTCTATGGTGCCTACAACTAAAAAGACTTTACTCTACGTCAATTATCTATCTTTCTTCTATAATCTATAGACTCCACGCCACGCAGCGAAATTGTAATTTGTAAAACTATAAAATATTAAAACTGTATCTTTTAGTATAAATAAATAGTGGTTTCGTCGCTTCCAATTTTGTTTAATTTATAAACAAGTGGCGACCGTGACAGGACAGTATAAAGTTCCTACATACAAATAAAAGGTTGGGCCGACCACGTGCCGGTCAATGAATAGCATCGCAGCACCTGGGCCCAAGAAGCGACTTCTAAGAAACCATTCAGTCTATCCATCAAAAGGAGCTACACAACACGGGCAAGCAGCAGCATTGTGGACGTGAATCCACAACACTTCATCAGCCGATCAATCAGCTAAGTGTCCCTGCCTTTCCCACTACAATTCTAATCAAATCCTATTATTTCCAAGTGTAGACTCCATCCTGTGTGTGCGGTGACAACTCCTAACAGGTTTATAGAATAAAATATCCACAAATTACTTAATATACTACATAAACAAATTTCTATTATCATAAGTACATTAGGCATTTATAATGAACAATTATATTAAATATTAGAATCATAATAAAGCATATAGCATCAGATATTGGATTAATAATAAAGCATATAGATATAATATAATCATAAGGCATATATTATAATTTACATCTAAAAACAACAATAAAGATACAGTATTTACATTAACATATTATAATATATCTAAAAAACAGGAATAAAGATAATTAGGTGTTTTTTAAATTAACATAATATTGCTATATTTGCTTTTGTATTGTATTTTATTATCAGAGTTCACAGCTAGTGTAATATTGAATTATATAATTAAAAATTATATATTATATCTGGCTCAATTTACCATTATCAATTTCAGACAACAAAGCTGGCTTGATACCTTCTGTCCATTCTCCTTGCTTAACTGGCTCGGGTAAGGCTACCTGGGTATATAAGAATAACATTTCCTCCGCAGTGGAGTAAGAAAATTTCTTTTTTATTTATTTTTATTTTAGTAATCATGTCTGAGGTTAAATTGAGAGAGCTCATCGTAAAACGCAGTTCAATTAAAGGACGCTTAACTAAATTCAAGAATTTTATAAATCAATATAAATTATTAAAATCAATAGACGAGATAGAATTAACAAAATTAAATATCCAGCTAGGTAAGATTGAAAGTTTAGGTAGGATCTTTGAAGATTTACAAGGTCAGATAGAGGTTTTAAATTCGTCCGAGATAGATGAAGAGCTTGAGGAGCGTGACTCCATTGAGCTAGAATTTGCTACTTTAATTGCTACAGCTCAACAATTTCAAAGTACTTACAATCAAGCTAACAATTCTAGTTCTAAAGTAGGTGTAAACGGCTCCTCCCATTGTTGCCATGAACAAGCTGGTATAGGTTTCAGGCCCCCAACACTGCAGATAGGGAAATTTGATGGGAGTTATAACAAGTGGCTCGAGTTCAGGGATCTATATTGTTCACTTGTCCATGACAACAAGCACATACCGGCTCCGATCAAGTTTTGCTATTTGAACTCTTATCTGGAAGGTGAGGCCTCACGAGTAATTAGTAATCTTGAAGCCACTGAGGTCAACTACAGTAAAGCTTGGGACTTGCTGTGCGAGCGTTATGACAACAAACGTTTACTGATTAAAGGTCATTTAAATTCATTACTAAACTTTGATATTAAGTCAAGTGAATCTGACAAGGTGCTTAGGTCTATAGTAGATAATATTAATAAAAATTTGCGCGCACTTTCGAGCCTTGGTGAGCCCACCACATACTGGGACACTTTAATTATACATATAGTTTCCTCAAAACTTGCAAGTCAAACTAGTATGAAGTGGGAAGAGTATAGAAACTCCCTTCCTGAAACTCCTTCGCTTGAACAGTTTAATAAGTTTCTTAAAGACCGTGCTGACATACTTGAAACTTACAACCATCCAAGGTCTAGCGGTAATACTAGTAGTGAATTAAATAACTATAATAAGAAGAAGCGGGCTCAGGCCAACGTTTTTGCAGCTAGAATATCTGAGTTTACTGAGACTGTTAAGGGTCCCACGCCCACATGTGAGGTCTGTAAAGGCACACACCGAATTTATGACTGCGAGAATTTTAAAAATAAAACTATTGAGGAACGGCAGGCACTAGTAAGTAATTTAAAGCTTTGCCGCAACTGCCTTCGAAAGGGTCATGATGTATATTATTGTCGCGCGAGATCTTGTCGCAAATGTAAAAAGCGTCATAATTCCTTAATTTGCAGTAATGGTAAACAACTAGCCCTTCAGGATAATTCTGCACCTGCAACAGCCCTGTCTCCTCCTGCAGCAGAGCTCACTGTTAACCTAGCTAGGGATAATGTTAATAAGGTTACGCTTCTGTCCACAGCCTTGGTTGAGGCGGTCAATCCAGTTAATAATAAGTCTGAAATCGTGCGTGTCTTATTAGACTGCGGCTCGGAATCAAGCCTTATATCAAAGGGTTTGCAAGATAGATTAGATTTACATACAACTCCTGTGGAGCCAATTAACTTAATAGGGATAGGCAATGCAACTTCTCACTGTACAAACGAAGTTTGTTCGTTCCATTTGAAATCTTTGCACAGTGACTATATAGCGAAGTTGACTTGTCCGGTACTGCCGGAACTTACAGGTGATATCCCAAGGTTATCAATCAACACAAACAACCTCAAAATTCCTCCTGATGTTCAGTTGGCCGATTCAAATTTTCATAAGTCGTCACCAATCGACGTACTAATCGGCGCCGATCTATTTTGGCACATCGTAGGATGCGGGCGTCAATCTTTAGGTACGAACAAACCTTACCTAATCAGTTCAGAGTTCGGCTGGATTCTTTCTGGTCCTATTTATGTAGGAACTCGCTCCTCTAACTTTAATTGCAATGTCCAAGTCCTAAGTCCTCAAGCAGACAATCTCGACAAGCTGCTTATTCGATTTTGGGAGCTGGAAGAGGCCTCACCAAAGAAATTATTAAGCCCCGACGAAAAGGCTTGTGAGGAACACTTCCAGGCTCATACAACTCGAGATTCCGCAGGCAGATTTTGCGTGCGCCTACCCCTCAAGGACTCACCTGACTGCTTGGGAAATTCGTACATCACTGCCAGGAAGAGATTTTTAAACCTGGAAAAGCGTTTTAGGTCACAACCCGAGCTCAAGGCTCAATACATTAAATTCATTAATGAATATATCATGTTAGGGCACTGCACTATCTTAAACGGACCACGAGTGGAACCGTCTCATTTCTTATGTCATCACGCTGTCTTTAAGGCACAAAGCGAGTCGACTAAACTAAGAGTAGTGTTTGACGCATCGTGTTCGACGTCAACCGGTGTTTCAATCAACGACTTACAATATATTGGCCCCACGATTCAAGACACGCTGTTCTCCATTTTGCTACGTTTCCGTCAATACCGATACGTCTTGACAGGAGACATTGAAAAGATGTTCCGCCAAATACAGGTCCATGAGAATGACCGCAACTTGCAGCTCATTCTTTGGAGAGACAATGAACATAGTCCCCTGCAGACCTTGAGACTCAATACGGTAACTTACGGTTTCGCAAGCGCCAGCTACCTAAGCACTAAATGTCTATGGCGTTTGGGCGAAGAATGTGAGGACGATCTCATCAAGACGATCATACAGCACGACTTTTATATGGACGATCTGTTGACGGGAGCCGACTCTATATCGAATTTGCGTCATATTTTTGATGCAGTCGTATCCGTTTTACGCTCAGGTTGTTTTCCACTGCGAAAGTTCAAATCTAACGTGCCTTCAATTTTCAAAAGTGCCTTGATAGACCCACAAGAAAATTTAACGCTTAGTGAATCTACTAGCATTTTAGGGTTGCAATGGCAGCCTTCCACTGACACCTTGAATATTGTGGTAAGCATTCCACATCATACAGGTGATTATATAACTAAACGGTTGATACTTTCACATTCATTTAAAATATTTGACCCCCTAGGCCTTATCAGCCCTTGTACAATCCGACCTAAGGTACTCATGCAGGAATTATGGCGTCGTAGCATAGGCTGGGACGAAGCAGTGCCTTATGACTTGCAGCAAACATGGGATGAGTTAAAGCAGGACCTGAGCAAGTTGGAGTTCGTTCAGGTTCCCAGGCTAGCCCTTTGCAACTCACCTGTTAGCCTGGAGCTTCACTCTTTTTGTGATGCATCTGCTACAGCACATGGTTGTTGTCTTTATATGCGATCCGTCAACGATAATGGACACATCGTGGTGAGATTGCTTTGCGCCAAATCTAGGGTCAATCCCAGCAAGCCGACTACGGTTCCTCGATTGGAATTGCTTGGAGCTTTACTCGCTGCTCGGCTGTGCAAATCAGTTCTGGAGTCCCTTCGGTGCAAGATTTCACGCTGTGTCCATTGGAGCGATTCTAGCGTAGTGCTGGGCTGGTTACGCACTAATCCTAGCAAGCTGAAAACATTTGTTGCTAACCGAGTCGTAGAAATCTGCGAGACTACTACACCAGAATATTGGCGCCATGTGCCTACAGCTTACAACCCCGCAGATTTGATTTCTAGAGGTACCAGGGCTAGCATCCTCCTGGATTCTCATCTATGGTGGTCAGGTCCAGAATTCTTAACTAAGGCAGAATCTTTCTGGCCGGTTATGGGGGAGCAGGTCGAAAGTGAGCTTCCTGAAATAAAAGTTCATTCGGTTCAAATCTCTGAAAATTTTATTCCTTTTGAAAGGTTTTCTAATTTAATGAGGTTAAAACGTGCGTTTGCGTTTGTTTTGCGTTTTGTACACAATATTAAAAACCCTCAAACTAAACGAGTCGGGCCTTTAACAGTCGAAGAATTATGGCAGTCTTTTACGCAGCTTAGTAAATTCGCTCAACTTGATTCATTTTCAAACGAATATCACGCTTTGGCTAACAGCCGTGACATTTCAGCTCAAAGCAATCTTAAATCACTCAATCCTTTCTTGGATAAAGATGGCGTTATGCGTGTTGGTGGTAGGCTAGAGCACTCAGAATATGGCTATGACAAGAAGCATCCCGTACTGCTGCATTCAAAGCACCACTTGTCAGATCTCATTTTTCGTTATGAGCACATTCGACACATGCACGCAGGTCCTCAGCTATTATTGTACACAGTACGAAATTATGTGTGGCCGTTGGGTGGAAGACAGCTAGCACGCCGAACGGTACGCAACTGTGTAAAGTGCAGACGTTTTCAAGGAAAAACAATTACACCATTAATGGGCCAACTTCCAGCACAGCGCACTATGCCAGCCTTTCCTTTCCAAACAACTGGTGTTGATTTTGCAGGCCCGTTTACTATTTTAAATCGCAAAGGTCGCGGATCCAAAACTTCCAAATGCTACTTGTGTCTTTTCATTTGCTTTAGATATAAATGTGTTCACTTAGAAGCTGTAACCGAACTCTCAAAAGAATCTTTTATACTAACCTTACGCAGGTTCATTGGGCGCCGGGGTAAACCTCTTGAAATTTATAGTGACAATGGGAGGAACTTTGTCGCTACGGCTAAGGAGCTCGCTAGTTTTTTAAAAGACGGACCTAATCTTCTATCTGACTTTTCAACCGTAGAACAAATCAAATTTCACTTCATACCTGCCTACGCCCCAAATTTCGGAGGTTTATGGGAAGCAGGTATCAAGTCAGCCAAGCATCATATAAAGCGCGCGGTAGGTAGCTGCAATTTAACATACGAGGAGTTGTCCACTCTGCTGGCACAGGTGGAGGCTATTCTTAACAGCCGACCCCTGTGTCCTATATCTTCCTCACCCAATGACCTCCAATCCCTTACCCCTGGGCACTTTCTGATTGGGAGGCCATTAACGTCGCAACCAGACCCGACGCTTGAGACAGAAAAAACTTCAAACCTCCAACGCTACGCGCGAGTGGAGCAAGCCCGCCAACACTTCTGGAGGCGCTGGCAAAACGAATACATCAGCGAGCTACAGCAGCGGACGAAGTGGCGCACCAATAAGAGCAACACTCTACGGGTGGGAGACTTGGTTCTTCTTCAGGAAGAAAATTGCCCCCCCCTGCACTGGCGGTTGGGGCGCGTAAAACAGCTGTTTCCAGGCATTGACAGAGTGGCCAGAGTGGCGGAAGTTTCAACACAAAGAGGGGATGTACGTAGGGCTATAACAAGACTGTGCCCTCTGCTCTGCGAAGCAGAAAACATTCAGTAATACCCAAGGGTATTCCAGCGGGGGGAGTTCTGTACGCGCACTTGGCAACCCCGGTCATTAGTGACGTGTGTTTTAATCTGTGTTTTTTTTGTGTGTTCTATGGTGCCTACAACTAAAAAGACTTTACTCTACGTCAATTATCTATCTTTCTTCTATAATCTATAGACTCCACGCCACGCAGCGAAATTGTAATTTGTAAAACTATAAAATATTAAAACTGTATCTTTTAGTATAAATAAATAGTGGTTTCGTCGCTTCCAATTTTGTTTAATTTATAAACAACTTTCAAAGATCAACCGTTGAGATTTGCGTTGGCACGTGTCAGCAGAACTGCTTTCTTCTTTGGTGGTAGATCTCTTAAGGATTTGTATACATTTGTTAAATTTTAAAAAAAGTAAAAGATGATGATTTGAAAGTGCTTGTAATATAGCTTGTAATAGTTATGCTATTTGAATAAGGTGACTTGATTTCAGGTAAAACAGATATTTCTGTAAGTATATTTAAAAATAATATTTACTGCTGCTTTCCTATTGGGTTGTTTTCTACGTTCTTAGTCATAGATGGTATAGAAATATATGATTAATGGGAGAAAATTGGTTATGTAATATAACATAGGGTCTTTTAAATAACATTATTTGTTTTCCACTTGCTAATCATTCAGCTCTTGTTCTAAAATATGTAAAAGTAAAAATGACTGGTAATTTAAGAGATGGAGATTTAAGTCAATCTTAGACATTTTTATTTTTCTATACGAAATAGCACAATATTATATTTTATAGTAAATTTATGATAATTTATTTAAACCTTATTTGCAAAGTCTAAATCTCTCGTTAAATTTATTTAATGAACAAAAAACATAAATTTTCAGTGACAATAATTTGCGAAAGTTTGGTAGTTAAAGTTATCCAGAGCTTAATGAAGTTTAGATAACTTTCCTCTTTTCACAGTTTCATGGTCACCACAGGACTTTACATTTAAATTAACCCGAGTTCTACTATTATTTAATTTTTACTTAACATATCGTAAAGCTTTTGCAATTATACAGAGAATGTTTGCCTTATTAAGATTTGTTTAGCAACGCCCTCGTCGGTTTGTCCCTAGATTTGGCGCGAACGAAGCCGTGGGTTTCTTGACAAATTTTATACTAAAACATTCCTCAAGATCTTCTTCAGGAATGGTGGAAATAGCATGAAAATCGGTGAAATAGGAACTCAAAAGAGTTTATCGCGAACGACGACTTTCTTTTGTGCCTAATAATAATAAAATAAAAATATCATTTTACTAATAAGTTGCCATGATGGACTCAAGCCCTACCTTATGTTAGGGGGATTAAACAACCAACCATGGTGAGGTACGCCATGCATTTGAACCTGCTTGACTTGGGTAACCCGTAGATTAATTATGTCCATTACAAATGTTCCTTGCATAGTGAGTTTCCATTATTTCATGCATTCATCATCCTGTGGGAATTTTTATAAATAAAATTCCGCAATAAGCTTTGAAATTTGATTTATTTTAAAGTGTTTTTCTTGTTGGTAAAAATGTATTTTTAGTTACTAATAATTTATTTTTTATTTTATTGCTTAAATGTAGTCCTTTGAGAGTCTGCCATATTAGATTTAAAAAGACGTTACTTAGTTAACCATGCATTGACATCTAAATAAAACGTTTAATCAAAAATTGAAGCTCAATCGGTTAAGGATAACTTCTCTTTAATTAGCTGCAAGATTTGATACGAACAAACAAACGTTGCAAGTTAAATTAAAACTTATAAGTTGTAAATTTACACTAGTTATGCCATTTATTTAAATTCAAACGCAGACTAAGTCGCATTATTAAATTAGTTAGTAATTTATAAATATTTATAGTTACTCTGCATTCGCGGGCTTAACTTCAAACTTAAAATGAATTTTCTGTTTTCACTTCACGCTTAGAATCACAGCCAAGATATGCATTCTGTTGATAAAATATAAGCGGATGTTACTTACCAAACAAACAATTTTTCATCTTAAGCAGAGCGGATAAAGGATTTACTGAAACTGAAAAAAGTACAGTCTCTGCGGACTGGAACAGTGTAAAAAGCTAATAGCTTCATAATTTATGTGACATGAACTTTTGATTTACTTAAATTGTACGAAAGTAATTTAAAATTATAATACAGATTGTGTATTTGTATTCTAATTGTTAGAGTGCGGTTAGAATAAGGTCTGTGTTGTGTTAGAATGTATTATTAATATCGTAATAGTTGGTTTTGACAGTTGTAGCAATCTATTCATTCAGACGTCATTAACGTTATTGGTACGGTAACGACCTCATTAGTCTAAAGTAGATCGTAAGTTCGGATCCTGGGTTGGTAATAGATTCTGGATTGAACTATCATGATATTCTCTATAGTAGTCTAGGTTAGAAAGTTGTACAGGAATAAGACAAAAAGCCCGTCTTCAGTCAATGAGAGATGCTATGAGATTGGTTGGCGATACCAAAATTAAGCCTAGAGGATTTCTATACATGTATTTCTAGAAAATCTAGGTCTATTTGTGAGCAATAGAGTCCAAAATGACTAAATCAAGAAACTTAAATAAAATATTTTTAGTCGAATATATTTATTTTAAGAAAATGGTTTTGAAAGACACTTTGTGAATTTTTGGGCCCAAATATACTGGTAGTTAAAGCGAATGGAATGATTGCTCATTATTATAGCAAGTTTTTTAATAACTTAATACTATCTGTTTTAGATTTATTTATTAAAATAACATATTCAAATAATCATTTCCTGTTACGGTCAAACTAGAATCTTTGATTTTCTTGAGGATGTACTCGTAAGGATTAAACCAAGTGGAATTTAGGAAACGTTAAATCGGTAGATGATTATTTTCAGCGTAAATTCGAAATATTTTTTCGGGCATTGTTACAGAATAAAGGAGCCATCAGAGCGTAAATTAGGGTGGAACTTTGAAAAGGAGTATTTCCGTTCATTAAAAACCTACTTTGCTTTTATAATAAACACCCGTTTGGCATTTCATTGTTTTGAAGTAGCTGATGTGTGACCAAGTTTGATAGGACACTGAATTTCATTACATGTAGTATAGAATTGTCTTGTTGAATGAAGTTAAATTGCTGTGATTCCGAAATACAAATTAAAGGCTTTTGATAATAAAATGAATTCAGTCCCTTTTAACGTCCCACTACTGGGTACACGCACGGCACTTTGTTGAATTCGAGTATTCGGGCCGTAGTCGATGATGGGCAAGTGCGGATTGAAATAAAAAAGTCACGTTAAAATGAAGTTAGTTATATTTATACTATTTTGTAATTTTTTATAAATTACGCATTCCATTTTATTATCACAAGTTATTTGATAAAATTAGTTTTCATTAAATATAATATCAAATGTAATATTACGAATAAACTTACACATAAGTTATGGCAAACATAAAAGAAGGGTGGAACATAAAATAATTGATGTTAAAAAAACTATGTAATTAACCTTAACAGTTAAAAAAGCAAGTTACTGGATACCATCCAATTTTTCTCATCAGCAATTTTTAAGATGCCATGAAATTAATTGGGGACTGAATGACTCGTTACCTTAATGGAAAGAAGCGGGCCTACTTTAAAATAATTAAAATTTCTACCTACGAGCGTTTTGTATAGAGTAGATACAACTAGAGCTATAACTTATTTCCAAAATTATATTTCATTTATTGATCTATCTTTTACAAATTATTACATAGTTTACCATTTTTTAATTTATTCGGGCTAAAATTTGGCACATTCATACAAAGTTTATTTTAATTATAATGTATATTTATCCCCTTTTTTAACATCCTACTGTTAGGCACAGGCCTCCCTTAATGTAAAGTGGGTCAGGTTACTGTCAACCACGTTTGGCCGAATGCGGGTTTGTGGACTTATATGTTTTCAAGAACTTGCTAGCTTCTTCAGATCTTAGATTTCTTCAAGTTGATTTTTTCCTAAGACTGAAGGTAATCATGTCGTTGTTATTTATTGTAATCATTATTGTATCGACTCGTAATAAATAATATTTAAAATAATTCTAGCTAGGACTACTAACATGCATTTTCTTTAATTTGCAAATTACAAAATTTTACATTTCTGTTTAAAAATTTCCTGTGAAAAGTTCAAACATGAAAATGCGAAAATATAATATCAATAATATTCGATACAAATAATATAGTGTTATTTTATTTAAATAAAGAGTACTTTAAGCATTAGTGGTTAAAGTAGTACTAGATAAAAGCAAATTGAATTGCAAATAAATAAATTAATGTGTTTTGCAAAGTGCACTCTGTTCATGAACTATTCTATTTTCTATTTCAAGCAACAGCTCTTCAACAAGAAATGAAGTGTTTCATTCACTCGAGCATCTTCCAACTCGAGATATTTGCTTTCTGTTCTGACACTGACTTTAATACACTATCAATTAATAAATTTTAATGGTTTGGTGGTGGAAAGTAGTGGAGATAAACGAGAAAAATTATTTAAATATTTAAGTATGTGGTAACCACTTGTCTTACAGTGAAGGAAAACGTGTGGAAATCAGCATGTACGAAATAATCTAGCAAGAAGACAACGAAAATGAAACGAGAACACACAATATGAAAGTTCCACCAATCCGCATTTGGCCAGTGAGGTGAAATATAGCCTGGTCCAGAGTCCCGTTCGTATTAAAGGTACGCCCAGCAGTGGGACGTTAAAAATGCTAAAAAATATACATACATGACACATAATATATAATATACATTTCCATTTCGCGCTTCACAAGTCGGTTAACAGCATCTAAGTAAATTTTTCAATAGCTACCAAAGTCATAATGTTTTTTTTTACTGAGATGGAGTTAGGGTTCGCCGTTTTAGGATTAAGGTATCAATAAATATATATAAATAATATTGATTTGCTCATTAGTTTTTAAATTTCTAGATATATTTGGCTAAGTATATTTTTAAATAATGGTTGCTGAAGGAATATTGAATAAGTTTTGCAGAAAATACCTAGGTCAAGGTCTAATCAAGTCAAGTTAATTTTGCATTGTGTAACTAATATGGTTAAGCTAATACGTGCATGTACTAGGGCCAGCGAACCCGCATCTGTATCTCAGAACGTGTATTCAACTGAATTCACCCATTTAGGTACATTAGAGCTACCAACAAGCAAATGCTGCACTACCCAGAGAGAAACTTCTGACTCGGGCATGAGTTATAGCTACAAACTTTTACATTTTCTGATGCGGTTGTTTCATACTTTTATATAATTATTATACACTTAGTTACAACTAGTGTATGTTTTGCTAGCTAATAAGCAGTAATTATAACGTTTGGTACTAATGATTAGTGATACATTATTCATGATAGTAGAAAAGTAGACAAAAGAATTCTTGTATTTCCCTTTCTTTCCTCTTAAATGTTTGAAGAAAAAAAGCGAAAAAGCGAGTGAGGAGGGAGAAAAACAGGTTAATTATTATTTACCAGGCCACTTTTGAGTAATAATTATTATCCCGTTTTGTTAAGTCTTATAATCAATATTTTTTACAGAATTTTGATGTTTGTATGGATGGGCCATGTAATGAAAATCTCGATCGAAATAATACAAAGTGGGGAGATAGATATAATGAAAGCGGAGAATATTATGTTAGTCTCGTAGATTTTTATTCTTTTATTTTATATTAAAATACAAATGGCGCTTTTATTTATTTAATATTTTAAAAACCGTTTTGTTACATTATTTTTTTTTAATTAAATGTCGTTGCATCATATTTTAAGCAAATGTTATTTCCCACAGTGTAATTACATATACAATACATTCATACTCTACAATTATGAGTGATGTTATGTGAAAACTGCTACTTATACGAGAAACAGACTTCCTTTAATATGTCGGAAGTAATAATCTATACTAAGCCTTTTATTTATCTTTTTTACAATAACTATTAAATAATCTTTAAATAATAAATAAAACAAACGGGGTGAGCTAAATAAAACCGTTTAAAAAACCTTTCTTCTTGTGAAACTGAAATCAAGTCCCTAATTTTATAGTTTTAATTAAATAGTCAACATTTTTTTTGACGACACTATTGGACGACAAGTTTGGCGCAATTTGTAGTACCCTACTTTCTTGCGCCAGCGGTCGCGGATTCGTGTCCCGCTGTGGGCATTCATTTGTTAAACTCGGATGTTTGTAATCCAGTCATAAGTGTTTATACATATTTAAACTTATATAATATGCAGTATATCAACTATCTGGTATCTGTAACACAAGCTTCGTAGCTTATTACGGAACTAGATGGCGCTGAGTGTAATAATGTCCCAACATATTATATTATCATATTATCTATATCTGAGGTCTATATCATAGTTTGTAGCAATAACTAGACACGGTAGGTAGGTAGATTTATTATATTTCAAACTAAATTGCAGACGATGATTATAAATAAAAAATATCATACAAAGACATTTAAACAAACATTTTATTATATACTAGCCGTCCCCGCCCGCTTCGCTGGGCGAATTTTCAGAGGAAATAAATTAAATTTTATTCAACATTTTTATTTTTTTTTATTCATTTTTTTTTTGCTTTTTTTGTTAATTTTTATTTTTTTTTATCTATATTTTTTTTTGCTTTTTTTGTTAATTTTTATTTTTTTTTATTTATATTTTTTTTTTGCTTTTTTTGTTAATTTTTATTTTTTTTCTGAAATTTAAAATATTTTTCAAAGAAGAGTCAAATTTACTAAAAATAAAATTTATTGATATAATAAATTATTATTATTATTTTATTTTTTATGCACATTCACCTCTCTAATCTCTGCAAAGGAAAATTCACTTGTATTATCGTATTCTTCAAAGCAACCAATCCCTTCATGGAATCTTCTGTCACTTAAAGTGACTCGGACTGTTGTGAAACATCCAATATAAGACTTTCTTGATTCTTTTGATAGTTAATGTCGAATTATTAATAAAAATTTGTAATTTACAATTTAATTATATATCAATAAATTTTACAAATCATTACTTACCTAAAGTTTGAGCTTTTATCTCATGAGACCAGTTTTTAGAACCAAACACATAGTCAGCACACAAACATAAACTTTCAATACTTTCTCTGTCTGACATTTTTATTTCACTTCTCAACCGCTTATGAACTGACGTTTTATCATAAATTTAATTAGGTTATATAAAAACAAATGAAATTAATTAAATAAAAAAAAAACAATTGACTTTAACCTTTTCTATTTAAACAGTAAAAAAATAATCATTTGGAGTCTGTAGAAGTTACAGTTTGGAAACATAAATTTAACATTCTCACACCCACCCCCGCAATCCCTATGGAAATAGAATTTCGTAAAATCCTATTTGAGATGATTTCTGCATGACAAATAAAAGATTACTACCAAATTTAAAGTCTATAGAGGTTACAGTTTGGAAATAGAAATTTCACATTTTAACACCCACTACCGCAATCTTTTTCGGCGGTGGGTTGTTGTAAAATCCGCTCTTAAATCATTTCTGCATCACATATAGACGACTCTAGCTAAATTTGGAGTCTGTAGGAGCTACGGCTTAAAAAAATTTTCATTGTTAAACCACCCCCGCAAACCCCTGTGGGGTGAGCTACCGTAAAATTCGTTCATAGACTATTTCTACATCTCTTACAGAAGATTCCTACCAAATTTGGAATTTATAGGAGCTATAGTTTAAAAGCGGGAATTGTTCATTGTTAACGCCCCCGCAATCCCTTTTGGGGGATGAATTTCTTAAAATCCGTTTTTAGTTGACCTCTACATAACGAAAGTAATATTCCTACCAAGTTTCACATTTCTAAGTCCCATAGTTCCCGAGATTTCGTGATGAGTAACTATAGAAATTGGAATACTTCGATTATCATCGAAATTTTTAACGTTTTAGCAGACTTTTTTAAAATTTTCTTACATATTATAAACATTCTCCTGACAATTCTGAAGACAACAAAAAAAAATTAACCCAATCGGTCCAGCCGTTCTCAAGTGATACTCGATCATAGATACGGCATTTTATTTTTATCAAAAAATGAGAGTGGGTGTGCAGGGGTGCGTGGGAGTTGGTGGGTGGATGCGTGGAAGTTTGTAAGTAGATTCTTAGCTGAATGTAAAAGAACATTATCCGTTTAGTAAACTCCGTTGAAATCCATGAAAACAAAAGAATCAAGAGGAAACGCTTGTCTTTTGTTTTTATTAGCGGGATAAATGTTCATAAAAGTAAAATAGCAATAAAAAATGAAGGAACGTTAGAATTCGAAAAATAAATAGCCATAAACCATCTAGAAAAAATTTCGCATCGAATGGTGGTAGTTTCATGTCGATACGATCAGTGGTTTAGGCGTGATTGAGCCTCAAACGAACACCATTTTCATTATATATATATAGATAAATACATAAATATACATAAATTCCCAGTAAATGTGAATCAACGAATGCAACAACTCGAGTGGAACTAACTGCGTGAGCTATCCTTTGTACAGGAATTTTCACTATTTCAAAGAATTACAAGTGTGGTTAAACTTTACCGCCTTTGCAGTCAGAAAATTTAGCTAACCGACTCTAATGTACTTGACTTGTATATTTTGGTTATTTTCATATTAGAAATTTTATTCATACTAGCCTTTCCCGCGGCTCCGCTCGCGTTCTAACTGCTGAAAATTAAAAGAAATGCTTTTCTCCCGTTTTTGCAACATTTTCTATTGATGCTCCACACCTATTCGTCGTAGCATGATGTAATTTACTCCTCCTTCCTCGGACACGGACTATCCAACACAAAAATATTTTTTCAATTCGGACCAGTAGTTGCTGAGATTAGCCAAACAAACAAACGAACTCTTCTGCTATATAATATTAGTATAGATAGTATGGATACGATACCCTTCTATCGGTTGTATCACTGTTTATTTACATTATATATAATATTTTCTACGAAGTTAAATTGACAAAATTTTGATAGTAATCTGATTAAATAAATACCCATTATCACCACCAATTAGTTCCATGGTAAGCTATTAGGCTTGTGTTATGGATACCAGATTGAGATAGCTGATACACTACAAATATTTAACTTATATATTTTAATCAATTCGAGTCTATATATTGAATATTTTTTATGACCACACGTTTGGCTCAGTTGGTAGTGACCTCGCTTTCTGTGCCAACGTCGCGGGTTCGAGTCCCGCTGGGGACATTCATTTGTTGAGCGCGCATGTTTTGTACTCCAGTCATGGGTGTTTATATTTATAATATGTATATATTTAAAAATTATATACGTGTAATATATAAACTATCTGGTATCCGTAACAAAAACCTCGTAGCTTACAATGGAACTAGATGGTGCTGTTATAATAATGTTCCAACATATTTAATATTTATTTATTATTTGGACAATCTTATTTAAATAGTAATTGCTATCGATACAAAGACCAAGTCTATAGTTTTTAAATACTATTATAAATACAATTAAAACGAATCAAAACGTTATTGTTTTCTAAGCATCGATAAAAACAACAAACACTGATCAGCAAAGAAGAAATGTTAGAGAGGAAAGTGAAGCGCCAACTTGAATTAAACTAAAAGTTCAAGTTTCTGATAGTTCTATTATTTCACTCCACCTTGTTACTCTACTGTAGAACAATGAAAAATGTTTGTTTTATAAAATTTATATGACATCATTTTAGATAGTTCACTGATAATTGAAATACTGATGATATATTGATTTTAACATATAGAATTATTGTTAATTTACAATTTAACTTAAAAAAAGAGTGAGAATAAGATAAAAAAAATATTAGTCCCGGTGAGTTTCTTTCGCCAGTTTACTTCTCAGGTCAGAGGTTTCTTCTTTCCGAACTGGTGGTAGACTCATGACGTTCAGTAAAAAATCTTTATGCTGAATAAAATATTTTGATTTGATTAGATTTCTGACCTATTAAGTTAAATTATTTTAAGTTATGTTGTCAGAGGTTGTCAGGTATATTTCTGACGTAGTTTAAAAATATCTTTTCTATTTTATATGTTTGTCTATACATCATCATCATCATCATCATCATCATCAGCCCTTTACAACGTCCCACTGCTGGGCACGGGCCTCCCTCAGTACGAGGGGATTAGGCCATAGTCCACCGCGCTGGCCTAGTGCGTGTTGGCGGACTTCACATGTCTTTCGAAAACTTGCTAGGTTCTCTCGACATGTAGGTTTCCTCACGATGTTTTCCTTCACCGTAAGACTTGTTCTTCACGTAACTTGGTTGAGTCTTTTTGTTTAATAAGCCTAAGTAACAGCCTGGAGTTAGGAATTTGGCAGTGTGTCGCCCCCGTGCCTCGGAGAGAACGTAAAGCCGTCGGTCCTACGCCTTAGCTCTCACTGGTCGTCTCATCGGAGTATGAGAGTAATAGGAACAGAAAGAGCACTTATGTCTGCGCGTACACTTGTGCACTATAATATGTCCTGCGTAGTTGATTAGTCTTAATGAAATTGGCCATCATAGCCGGAGTTGGTCGAAGTCAGGAGAATATTAACTTTTTTCGATAAAGCTGCTGAACAGATTTCGATATTAAAAAAGTATCTATAATATTTTAACGAGATATTGTTACATTCTTAAGTTGTAACGGCCTTATAGATTTGAGTGATGTCGAAGTGAAGATAAAATTTGGAAGAAATGAATACAAACTATTACAAGGAACGACGCTACGTGCAGAAACTAGCATGTTAAATAAACCGCATAATCATGATAGAAATGATTCGCACATGAAAATATCAGAGGTGCGAGACCCGGATTTGAACCCGCATCACTCGGTTATCCAAGCGAACGCGTTACCGCTGAGCTACCACTGTCACTGTCAACTGTCAACTGTCATCTGTCAACTGTCATCTCTCAACTGTCTATACATAATATAATAAAGCGAAATTGAATCTGCACATTATTATCGATACAGAGGTCAAATATATAGTTTTTACAATTTTTGTCTGTCTGTCTGTCTGTGACCGCATCACGAGAAACCACAAAACAGATTTTGATGAAATTTGCTATCATGCTAGCTGGTTATCCGGGTAACAAATAGGGTTCTTTTTACTGCACGAATATATCTCATTTCTGAGAAATCTTTACTAACAGTTAAAACGTATTCTTCAGTAATATATTAAATCTAATTATTGAATTTGGTTTCCGGTCTTTAGAACATGGGTGGAGGCACGGGAAAGGCTAGTCACAAATAAAATACCAAAATTGATCGATTGTGGTTTTCAGCCTAATTGTTTTACAAACGTTCCTTTCTAACAAAACATACTTTTATTCTCGTTAGCTAAAAATAATACTAGTTAGAAAGTTTCCAACGCAAAGTTTCAGCCGCTAAGCTTTGACTTATCAATTTAAGTTAGTCTAGAAAAATACATGAACGAGGTGAAATTGAGCTATTCAAGATGTGAAACTATACAAATAACTTAGGACTGTGACAATAGTGCTGGGAACTCTGGAAACATCGCGCCAACTCCGACAGAACTAATGTCTAAACTTACTACTTGATAAAGGGGACATGCTCTAATGTGTTTTATGAATGTTTTAACAAATACTTTGTTATACGTCTTTGAAATGCGATTTGTAAGTATTATTCTTACTAACTTTTTACTATCGACTTAACGTCTGTAAATTGTACTAATATACGTGAAAATCTTTGTCTGTATGCTTGTTACCTTTTTAGATCGAGTCTCGAGAGGTCCTGACTTCGAATCCCGAGACGGGCCAAATTTAGTTATTGAGTCTTTTTGTTTAATAAGCCTCAGTAACAGCCTGGAGTTAGGAATTTGGCAGTGTGTCGCCCCCGTGCCTCGGAGAGAACGTAAAGCCGTCGGTCCTACGCCTTAGCTCTCACTGGTGGTGTCGAGTAGTCGTCCCATCGGAGTATGAGAGTGATAGGAACAGAAAGAGCACTTATGTCTGCGCGTACACTTGTGCACTATAATATGTCCTGCATAGTTGATTAGTCTTAATGAAATTGGCCATCATAGCCGGAGCTGGTCGAAGTCAGGAGAATATTAACTTTTTTCGATAAAGCTGCTGAACAGATTTCGATAATAAAAAAGTATCTATAATATTTTAACGAGATATTGTTACATTCTTAAGTTGTAACGGCCTTATAGATTTGAGTGATGTCGAAGTGAAGATAAAATTTGGGAGAAATGAATACAAACTATTACAAGGAACGACGCTACGTGCAGAAACTAGCATGTTAAATAAACCCCATAATATTAAATCGGAGAATTATATTCAGTGATTATATTAAAATAATCGCAAATGACATTATTCGGCTGGGCCGTGCCTAAATAAATACAGTATCTTGTTAGGAGGTACGAGTATGTGTGTGGGGTGAATATTTAAATCTCGCACAAACTATGTATGTGGATTATGAATACACTATATAATTAAACTATAAAGCAGATTACAATACATTATATACTAGTAACCATGTAGGTATATTTTGCCGATGTTTACATTTAAACTTCATTTATGAGTCTCATACATTGACTTTTTTTCAGATATTTAAAAAAAACTTAAAATCTGAAATCTTTTCGAATTTATTTTGATTTTACAGCAGTAATACATCATCATGTAAAAATTTCAACTGTCTAACTATCACGGTTCATGAGATACAGCCTGGTGACAGACGGAAAGACAAACAGACGGTAAGAGGGTCCCGTTTTACCCTTTGGGTATGGAACCTATCTTACATATATATTTTGGTACCATAGATGTTTTTTTTGTACATAGTACGATTTTTTGTCTGGATAAAACGGATGTAGAATCAAAATATATTATCATTTTATTTCATAAGTAGAAAATTCATAGTAGCTCGTGTAACATTGTATATCATTTTAATATGCCATTTGCAAACTGAGATTTGTACCGAGAGCTGAATTATTGCGTTTGCTCTGATAAAAAACACCTACCTATGGAATTTTAAACTTATAATTCAAAAAAGTATAAATTCGTGCTTTAATTATATATTTTTTGTATTCTAAAGAGTATAATATTTTATCAGATACTAGCCGTTTCCGTTGCTCCACTTGCGGTTTAAAAGCTGAAAATCAAAAGAAATATTTTTCTCCTGTTATTGAAACATTTTTCATTGATGCTCCGCTTTTCCATTCCAATTGGTCGTAGCGTATTGTAATGTAGCCTATATCCTTCCTCGATAAACGGACTATCCAAAACAAAAAGATTTTTTTCCCATATCTTCCTGTGGGTGTCGTAAAAGGCGACTAAGGGATTAACTACCGAACACCTTGGTAGTCGCGGTGGTAGGCCTCAACATCGGCCGACGGCACGGTTACCACCCGTCAGCAGAAGTCGTGCCGCCAAGCGTCCAACAACGCGTTCCGGCATGTAGTGGCTGATGAAGCCGTATGGGGTATGGGGAATGGGTCTGAACAGTTGTGTTGCACAGTAGCCGTGTTGGTGGTGGATTGTTGTTTGTTGTGTCGAGAGCTTAGTCGCGGAGGGTAGCGGGATCCGAAGCACGGCTTGCCGCTGGCCGACCGCAGACAGTTGGGGGCCCAACTAGTGGGCTAGCCACCCATGAAAGGCTGCCCCGCCATCTGTGTAAAATCCCAGGGTGGCTCCATCGTGCTGGTTGGCGACCAGAGGAGGGGGCCCGATGGCGATCCTTGGGGGGGTTCGGGCGTCCCCGCGGTCTCCAGACTAAGCCCTCAACGACATGACAACACCAATATCACTGCCTGGCTTGTGCAACACCTCGTTCAACTGCCATTCTCCATCCTATTCACTCTTCTATTACAAATTTTTATGGTTAAAAAGAAAAAGAGTAATGTTTTTAAGCGGCTGCACTCCCCCTCACTTAATGTGCACCTCACAAATATCCGAGGATTGCACACAAACCTCTCATCGGTCCACTTCCATCTCGAGACTGCGCAGCCCCACATGCTCTTTTTGACGGAGACGCAGATTCAATGTCCATTAAGCGCTGCGTACCTGGACTATCCCGGCTACTCTTTGGAGCATAATTTCAGCTCGCGGGCCGGAGTCTGTTTGTACGTGCGAAATGACCTCTGTTTCCAACGTCTCCGCCACCTTGAAGACCCCACATTTTCTACGATTTGGGTTATCGTAGATACAGGAATCGAAAAGATCCTGTATTCCTGTATCTACCGATCGCACACAGGTGACCAGGAGACAACTCGATTATTTGAACATCTCAGAGAGGCCGCTGATGTGGCTATCCAACGGTACCCCACCGCGCAGCTTGTCTTTCTGGGGGACTTTAACGCCCACCATGAAGATTGGCTGTTCCCATACCAGAAGACGGACCATGCTGGGAGAGAAGCGTGGAAGTTTGCGGTGTCACTTGGACTCTCCCAGTTGGTTGACCAAGCGACGAGGGTACCCGATGTGGACGGCCACACAGCTAATTGTCTGGACCTTCTGCTGACAACTGATCCGGACAGGTATAACATCCAGATTTCATCCCCATTGGGTAGCTCTGACCACTGTCTGGTAACAACTGTATCGTCTTACTCTCCACCAGAAAACAACTCTATTGGTGTTAGACGAGTATGGCAATACAAGTCAGCAGATTGGGATGAGATGCGACTCTTTTTTGCATCCTTTCCTTGGCGGCAGGTCTGCTTCTCTTCTTCCGATCCGTCGAGCTGTGTGAATGCTATAACTGATATGGTGCATCAAGCGATGGAATATTTCATCCCATTCTCCGATGTACCTGTTGGTGGCAAAGCTCGCCCATGGTTTAATACCGAATGCATCTTTGCTGAAAAGCGTAAGCATTCGGCTTACCTTACCTGGGCTGATGCTCGAGACCGCAAAGCTCCGGATGTAAGATCCAAGAAGAGAGCCTTTAACTTAGCCGCCAAGTCCTACAAAAAGACATTAAAGAAGGCTCGTCTTGACCGAATTTCACATATTGGCGCAAAGCTCTCTGCTCAACCATCTGGCAGCAGAGCTTTTTGGTCCCTTGCCAAAGCGGTCGAGTCGAACTTCTGTCGGCCCTCACTCCCACCGCTGGTAAAACCTGACGGATCCCTCGCTCATACGGCAATGGAGAAGGCGAATCTGCTTGCCTCTCTTTTTGCCCAAAATTCATGTCTAGACTCTGGCAATGCTACTCCACCACATCTACCTCACTGCGGGATTTCAATGCCTGCAATTCCCATCACTAATAAGGAGGTAAAGAGAGTATTGTGTCGTCTAGATGTGAATAAAGCTTGTGGTCCTGATGGTATACCAGCGATAGTACTTAAAACATGTGCTCCCGAGTTGTCTCCGATACTGACACGTCTGTACCGCCTTTCTCTTAAGACTGGAATAGTGCCTAAATCCTGGAAGCTTGCCAACGTGCAACCAGTGCCCAAAAAAGGTAGCCGTGCTGACCCTGCCAATTATCGTCCGATCTCGATCACCTCCATACTCTGCAAGATTATGGAGCGTGTATTGAACAATCGTCTACTGGCATACCTAGAACAAAACGATCTCCTCAGTGATCGACAATATGGGTTTCGCCAGAATCGGTCGACTGGGGACCTTCTAGTGTATGCCAACCACACTATTGGAGAAGCTCTTGAGCGAAGTGGGGAGGCGATCGCTGTCTCCCTCGACGTCTCAAAGGCATTTGACAGGGTTTGGCACGCGAGCCTTATAAGCAAGCTTTCAGCCTATGGTATATCTCCTGGCCTGATCGGCTGGATTAAAGATTTCCTGAGTGACCGATCACTCAGAGTTGTGGTTGAGGGTTATTCATCTCACCCGTTAATGACCAACTCAGGAGTTCCTCAGGGGTCTGTTCTCTCTGCAACCTTGTTCCTGCTGCATATTAACGATCTGCTTGTACCCGGTATCTATGGGTACGCAGACGACAGCACTGTTGTAGAGAGATACCTGCCGAATGCTCGGGCCAGTAGAGATCAAATTCAGTCCGAAAGAGAGGCCATGGTAGAGCGGTTGAATCTCACACTCAGGACTGTCTCCAATTGGGGCGATGCCAATCTTGTGAGTTTCAACACCACCAAAACACAAGCGTGCCTCTTCACCACAAAAAGGAGTCCTTTCATCTTGACTCCTACTTTCCGAAATGTGCCTCTGGAATACACTGACCGTCTGCAGTTGTTAGGAATGGAAATTAGCCCCAACATGAACTACGGGCGGTTCATCGAGTCTAAGGCTAAGGTAGCAGCGAGGAAGGTCGGCATCCTCGCAAAGGTCCGACAGTATTTCACGCCGGGACAGCTTCTTAATCTATATAAAGCTCAAGTCCGGTCGTGCGTGGAATACTGTAGTCACATATGGGCTGGTGCTGCGAAATGCCATCTTTCAGCCTTGGACTCGATTGAGAGGCGTGCGCTGAGGCTTATTGGAGACCCTACCCTGGTAAAAACTAACTTACAAAGTCTCGATCACCGACGTAGGGTTGCCAGCCTCTGTGTATTCTATAGGTTGCATTTCGGAGAGTGTGCGCAGGAATTACATGATTTAATTCCCCCATCCCCCTTTCATCATCGGACGACGCGACGAACGGCTGGTCTCCATCCTTATGTCGTGGACATCACACCTGTCCGGACGAAGCGTTTCGCTTCGTCATTTATTATACGTACGGCTAAGGATTGGGACAACCTGCCTGCATCAGTGTTTCCGTCCGATTACAATATGGGTGTCTTCAAGGCAAGAGTGAATAGGTGGCTACTGAATTAGTGCGACTTACCATCTACGACTACGTTACCACTTACCATCAGGTGGAACGTAGTCAAGCACTTATTCAGAATGAATAAAAAAAAAAAAAAAATGTGTAGAAATAGTATAGATTATTTGTGATACTAAAATGCAATAATTCTTTTTTTTTAAATAAGTCAAAAAGTACGTCGATCTTCCGTAATTCTAGAAGGGAATATGATAATTAGTCACTCTTACTGTCGAACGCACATTGCGACACTTCTTCTTATGAAAGTCACTTCACAGGCTTATTCAAGCCAAATGTAGGTTAGGTTAAAAGCGTTGAGTCTAGCAAACTAGCTACATAGTACAAAAGTAAAAACAGTTCTAAAAAGACATTGAAAAAATAGATGTGATGTTTATTGTGCTTCTTATAATCAATAGGTAACCGATTTCCAAATCACAAATTTTATTTCATTTTTAGGGGTGGTATATAAGGGTATTATATAAGGGCTTGCTTTGCTCAGGTATGTTATGGTGCCTATCGCCTATATGCCTATAGTAGCCTATATGTTAATCCACCACAGGTTCGAGTCCCGCTGGGGACATTCATTTGTTAAACTTGGATGTTTGTACTCCAGTCATGGGTGTTTATATTTATAATACCTTTGCATATATTTAAAGTTGTAAAACATATGTGTTATAAGTACATTAGCTATCTGGTACCCGTAACACAAGCTTCCTTCGTAGCTTACCACGGAACTAGATTGCGCTGTGAGTAACAATAACCTAACATATCGCAATTTTAATAGTTATTCGATTTGTATTGATTTTCAGTATATTTATCAATGTATGTATGTACATCATAGTTACCAAACATTCATCCACTTTAAAAATTCACCATAAACTCCTATAAATCTTCGATTATGGAATACACATGATGTATTCGTGTCACAAGATCTCATATAGTTCAGCGTACCAACGTGTCTGACGCGACAGGTGTTCTCAATAAGCCGATATAAGGATGGACAGTGACGAGAATGTATGAACGACAGGCTTATTCTACTCAACGGTACGTGTTTGCTCCAAGTCTTCGATATCGTTGGATATATAACGAATCTAGGTATTTGTCTAATATAAGTAACGACGTCTGACTTTGGTCGTCATTTTTCGGAAGTTTGTGTGTATGAATCGTATGAAAAGAACTAATTTTATTATAGTGACGATGATACAATCTGTCATATCTAGATATTATTAGTTCGGATCATCACTACATATTATAAAACAAAGTCGTTTCCCGCCGCCTGTCTGTCCCTATGTATGCTTAGATCTTCAAAACTACGAAACGGATTTTTATGCGGTTTTTTAATAGATAGAGTGATTTAAGAGGAAGGCTTCATGTATAACTAAATTTTTAACAGGTGAGATATGTTCACGCATTAAATAGTATCCTATTATGTTGGATATCAATATCAGACGTTTGGAATATCATCAAAATATCCGATGGTTTTTTTACAACAGAAAAAAATTCTAAAAACAATAGAAATTCGCCTAAATATAGATTTTTAACCAACCTAGACGACACGTTTGGCGTAGTTTGTAGCGACCCTCCTTTCTTGCACCAGTGGTCGCGGGTTCGAGTCCCGCTGGGGACATTCATTTGTTAAACTAGGATGTTTGTACTCCAGTCATGGGTGTTTATATTTATAATATGTATGTATTTAAACTTATATAATATGTAGTATATCAACTATCTGGTATCCAAAACATAAGCTTCCTTCGTAGCTTACCACGGAACTAGATGGCGCTGTGTGTAATAATGTCCCAACATATTATTTATTATTAATTATTTATTTACTTAACTTTTTCAATTAAATTTTCCAAAGAGTATTTAATTTACAGATGGATTTCGTTAATTTTATTAGTAAAAGTGTAGAGTTTATATAAATAGGAAAAGATAAGAACCTCAGTACTTTCTCCTCTGCTTGTTCAACGACTTTTAAGTAACGAATTCATTTACATAAATATGCTCTAAAATTTTTACTTGATATGTTAAAAAGCATGTTGAAATTTACGTTAGCTTCGTCATAAGCTTTGAACTTGTGTAATGTACACATCATCTCGGGGATGTGTGTAGAGTATACATTCATAACTTAACGGTAACTTAATTTAACTGTAGTCATTTCTAGGGTGTTCGAGGAGGTAACTTGCTCTTATAAATTTTGTACTTTGAGGGGGGAACGAAGGCGGAGGATGAAGGGAAGAGGGAGGGGGGAAGGAGAGTGGGCCTCCCGGACTCTCACTCACCGGACGAAACGCGACAGCATAGCTGCCACTTCACGCCGGTCTTCTGTGAGAGAGTGGTACTAATGAACTATACGGGGCGTGCCGGCCCATTCGGTTGCTACCCGAAGGTAACAAGCATGGCACTACCACTTTCAAAAAAAAAAAATTAAAACAATTTAATATTTCTATTGCTACAATAATAAAAATATATATTTTAAATACCATGTAGGTACCTAATGTAAAAATGATAATATATATCATTTTTACATTAAGTACTACGCTTTCAATAAAGAACTGTTATTTTTATGTACAAACAGACTTCATTTATTTATATAGATAAATAATGATTGATCTAATGAAGTTTGATAAATAATTAATAATCCGACAAAAATAAACATGGCGGGAATTAATGTAAACATATTTTGGTTACAAATACAAATACATTTAGAAAGTTTTGCGGCAAATTGTGGACATAGAAATATAAAGATAATATTTTACTTTCTTGATTTTAAAACGAAGTTCGGAATTCTAATAAATTCACATCGAAAGTATCTTCAAAAGCAAATCGTGTAACGTTTGAAAGTCGATTTGATTCGCATATTGACTTATAAAAACAATTTTGAAGGTATTCGGCTCCGACAAACTTTCTACGAGCTGTTTAAATAATATGATTTGGCTGTTCTAGATATTATAGATTGTGTAATTATGTACTGTGTATGTAAAGACATGATCATATCTGTTTTACTCAGGTTATAGTGTGTATATATCCTACACGCTGTGCCAGGTCTTAGGTTCGAGTCCTGCGGGGATCATTCTTGTTTGTGTTGAGCACAAATGTTCCCAGAGTCCAGCCATGGGTGTGTTAGTCCAACCAAAGATCTTATAATGTGATATTTGATTGAAGAGTAATGTTAGCCTAAAGTGATTTTTCTTAACTGGCAAGTCTTAAAGTTATGATAATTTATAAATTATACTATCTTTTCGGGTTTAGTCGCGGATTTAAAGAAAAGATAGTTTCATTTATAATGTCAAATATTCGCGTAAACCTAAGAAAGTATCATGATTATTTAATTGAATTGAAGGTTAACTAAAAGTTCTATTATTCTCAACTCATGAAGATTTAAAGAATACTGCTCAAATTGTAAAAATAGCATATAAACAGGTTAACTTAGAGATTTTCGTACATGTATTTAATTTGAAAAGCCTTGGCATACCTAGCTTGGTTTTCAAATCTTTGTGTTCACAATTCCTTTGCTAGTGAGACGCGAAATGTACACCGCGAAGGCTGAACCTGAATGTCATCTGTTTATGCGAGTTGTGCATTCCGAATTATCTAAACTTTTCACTAGATATTTGCACGGCATGGAATTTTAATACTAGAAATGTTATTTTAGTCCTGTAGTTAGCATCAGATCCACGGTCCTGGGTTCGATTCCCGGGTTGGGAAGTTTTTTATCACATTCTATCACAGTGTCTTGGAGACCATAAAATTGGTTCTGCACCAATCTTCATGGTCTTGTCAATACACACATATGCACTTTAATATCTCCTACGCATCTTGCTAGTCTAAATAAGAGTAGTCGTAATCGCCCTTGATGGTATTATTATATACTAGCATTTCCCACGGCTTCCCACGCGTTCTAAAGACCGGGAAACAAATTCTTTCTGAGTCGCGTGGTATACCTCGCAGAACTAACGCTCGCCCTTCCCGTTTTTGCAACATTTTTCTTTGATGCTCGGCTCCAAGTAGTTGTAGCGTGATATAATATAGCCTTTCTCGATAAGCGGACTATCCAACACAAAAAGAATTTTTCAAATCGAACCAAAAGTTTCTGAGATTAGCGCGTTCAACCAAACAAAAAAACTCTTCAGCTTTATAATATTAGTAAAGATAACTTTGACTTTTGAATTAACTCTCTTTTATTTTGCAAAGTTCTGTAACTTTGTCATATCAAGCTTCTTGCATGTCATTTTTTGATTTAATTAACAGCAATATAATTATAATTAAAATTGCACAATTAGTTCGGAACATATAATGTCATTACATAATTGTTTATCTCTTATACGAAGTCATTTTGTATTTTTTTCCAGTTATTTCCATAGCAAATATCGTGAAACGTCAATAAGTACCTACTTATGTAGTTTATGCCTTTTAATATTACTTATTATGTATTGTAAATGTACTTACTACTTTGGCAAGTCATAAAATATTATTTCTTACTTCTACGATTTGGCTGAAAAGATCTATTCTAAAGAAAAATCGGACTCTCAAATTGAACTAAACACTTTGCAATAAAGAAAATATTAAATTTTCTCATTTCTAAGATTTGTACAGACATTTCTCTAAATCAAATTAATAAATAAACTATATAACTTAAAGTTTACCTTTTGTTAAATTACTCGTATAAATTTCTTTTAAATAAGAAACAAAGCAATTTCCTAGAGATGATATCTGTTTGTTTATAACATTCCTCTTTCAATGAGTTCAGTTCGTATACATTGGGATAGTATTTTGTACATTGTTATCAAAATATTAAATTTCTAAAATAAATAATATCAATTTAAAATGGAAGATTATTTTATATTTTTGATGTGGACATTTAATTTTCGAGAATAGTTTAGTTCTTATTACACTATAAGGTATAGATGATCTGTTTTTTGAAATTTTGTGTTTAACCTTATTAGTTTATATAACATATATTTAGTAACAAACTTGTTTTATTTATTTAAAAAAGGTTTTAATAATCATATATAATTAAAATTAATAAAAAAGAGAAAACCAGTTCATATTTAAAAAGAAAGTAATTGAAAAAATTAAAAAAATAATCTGAGAATTAAAAAAAGCTGAGTGAACGTAATATTAAATATCTGAAAGAATCAAGGCGTTATCTGTAATAGAAATCTTGTAGATTTATCGGGTTTGTGGCGAGCGGTCTGGATGATATATAGGCAGAATGGCGCGTAGTCGTTGCTTCGTTGCTAACGTTTTTAAGAAACTATGCGTCATTTTTGGCGCGAATTTTTTTTTACAGTAACTGTTCATGCAATATATCAAAATATTGTAATATGTGCAATTTAGTTACTTCCTTTTATGGTGAATTTATTAATTTTATGTGTTAAATCCGCTGGCAGACTATTCTGAAAAACATATGTTATATTTTGTATAATACGATATGTCATCTAAGTTTTCTTTAGCGGTTACCTTAATAGCCAAAGACCATTGACTGTCCTCACATAAAAAGATTTTCTCATCATCATCATAATAACTTTAGAGGTGTTTTTTTGTTTGCTATATCTGAAAATGTAACAGTTTACTAGTTGCGATTATAGTTTTTGTAAGATCTTCATTTTATAAATGAAACTATCTATTCGAATTTATTTGATAAAAATTGTAAAGCATTCGAAACGTCGGGGAGAAAAGATAAAAATTAATCCAAAAATCTAAAAAGACAAAATCCAAAAAGATAGTTTCATTTATAATGTCAAATATTCGTATAAACATAAGAAAGTTTTCTTTTATTAGTAAAAAATGCATCATTGTACATAACTGTGTGTTTGGTGAGTCAGGCTAGCCGATTTTATTTTTGATTTGTTTGGCTGTTGTAAACCCATTCTTATTATTTTATTTTTAATAAATTCTTTAGGTGTTCAATAAAAGAGTATAAATTAAATAAATATGTTGACACATTAGTAAGCTACGAAGCTGGTGTTACGGATACCAGATGATAGCTCATATACTACACACATATTTTAGCCCCAAGAACATCTCGAACCAGCGACCTGTGAAATTATTACAAAAGATGTTTCTTTGAACTTTGACATAAGAGGCTAGACCATATTAAGTTAGTTTTAAATTTCATTTATTTAATTGATATTACTGTTAGATTTTTTTAGTCAAACAATTTTGAAGTAGCTGTTTATTTCTTTAATATCTTTTTTATCTTTTTTGATTAACGAAACTCAGACCATAATAATTCTCTTAATAACAAATATAACACAAATACGTTGTATGCTGGACTAGAACTTAGCAAATTTATTTTATTTTCCTTTATATTTATGTAATCTCAGATTCCGAATGCTTCCATCCGTTTCCTGCGAACTTCCTTAACTGTTCATGCCTCACATCCGTAGAAATATGGTCCATATGTAACCTGCAGAAGACGAGTACACATCCTCTTGATCAGACTGTTGAAGGTACATAGAGCGATTTTAATACAACTTTTCAACGAAAATCTTCTCATAAGATATATTGAGAGGGAATATAGTTAAATATGAATAAAGTTTACTTCACTACATAGTATAAAACAAAGTCGCTTCCCGCTGTCTGTCTGTCCCTATTTATGCTTTAAACTACGCAACAGATCTTGATGTGGTTTTTTTAATAGAGAGAGTTGCAAGAGGAAGGTTTAAATGTATAACTAGCGGTACGCGCGGCTTCGCTCGTGCTAAATCTATGGACGAACTAGGGCGAAGCGAGGGTGAGTCGCTAGTATCTATATAAAAAACACACGTTTCCTAAATATTTGTATTGACGAAAGTAAAGCTTGTCAGTATGTACAAAAGAAAAATAAAGAAAATCGTTTGACAAACAGAGTAGGAAAAGAAAAACTGTTTTGTCTTTGCTTATTTAAATATACAACTGGAGATGTACGTACTATACGACTTTTTAGTCGAGTAGTCCTACTATATTTAGTTAGTTATCGTTACGATAAAATCTCTAAGTCAATGTCCTGGTAGCACAGTGGTAACGCACTTGTTTGGGTAACCGACGGGAGCGGGCCAAATCCAGGTCTCGAATCTCTGATATATTCATGTCACATGTGCGAATCATTTCTAACGTGATTACCACTTGTCTTACGGATAAGGAAAATATCGCGAGGAAACTTGCAAGTTTGAGAGAACTTTACAGTTTTCGAAAGGCATATTTAGTCCGCCAATCTATGACTATGGTGGACTATGGCCTGATGCCCTGCCCTGATGGCGTTTTTTTGAAACGAAAACTTAACTTAAAAGATTGAGTATTTTTTCGGTAAAATGGTTTAAATTAATCCGAATTAGCTTCGAGGAAATGAGGAAATTCCATCGAATCACCCCTCGTTTTGTGTCGGGGGTCAAAAACGTAATGAACTAAGTGACAAGCTGACATTGTCCACGTATCTTGGGATATCGAATTATTTGTATTGTAATAGACAGTTTATCAGTTGTAGTAGTTGTTGTTCCTTGAATCGTAAAGATGCTCTAACTCTATAATTAAACTTCACCCGAACTGGGACTCGAATCCAGGACTTCTGGTTGTGCAGCCTTACGTTATATTCACTACACCACCGTGGCAGTTTTTTAAATGAAAAGAAATTTTAATATGAACACTTTCTATCTTTAAATTGAACTTGAAAAAAAACACGCTTCTAAGCCGATGTTCTTATAGTTAAAACGACTAAATGTTCGTGGAACGATTCTACAGATTATTCTCAGCTCTATCCAACAATAACATGAACAATAAAAGAAAATATTATTGCGACGAAAATACAAGTAGATTTCGTACATATTGACAGAATTTATTTGGCATACAGCAATAGGTATATCATTCACATATCAAAAGCTTTGTACAAGGTACGCTCACTCAATCACTCCAATATAAGTCGAATCGATTTGCATGAATGTTTATACAAACATTATTCGCACGGTGTAAAACCGATACAATTGCGAACAAATCTTATACACATAAGAAAAACCGCGATTGAGATAAAAAAATAATTTCTGTTTTATTGGAAAAGTCCTTCAACAAGATTTTTCCATACGAAGAAACCAATTTATGTGATAACGTTCTAGGAAAATTGCTTTCTGGCCTTTTCTTGCCTTTATTCAATTTATTGCTTGATTGTTTAACAATCAATATGTCTGTAATGCATTAAGAGGTTTAAATTTATATTATTTTACAATCTGTTCTGAAATTTGAGTAAAATTAATATAATAATACATTATTTTTATAGGAACTTGTAGTTCAGTGGTAACGTGCTCGCTTGTAGTAAATCATCATCTCCGAAATTTTCATATGCCAATCATTCTCAACATGATTACCACTTGTCTAACAGTGAAAGAAAATATCGTGAGGAAACCTGCATGTCTGAGAGAACTCAGCGAGTCTGGCCAAGTGCGGGTTATCAAACCGTGCGTTGTAGGCTATGTCCTAATTCCTCTCTTATTAAAAGCACATAGCAGTGGGTTGTTAAAAAAAATCGAAAATGAATTATTTTTATTTTGACTTTCTTTAGTATAGTAAGACACATTAAAATTGCTAAATAAAAGAAATTGAGTTTGGTAGTTATGTCGAAATATTGTACTGCATTGCCATCACAGGGTCGCGTAAAGCTGGAATTTGTAACAGGTGTCCTGAATAAACTTATGTAAGACCGGACACTGTCGGGAATGCATAACCTAGTGGATTGACAGTTTATCTATACATCACCGTACAATGCATGTTGTCTTCAAAAACATTATTTAAATAAATAAATAAAATAAAATAGTTTTTTATTTCTTAATCGTGTTTTACAATTAATTATATTCGGGTCTTCCCAGTAAGTAATCCGAAGATACTTGTGTTGGGAATGGCCCGCTTCTTCCGAGTTTTTTTTGTTTACTTTCTTGAAAATATAAATATAATGAAACATATTATAAAGAAAAACACTAGTTTATACTTAAAAATATACTTAATACATTTGTTTAATGATTAGTAAAACAATTACATCACACTATAACTACTTCATTAAGATCACAACTTAAGTAAAACTAAGTTTATTTTGTGTATCATGTACGGCTATTTGTCTAGATTTGATCTCTAGATGTTAGATCTTTGTATTTAGACATATTTTCAAGCTTTTTAACGTTATTTTTATATGTGTTTTATAAACGAAATGCTCATTTACCTTATATAATATCAGTAAAGTTTACTTTAATTAATATCTTCAAGTATTTCATAAGAAATAACAACTGCACAAACAACTTTGAAAGTATGTTCTATTGCAATTCCAGTGAGTGAATTCTTACAAAGACATTTCTTACAAAGAATATATGAACATTGAAAGATGAAATACTCAAAGGACTTTATGAAATCCTATGATGGTATAAAAACATAGAAACTCTGTTTATCTACAAATATGTAAAGCAGTCTAGCGTAATACATCTTTCATTTCGCGACGACACGTTTGGATCAGTTTGTAGTGACCCTACTTGTTGCGCCAGTGGTCGCGGGTTCGAGTCTCGCTGGAGGCATTTGTTAAGCACGAAAGTTTGTACTCCAGTCATGGATGTTTATATTTATATTATGTATTTATTTAAAGTTATATATGCAGTGTATCAACTATCTGGTATACGTAACTCAAGCCTCGTAGCTTACCACGGAACTAGATAGCGCTATTTGTAATAATATGACAACGTATTTATTTATTTATTTCGGGATAAAATCTAATATGTTCTAGACACATTTTAGTTTCGACGTCAGTGCAGATAAACGTTAAGATAGTGTAATTATAACCATGGAAAACGATTATTAAACTTTAAATTTAAATTTTCTACTTGGACGGTCTAGTAGTTATAACTTTAAATGTAATTCTACTACCATTGAGACTGGAATTTTTAAGATCTTATATTGTAAGGCATGCAACGACATTTTGACGACACATTGGCTTAAATTGTAGTGCTTGCTGCGCCAGCGGTCGCGGGTTCGAGTCCCGCTGGGGGCATACATTTGTTGAACACGAATGTTTTTACTCTAGTCATGGGTGTATTTATTTATAATATGCATATATATAAACCTATATATGTGTAGTGTATCAACTATCTGGTATCCATAATACAAGCCTCGTAGCTTTGCGTGGAACTAGATGGCGCTGTGTGTTAGAGTCTTTACATATTTTATTAATACTATTATTATTACTAGATATAGCACAATTTGTATAAGTAAGTAGTTCGTGGAACGTTGGACAGCAGAGTTTATTTTTGTATTACTTAGCTTCAAAGGAATGTAGCAAGATCTTAACCTTTTAACCTTCCTCAATATATCTATATTGGCTACTTATACTCGTTTTATAGTTTGAAATCATTTAACCGATGTGGTCCGGTTTCATTATAATGTTAATACCGCGAAGATAGTTTTAGACCACTAAAACAATGCAAAATTAATGCACATTCGGTCCATTCATGAAGTCTATTTTCGACGATCATTAATATTGCGAGAAAATATCCCATCTTTGAAAAATATATATCTACTAACCGTTAAAACGTAGGTATAGGTACATAGGGACGTAGTAAACCGTATGTAGGGTCGAACCCGAGCGAAGTGAGGGTGAGTCTCTAGAATTAGCGGATCTAAACAAAGAAAATACTATTTCAAAGGTAACTTTATATTAGATAAATTCTGCCAAATCGCTCTGAATATTTTTATTATACTAGCGATTTAACCTCACGCCGCTCGGGTTCTTCCTTATATACGTTCTACTATCATCATACCCAATTTCATCAAAATTTGTCTTGTGATTTTCTTGTGACAAACAAACCGACAGAAAAAAGATTCTAAAAACTAGATTCGCCATCTTTATCTATATAATATTATATTTGGAAAAAATATTTAATGTAGATTTGACTTAGTTCGAATTTAATATGTATGTATAGATAAATACCTATATTTCTTAAAGGTCATCAAACGGACATACAGTTGGTAGTTTTATTATAATTTTCCATACTTCTGTTTATGTTTTATTCAGTAGCACGTCGCTGTATTCATCTCATCTAGTGAAACGTAAAATGCAGTGCCGCGAAAACCTGAAACATCTGGGATGCTCCCTGTTTATACTCTCAGTGCACTTTGAATTTATATTAACCCGTTCTTTCATTAAATAACCGTAGAATTCTCATATTGTGGATATTTCGTGGAAGATTATTTTAATATTCATAATTTTAAACGTAAACGTAAAGTATTGAAAACTCCCATGTAGTTAGGTAGTTTTAAACTTAGGCATAAGATATGTTTAAATATGTACTTACTTTTAGCAAAACAAGTTTTGGTAGAAATACTCATATATTTAAGAAATAATATAATAATTTAACTTTAAATGCATTGATATATAAAGATATTTTGTCATTTTATAAAAGAAATTGTATTTATAACCTTGTCATTTTAAACCAAATAAACATGGCTAGTAGTATATTATTATTCATAGAAAATCTTTAATGGACTTTATAAATAAAAAAGCAAAGCATAAATTAAATCCTCTTGAAATATCTTTCTAAGCCAATTACGTAATACAGAAATATTATTTAAATATTATTCAATTAGTAAAATAATCATGCCAATATGAAAAAAAACACGGAAGAAAATGTAATTTGGACTGTTTGATCTTAAGCTTCTCATAATCTCAGACAAGGGAATGAGATAGACGAAGCGTATACAACAATAAAATATGATGCCAAATGAAATTGTCAATGTCAAAAAGAAAACGCTACCCTAATAATAAATAATACCGGTTAATACGTTATCTTCATTTGTTCCATTCTACACGACATCTGTGAAGTAATCTGTGCAATCTGTGAAGCTAAATCTAATAAAGTTTTGAATTAAAATCCTACTAATCCTACTAATATTATAAACGCGAAAGTTTGTAAGTATGAATGGACGGATGGATGGATGGATGGATGGATAGATGTTTGTTACTCTTTCACGTAAAAACTACTGAATGGATTTTAATGAAACTTTACAATAATATAGCTTATACATCAGAATAACACATAGGATACAATTTATAAAGATATACCAGCGCTTGCGCAAAAGTGAATAATAAACCATTCTGCCCCTTTCAATGTCCCACTGTTGGGATTGTCTTTTTCTCATATATAGTCGGTCTCTCCAAAGTCCTACACGCGGCTCGAGTACGGTTACTGGTGGACTTGACGTCAGTGATGAAAAGTAGATAAGTTTTCTCATAGTCGTAGATTTGATTATATCAAGATTTATTTATTTATTAGTTTATCTATTCAAGAAGTTCTCAGTAAAGCAAGGTAATCATAATGAAGAGAAAATAATAGTAAAATAGTAGTATTTTTTGTTATATTTAATTAAATTAATAAATAGTATTAAGTACCTTACTTAATACTATTTCTCATTTTTGGATTTTTTGAAAACATTTTTCATCTCTTAAATTGGAGGCACTGTCTGCAACAAGTATAATATCGAAATAAATTCGAAAAAAAACGAAAAGATAGTTTTTTTTAAATTGAAGGCACATAAAATATTATAGGTAGCCAACAAACCCGAAAGGAATATATTTTACTCAAGATTGATCCCAACAAAAATATTAGTATTAATTTAGATATATTCCATACAACATAAAATAAATAATTAACTTATGAAAATTCAGCATTCCTTTGCCATGAATGATATACATACAGATTTGTTGTAATTTTAATATTTATGAAGTTTATCACAAAGCCCACATTCCCATGTCTCATGGGATTTTTTAGAAAATGAAATTGTAATAAATCCTTTATACGTTTCGCTGAAGCTTGTAATTGCTTTCTACTAAAATGTCAGTCATACAAGAGAGTAGGTATATAATATGAAAACAATCTTATTTTGTTTGTACGGTAATTATTATTAAATGAATAAATAAATATAATGCATGCATTTGACAGGATGTCAGGGCCGGCAGTGAGATTAAAAAGGATGAATACAATTTTGACTCCAGGGATAGGAGCTTCGAGTTTCGTACAGTATGAAATATAATTAACGTAAGATAAAAAGTATTTTATTATAACTTTCTGATTCAAAGTATCCACAGATAAAAAGTTAGTTCCATAAATATATAATTACGAAAATTTGGATCACAATCACGCCAGAATGGCTGAACGGATATAGATGGCAGCAGAGATAAATAAATAAATGAATTAGCACATAGGTTTTTATCCCGGAAAAACGGAAATTACTAACGTCGAACAGATCTATTAATGTTTTTACGAACGCGGACAAAGCAAGGGTGAGATGCTAGTACAAAATACTTTTGGTCGTTGTTTCGTATATTATCCTGATTATAATGATCCTAAATAAAACAAAATTATGATTTAGTCAATCCTTTATTAAAATTGTTTGATGAAACCAATAAAAAAGCAAAGCATATTTTTATTACACGTGTTTTTATAAAGTTGCCAACTGTTAACGTGGTTTGAGCAGCACAAATAATTATGTTCTCGAAATTTGTTGTTCTTTTTGTTGGTATAGTTGCAAGAGCTGTGGAGCCAAATACTAATTGTAGGGTTTGTAATTTGTATACACTTTACTTTTAACTTTGTCTAGTTAACTTGCTCTTAATTTTAAGGACTAGTTGTTGCTTAACACTCCGCCATTAGAGCAGATACGTCAAAAATGTTTTCTGATCCAATAGAATTAAAAATTCCAATAGAAAAAAAATAGAATTATTAGATAAGTAAATTATTGCACATAAAGAAGAAGACTACAGAAGATGAAAGAATATAAATATTATAAACATACAAAGGGCGTAAAAAAGAGCTATAGTAGACTTTGACTATTGCCATGAACCATTTATTACAGACTACCTTCAGTAAATGGACCGTAGACGGTATGGTACAATAATTATGTACCTACATATATACGTATAGTACACATATATAAAGTATATTATATAAGTATGTATGTATTAATAGAAACACAATAATTTAGTTCGAATATATTAGAAAAAGAGTAGAATTGTATATAACTTCGTCAATTCTGTAATTCACTCTTTATTAAGCCGCCACAGCATGAAAATGTAAGAGGAATTTGCATGAATTGTTTGTTTTAAGAAACAAATTATTTTTAATGGCAATATTTATCTATTAGGAAAGAAGTAATCATTTACGTCAAGATGGTGGACTTTGTTTTGAGATACCACCTTGGCAGCTGCAGCCTGTCGAAGTGGAGCAGCATATCAGTAGGCTTAAGGAAACTCTGGGTAATTCATCTGAAAGGCGGCATAGTGAACAATCTCGTGTATCATTAGTAAACCGGTACAATTAGAAATTTTATAAATAAACTAACTTAAATTTTATAAATGAACTTAGTTTATTTAAAAATATAAAAAAAAATATTTTTAAATAAACCAGCACTCAGGATTTTCCCATGCTTTGCATTACGTCTTTCTATACATTGAGGGAAAAAGCCTTTTTCTCCGCAAAACCCTTATTATATTCCAAAAAATATTTTTTTCTCATAGTACATAAAATTTGTAATATCTTATCTATCGAATTATCTATCTGCTATTTAATGTTGGTAGCTACTTTGAAATTTAGTTCATAGTATACATTTAGTTTTGCTCCAGTTTTCATTTTAAAACCCAAACTACTAACTATTGACATACGAGTAAACACATTTGCTGGAGTAAGAATTAGTTAATTTTAAAAGTAAAAGTTTTATTTAGTTTTATAAAATTACCTTTTAGTTCGTCGGATCTATCTCCATCGACAAGCATTCAAATATCACAAGTAAAAAATTTAAAACTCTCAATGTATTTTCTAAAACGATACGATTGGCTCAGTTTGTTTTGTTCACAAATGTTTGTACTCCAGTCATGGGTGCTTATATATTTTATAATATGTATTTATTTGAGTAGAGTATCTACTATCTGGTATCCGTAACACAAGCCTCATAGCTTACCACGGAACTAGATGGCGCTGTGTGTAATAATGTCCCAACATATTTATTCATTTATAACATATCTTCATTACTATGTTTTAGAGAAGTGAATAGATACGTGGATACCGTAATAGCACCATTCCTCGACACATACCATAGAAACATTCAGACTTCTTACCAGCAACTAACAAATAGGATACTAAATAGAATCAAGGAGGAAATGAATGCTGCGTTGAATCGGAAACAAAATATCTACAAAGAACTAACGCAGCTAGCAGACTCTATGAAGGTTCCAGGTGAATAGCATGGCTTTCTGTGTTAGCTGTTATCAAATGGTATCTTAGTGGAACTTTACAAGTCTTTGTAAATATGTTTATTTTATTCGGTATTGACGACCTGGTTTGATGGTTAAGCATTTTTTAGTGTTATTAATTAAAGCGATTTTTTTTAGTTTGTTTGTTTTTATATAAAACTAGCATTTCCCGCGGCTTCGCACGCGTTCTTAAAACCGAGAACCAAATTCTTTCTGAGTCGCGCGGTATGATACCTCGCAGAAATAACGCCCGCCCTTCCCGTAGATATTGATATGTTCTTTAATATTGTGGAACATTTTTTGTTCCATCATCAATAGTTTTCGCAGCGCATGCGATAAAAGATATTTTATTGGTTTTTTTTCACTTTGGGTAACGTTATTGTAGTTTTAATAGGGATCCTTTTTTTTTTCTTGCAATTAAAATAGCCTATATTAAACAGTGATAGAGTAGCATTCAAGTGAAAGAATTTTTAAAATCGGTCCAGTACTTTTTGAGCTAATTCGATACTAACTCGCTAATTTACAAACATACTTACATACAAATCCTAGTATAGTACTATCTAGTATAGATTAGTATCAAACGGACTGAATTCAGAAAATATTTTAACTTCTTCTTGCTTTGCTACTGAATCGTCTATACTATAAATAGAATGTTTTAAGCTGTTATTAAAGTTTATACCTTGTTGTATTTACCTGATAGATATTATACTTTAAAACTATATGATCGGATAACTATAGTAAATGAAAACTCACATTTAATTATTTATTTAATTTTAAGTATTCTGATACCAATTTTTTTACAATTTTTTATTGAAAACCCTAAACAAAAATAGAAAATTGAGTGACAAACTTCGGATAAAAAGGTACACAAATATCTGTTCTTTGCATATAATAGCAAACATTAAAAAAATTCTTATTCTCGTAAATATAAATACAGATGTTTTTATTTATCCACAACATTATTCCAAAGATTATCATCACCATCGGCAAAACGCCAATTTAAAGCCATCCTTTTTATCAAAATGTTTATGCCAGATAAACAAACTACTTAATTATGCTGAAGCGTAATCGCTCCACTGTGAATAATTTATAAAGTGATTGATGAGTTTCCAGTAGAAAATTCATTTCATTTTTTTCCTTAGTATCGCTTAAATAGGATTTAGAAAATTTTAACTAGTTAATGCCTATTTCTCTTCCTTCTTATTATGTTTTTTTTAGTATACGATGATAATTCAACCTTTTTTCGCTCGGGTTCGTCCTTAGGATTTAATGTTTTGAGCGGAACCATAATTCTTTTTCAAAAATAAATCTAGCCTTAATCATTTTTTACAATCTCCGTGAAAGTCCCATCAAAATCGGTCCAATCATTTTGGAGACTGTCTGAATCAACAGGCAGCATTATTTTAATTATATATTTATATTATTCAGCATTAATTTTATTTATATATTTATCTACACAAACGACTTCGACAAAAATTCATAGCAATGTGTGATGAAGAACGGAGATCAGCTAAAAAGATAGCTAGCAGACATGTCGCTCACATTTACAAATGCACAGAACAAGCTCGAACCTCGATTGAGAAAATGGGTAAGTATGCAGAAGAACTGATGGGTATTACTCGAAGACACATGGAAAACGCAATGGTTCAAGTTGCTCAGAAGATGCCTGATCCTAATCCATATACGAAAAAGTAAGTAATAGTAAATATTACCCAAATTTATACTTATATAGTATGTATTTATTATTAATAATTGTAGATCTATTCATAGTTATAGATGCTTATAAAAACAATAAAAATTACTCTGCGTTCGTCTCGCTAAAACTAGAAAACAGCTGGACGATATAAATAATAATTCTTTGTGTTGATAAGGATGTGTCAGGGATAGTAAGTATATAATATAGGATGTACTGAAAAAAAATCTCGAAAATACAGAAGTTCATAACTTTATTTTCTATGGGAACTACTATCCGTTGAAACTTTAATCTAGTTAGGAATGAAAGAAAAGTGAAGAGAAGTCGCTTGAAATTAAATATTAAATAAATGAAGTAAACGTTGAATTAAACATATTGTAAGAAAAACTATGTCTGTAAAAATGAAAAAAAAATATAATTACGATATAAACTTATTTTCTTTTTAGAACAAATGTGACTACTAGTCTTAAGGAGCTATCTAGAGCAGCAGTGATTTTGGGATACGAATTAGACCTGAGTCTCTCCAACGCTCGTCGTCACAACGAGCAGTCCTGTGAGAAACTTACTAGCTGTAGCTACAGAGCCAAGAAGAACACAGATGAAGCAGTTAATATATTACGTGACTATTTATATCAATGTGTTTATGCTTGATGATAAATAAAAAAATAGTTTTCTATTATAAATCTATAATTTCTGGTGTTATAACGCTCATCCTGACTTGATGCGGTGGGAGACTGTTTTAGCGACTCGAATTCAAACGGGTGAAAAGCCAAGATAAACCAATTATTGAGAAAGGTGGACCATATGGTTGGAAGATTAGCTAGTAGGCTGTAAATAAACCATTTTAGTATTTAAGAAAATAAGTAGGTATGTATTTCCTTATTAACGTCCCATTGCTGGGCACGATAGTTTTGAAGTGTCATATGTATTTTGAAAACTTCCTAGGTTATTTCAGACATACAAATATCCTCAGGAGGTTTTCCTTCACCTTAAGGCAAGTGACAATCTCGTTGGAAATGTTTAGCACATGAGAATATCAGAGGTGCGTGACCCGCGATTTGAACCCGCTTGACTCGGTTTTCCAAGCGGGCGCGTTAAAATAAGTGTCTTAGTCTGGCTCTATAAATACATATGCACGTTACTTTTTCTTTGGTAAGGTAAATAGTGGGAACGTATATTATAATGTTTTTATTAATACTATCAAGTACGTGAAGCATGAAAAAAGGGATTGAGTAAAAAATAAATGTAATTTAGAATATTTTAAATTGAAATGTTTCTACTTAACTCCAATACAGAGTACTTTAAATATAACTTTAAGCTCTTAGGAGCCTTTGGAATGTTAAAAAGCGCAACAATAATGTTCATTTAAATATGTTTACCATCTATACTTAATATTATAAATGTGAATGTAAGTTTGTTTGTTACGCTTTCACACAAAAACTACGTATTCGATCATCATGAAACTTTGTACACATATTCTTGGAGGTATTAGAAGTAACATAGGATACTAGCGAAACCCGCGGCTTCGCTCGCGCTACAGCTATGGGCGAACCCGAGCGAAGCGAGGGTGAGTCGTATTATATAATAAGTAAGTATCTTATACTTTAAAAGTAATTATTAAACACTAGATTTAGCGCGAGCGAAGCCGCGGATTCGGCTAGTATATAATAATTTTATTGTGAATTATGTTCATTTCATTCGGGTGTGAAATGTAGTACTCAAGAGTAGGTAATCTGCATTACTGTAGGTTATCTAACTATATATTTTTCATCCAAATCTGTCCACCCGTTTCAGTTTGGATGAAGTAATAGACATAATACAAACAGGTAGTTAATCTTATAGTAGTCCACCAGAACAAGATTATATAAGCTACGTATGTCGTATATGCTAGCCACTACATCGCTCTGCACTTAATTATATAGTAACTAGCATCTCACCCTGGCATCGCTCGGATACGTCCTTATATTTAGCGCGAGCGAAGCCGCGGGTTCCGTTAGTAAATGTATACACAAACTTGACAAATTATATACTACAACCTTCCTCGAGAATGAATCTATCCATTGGTGAAAACAGCATAAAAATCGTTGCAGTAGTTTTTGAGTTTGTACCTGCACCCGCCGCTCCGCGCCGCGTGCTACAAAAGTACTTACACGTGCTGATGTGGCCTCTTCGTCGCATCGTCGTCCTTGCAGCCACTGTCTTTGACGCGCCGCTTTCTTTTGTGAGATGCCGCCGTCGCAACGCGACACGTGTAAGATACACGTGTAAATAATGCACCCAAGGCCGCCGGCCGCCCAGCTCAATGTCACCATAGTCGGCGAACTGCTTTGACGCACCACCGCCGCCTTTGAAGATGCCGCTCCCCGTCGTCGCGACGGCACGCGATCAAACGTAGTATTAAGTAGGTATATAAGGAGTCAAATCGATAAAATAAATACATTCTACTTTCTGCACGCAACGGATTAACAACTCTTTTATTTATAACCTCCTCATCTGCTAAAGTGGTAAAGTAGTAAAAGTTTATCACCAATAGACAGACAGCCAGACGCGGTGGAGGACTTTGTTCTATAATATGTAGTGATCTTACAAAACAAGGATATACAAGCGTATTCTTGCAGATTTTGCAGGCGACAAAAAATTAATTTACCGTGTAATTAATTCATCTCACCGGCTAAAAAAGAGACAGCACTTAGCAAAAAGTACATTAGGCGAGGTGGCATTTGAGATAATATAGGCGATAGGTAGCCTCTTAATTACGTTTAATTTTTTGAAATCTTCTTTTGAATTATTCTTTTGAAATTTTTATGTTTTATTTGTTTACTAGCAAAACGCGCGGCTTCGCCCGCGTTAATTTTTTTAATCGCTACTAAACTTCATTTGATCACATGCTGGGTTGAAGATTCTCCAAAATTACTCCAGCTTTAATATATATTAGTATAGGTTATTAACTGTCTTTTTGTCATAATGTATTGTACTGATCTATTTTAAAATTTTCAACAAAACTTTTCGGTGTGCAAAATACGCCGAGAGTTTTCTTCGACTTCAATTACACTTGTTATGATAACCTTCAATACACTTTTTTTCATCAAAATAGCATTTATTTATTAGAACCTATGATGTCCTCCCGACCGATTACGGTCACGGCAGCCAATCTCATTAAGACTAGCCATCTGCGCGAGAGATATTATAGTAGACCGTACACTAGTGTATGCGCAGACTCAAGTGCACTCTCTATTCCTTATCACTCCCATATTCCGGTGCGACGACTGCTTGACACGACCAGTGAGAGTTAAGGCGCAGGACCGATGGCTTTACGTGCTCTCCGAGGCACGGGGGTGAAACACCGCCAACTTCCCAACTTCGGGCTATTACTGAGGCTTACGAAATACAGACTCAATAAATAAACTTGGCCCTACCTGGGACAGGAACCCAGACAGACAGTTACCAGGACATATATAAAGGGATTATCCACCATTGTTCATTAAGACTTACAAACTCTATATTAAAATTAGTTTAGATATTATTATAATTCCAGACATCCTAGATTAATATAGATCAAACCACCCTCAGGTGCGCTACAACAGGTTTATTATGTAGGCACTAATGTCTTACAAGTTTGACAGATGTGTGAACACCTGCGCTTCGTACTTGGTGATTAAAACTACTTCTTCATTCATATTATATCGTTGCTTTCTACTTTTACTATATTTAATTTTTCTGTATGCAGTATGTGTATTATGTTTATAAATTAAATTGAAGTGTCTTTTAGTAGTTTTTTTGTATCTTTAGTTTGCGGTTTTGATAGGACTTTTATTGACAGATAACTAATAACGACGACACGTTTGGCGCAGTTTGTAGTGACCCTACTGTCTTCGCCAGCGGTCGCGGGTTCGAGTCCCGCTGCGGGCTTTATTTGTAAAACTCGGATGTTTGTACTCCAGTCATGGGTGTTTATATTTATAATATGTATGTATTTAAACTTATATAAGTAGTATATCAACTATCTGGTATCCGTAACACAAGCTTCCTTCGTAGCCTACCACGGAACTAGATGGCGCTATGTATAATAATGTCCAACATATTTATATATTATTTATATATTTATAAGGAGAAACTAAGACTACTTTAGTTTTTGAAATTGAATTAGGGTTCCGCTTTGAGAAATTTAAACGTTCCTATTTTCTAAAAAACCTGTTGAGCTTAAAGCTAGTTTAGACTGAAAAGTAAATTAACAAGAAGTGGTTTAAAATTTAAAGGCTTGCAAGAATTAAACTAAATACAAATACAAGTGAAGTTAAATAAAATTTTGTAAATTCGAAGCAGAAGGTGAACACACATTTGTTAGGTTGTTCTTATTATTATTGTCTTATTGTTCTTATTATTTGACGCAGCAACAACGTAATAGAACTACGTGATATTTTGCAAAGATACTATTTATGGGTCGGAAAATGATCTACATTGCGTAATGGTCGGAATAAGTGTTGCGCTATAAGTTATTTAAGTTAGCACTAGAATATTTTATTTGTATTGTTAAATAATTCACCTTTATACTAATTAAGTTATAGTTTTTAGAATATTTATCTGTGTGTCTGTGAACGCATTACGACAAAACCTCTGGACTAATTTTAATGTTTGGTATGATAACTGTATATCCGGGTCAACATATTATAGCTTACTTTTTGTACAGAAAAATAACAAATTTCTGAGAAATCCTATACTAACCGTTAAAACGAACGTATTTAATGAACGAACCCCAGCGGAGTGAGTCGATTAGAATTTTATTAATGTTATTACGGATTGTCTGTATTATTGAAATATTATGAATAGTCCATATTAAATGACATAGTCAAGTCAAGTGTCAACCCATGGGCGAGAGAGACAGTCAAGTAGCAACTAAATGCCTGAAAAGTATGTATAAAAAAATTAATAAGCTTAAAAGTATATGACGATACGTTTGGCTCAGTTTGTAGTGTCCCTACTTTCTGCGCCAGCGGTCGCCGGTTCGAGTCTCGCTGAGGGCATTTATTTGTGGAGCATGAATGTTTGTACTCCAATCATGGTTGTTTTTATTGATAATATGTATGTATTTAAAAGTCATATATGTGTAGTATATCAACTATCTGTTATCCGTAACACAAGCCTCGTAGCTTACCACAGAACTAGATGGCGCTGTGTGTAATAATGTCCTAACATATTATAATGTTCAACAAAACAGTATCCATACTTTACACAACTTACTATTTATACAAGCAGAAAGATTGTTCTACCTTATTAACGCCAAGCTTTCTCTTACGTTCATTTTGTAATTTTCGGCACGAGTGACTGCGAGTTAATTGCCGGCAACGATCGCGTAATCTTTATATTTGCGTTTGGACTAATGACTTCTGAAAGCTACGATTGTCTGGATTCGCTAGTATGAAATAATTAAAATTTGCACGTTATTTTAATTCGTGAATATAAATATTAAATTTTGGCTACTACGAGTATGAAAAGGTTGATACGGATGCTTTGGCAGCGTTAATTTACTTAATTAATGTTTTGAGATTAACTTTAAGTACTGAATTTTCATAAAATTATGTATAAGATATATATAACTAAGTGAAGCAGATTCAAATATCGGGTCACGAACCTCATATTTTCATCTACGAATCATTTCTAAGCTTTTTATACCACTATTATTAAGGTAAAAGAAAACATAGTGTGGTAACCTGCATGACTGAGAGAACCTAGCAAGTTTTCGGAAGACATGTAGTCCACTAAAACGCCCATCGTGTTCATATATGGCTTATAGGCCATATATGGCTTCATACATACGAGTATTAAAATATGTCCCTTTCTAAAAATATATTTTTGTGTAGAATGGGATTATAGCAGATCAAATACCTACACGACTTTACATGCGCTTCAAAGCACTGGACTTTAATTAGCATCAAAAACATTGAATTCTTTGGCTTTATCTCAACATATTATGGTTATTTATAAACTATTTCGTAGAATTAGATCCATACAGAGAACTGCTTAATTTATTTAAGTACATGTAAAGTTACACATGAAGCACTTTAAAACTAATTTAAATGACGCTAATAGGTGCAAAGCCAAGTAACGTTCACAGCGAACTCCTGACGTCTATTTTGTATTCAACAGCCGCGGAAAACTGGAAAAAGTCGTACCAACTTTCAATATAATTATACCTAGCTGAGCCACCTTTTCAATTGGTCTACCAAGTTTTACAGGTCACGAAAAAACTTTGTAATACAACATTGTAACTAATGCAGTGTTATTTAATGTATTTACTTTACATTATTTTAATGCGTTTCCATATAAAATGAAATTAAAAATTGAATAAAAAAATATTTTGTACAATGTTATTCAGAAAATGTAGCACAAGTACAGAAATGAGATGAATAGTGTGAAAATAAGATTTCCCAGAAGGCTGTGTAATGAAGAGATAATCAGCTAGTATAAAACACACTTCGGATGCTGTTCCAAATTGAAAGAAACAACTCAATAGAATCAATACCACTGCAGGTGAAAGCGGTTTGTAAATATAAGGGTTCTCTATATAAACTCTCGCTGATAAGAAGTAGAGTGAATTATCACCAGAAGAATTAACTAGAGGAAAACGATCGACCACTTTAACAAAAAAAGAATCATCGAAATCGATTGGCGTTATATTAAGTTATTCATCCATTTGCTTTTATTAATTATTAATTAATTTACTTAAAAGCTGTTGTAATAAAAATGTTTATCTATACATATAGCGTCTGGCAATCCAGCGGACGCGTAATTAAAAATTGCACTGGGTACGGGTTGCTCTTGAGTTGTAGTAATATGCGAAAGCCACCACTTTACTTCACTTTAGGCGATGAGGGGGAGGGGGTGTTTTAGTGGGTAGGACGGCCCTTCTGGAAGGTAAGTCTCGTATGCCATCTGGAGTTTTAGGCATTTGACAAGAAGCTAAAAGAAGAGGTACGGTTTGTAACAGAATGAACTTTGGGAGTGACCCCGTGTCTTTTGTAGTCTGTTATGGCAGATTTTCCGTCGAGGCGTCGTAGTTAAATGCGTTACTTGTGACGCCCCATCGTCAAAATATGCCACAGTTACTAATAAACATTGCTAAAAGGTACCGTTATCTGAATACATAAAATGTGCCCGAGCGAAGCCAAAGTAAGTCGCTAGTCATAAAATATGTTTGTCCTCAGGATAAAGCAAGTTTATAATTTCGTAGCCGAAGCAACTGCACTATTATGTTTCATCAAATTTCGACGTAAAAGATGTCGTTTAAACGAACGGGTGAAGTTTGAAACTGCACCCGCTAACAAACTTGCTCTGCTCTTGTGAACTCCAAAATTAGCTTTATCGTATCTTTATTATAGTTAAATTTAGTTCTTTTACTTTACAGTTTGAGTAACAGGGTGGATCCGAGTTTTTAATTCTGTGAGTTTATATTTTATCTATTACTTTAAATATACTAATAATTTGTTAAATATAGTTACATGCTATTTATATAAAATGATAGTCTTCAAATAAATACTGATGTGTAAATAATCGAATGTATTGAAAAATTCGAAAAAAGTAGCCGATGTCCCTCTACGTTTCTCTTTCTCTCTCACACTCGTCTTCTGTATGTAAAAAAATCGATTCACTATTCCATTGCTGTGTAAATAGATAAAGTGTAAGCACTCACATTTATAATATTAAAAATATTTACTTTGTGGGTTTTCTCAAGGACTATCAAATATTTATTTAAATAAATCCTCTTTTAAAGTATATTTTGTAAATTATTTTGAAAATTCCTCATATTTTTGCAAAAGCCTTAACTATTTGCAAATATTTTTTGAACTTTAAAAAAAATATGTATGTTTATATATTGTGCTGTCTATATTCCTTTCACTCCTAAACTCCGATGAAAGGACGCTTCAACACGATTGGAGAGATCAGGCGTAGAGCCGATGACTTTACGTGTTAGCTAAATAACGGTGAATAAATACCGCTAACTTGCCAACTACGGACTGTTTCTTTGGCTTTCTTAAGAGAAAGACTCATTAACTAACAGAGGCCTTGCATTGGGCTCGAATCTATAACCTCCGTACATACAAGATAATACACCACTTATAAATAAATAAATAATTTAAGTAAACAAATCAGAAAATTTTGAATCTATTGTAATCAGTTATAAGTTAATAATTAATACCCAACTATTGCTAATAATATGCTACGTTCAAGCATGGTTCACTTCATAACACACCACTCGACTCGAAAGCTATTCTTGGCACTTCAGTCTTGATTATGCCCACTTATTATACAATTCATTCGCAATTAATTATAAATTATAATATAATACCAATTGAAATGTTAATATGTTGTATAAATTGAGTGCGATTTGATTATAATTTTCCTAAGCAATCATTTAAAAAAAAGGCATTTTTAAGCTACACTACTACAAAAAATACTTTATGAAATTTAAAACCTTAGTCTCTACCGTGTCTGACAAACCATCTGAAACGTCAAGAATCCAAGAGAAGTCCAAAAAGATAGTTTTATTTAATCATCATTATCGTCAGCCCTTTTTTTTTAAACGTCCCACTGCTGGGCACGGGCCTCCCTCAGTGCGAGAAGGATCAGGCCATAGTCCACCGCGCTGGCCTAGTGCGTGTTGGCGAACTTCACACGTCTTTCGAAAATTTGCTAGGTTTTCTCAGACAGGCAAATATCAGAGTTGCGAGATCCAGATTTGAACCCGCATCAATCGGTTATCCAAGGGCGCGCGTTACCGCTGGGCTACCACTGTCCTGATCTTCATATTTTTTATATTCTTCACTGTCCCTATTTATTTAATATTGACATATAAACAATCGTTTTGAAATTAATTTAAAATAGATATTCTATAGTAGTAAATAATAAGAGGGACACTATCCACATGTTTGGCGTAGCAGATGTCAGTTTGTTTCTATGTTACTGTCACGTCCGATGCGCTTCCAATAATCCCGTTGGAGTTTCTCCTCGTATTGTCAGTTCTTACGCGGCTTTATCGCATACATCAACTGGTACATTCAATACCAAATAGTAGGAAAGGATTTTTTTAAATAGTGTACGGATATTTTTGAAGGCTTAAAAGGAAGGTAGTTTTAAATAAAATTATATTTTCGGATTTTTTCAAGTTTATATTGATTTTAATAAGTAAATCCGTGAAAACGCGTCAACTCATGCAAGGTATGATTTAGGGATGTAGGGATGTGGGATATTACAATATTTGTTTGGTCATCTTAGAATATATGATTACAAAAATTGTCAAGTGCGAGTCTATTTTGCATATTCTAAGTTTCATAATATTTATCTACCAAAATATTTATCCACTGACTGCGATTCTAATTTTATTGAACTGGTCTTAAATTAAATAAGAAAGTATGTATATCCATTTTTTATACATGTCCCGTATATGGGATTCTCCGTATACATTTTTTTACACTCGTATATGTTAGGAACTCTACTAGATAAGTGATGGGGTAAAAGACACCCTTGAATCTAGTTAGGACAGTTGAATTAATTTATAATTTTAATAGTATTTAGCTTTAATATGGGCCATTGGACATTAGCTAGGGAACCCTAAAAAGAATTTCTCTATTAAATATCAGAAATGTAATTCACTAAAGTATATGCGAGACATGTGTAGTCTAAGTAAATTGGGTGTGGGTCCCTAGTAATAAAATGAATTATGGAATTTTTCATTTATGTACAGAATTCAGTATCCAATGTAGAAACCTTCATGTTATTATCAAAAGTTTTAGTACAAAGCATAAGGTTTAAGAGACTCTGAAACATTAACCAGACTGGTTTTATAATATTTCATTTCTTAGCTCAAACTATTCTATTTTGAATCAAATAACGAAAAACTTGTGTAAAGTACAAAAATAATGGTAGTAAAAAGTAGCAGTCAACATATTCATTGTTCAAATAGACTTTGACACCCTTTTTAGAATCATCACTTTTACATTATTAAAATATAAAATTTAAATTAAATGTTTGTAAGTATGTTAGATGCTACCACCGGCTCGGAGGGCTGTTCTGCTGAGAAAAGCCGGCGAGAAACTCAACAGTTGCTCTTTTCAAAAGAATATTTAATAATAAGTGTACATTCCTTTTTTCTATTCAGACATAATTTTATTTAAATTTTCTCTTTTGATATTTTGTTTATGGCTTCCAGGGTTAAAACTTCATTAATGAGAATATAAAAAGTTTAATGCGACAGGAAGTTGACAGGTTAAGCTGTTTGTGCTTTTTGTTTTTTATATTAGGACTTGTTTCATAATTCCATGTATTGGCATTCCAGTAGGAGAAAGCTGTGACCACGTTTTTGTTATAAATAAAGTTTAATTGTAAAAATAGTATTTTATAATATAAGTTTAATAAATTGACGATTTGATGACACGTTTGGTTCAGTTTGTAGTTGCTGTGACAGCGGTCGCGGGTTCGAGTACCACTGGGGGCATTCATTTGTGTAGCGTACGTTGTTTGTTTGTACGTTAGTTGTAGGTGTTTATATTTATAAGGGTATATAAATAAATAAATATGTTGGGACAATATAACAACAGCGCCATCTTGTTCCGTGGTGAGCTACGAGGCTTGTGTTACGGATAATAGATAGCTGATATACTACACATATAAATTTTAAATACATATATATTATAAATATAGACACCCATGACTGGAGTAAAATTATTCGTACTCAACAAATGAATGCCCTCAGCGGGACTCGAACCCGCGATCGCTGGCGCAGAAAGTAGGGTCACCACCAACTGAGCCAAACTTTTCGTCAAATTATTATTTAGTAGAATATATATAATATAAAGTTATGGAAATTCAACATTAAGTATCGATTAGAAATATTTTTAAAAATTAAGAAGAACTTTACTCTTTATTTCATTTTGTAAAATGGACTACAGTAATTCCTTATAAAGTCAGAAAAAAATCGGCTTGTATATAATTTGAACGGAGCTTAGTTTGTTAGTAAATATCTAGAATGCACGCTGTACTGAAAAGCTTGGGACAAATTGAAAGGCGATTAGGTAAACGTTGCAGAAGCTAATGCAGTGTAGCGTCACATAGTGAGTGAGCCAGTTTCAGGAAAATGAATAAATATGTTGGGACATTATTACAACAGCACCATCTAGTTCCGTGGTAAGCTACGATGCTCGTGTAACGGATACCAGATACTTGATATACTACACGTATATAAATTTTAAAAAGTAAAAACACCTATGACTGGAGTCCAAATATTCGTGCTCAAGAAATAAATAACCCCAACGGGACTCGAACCGAAGTAGGGTCACTACCAACTGAGCCAAACGAGTCGTCATAGTGTAAAACCTTCATGTAAATGAAATAAAATTACAATATATTAAATATTTACAGTTAAAAAAAATATTTTGAAAATAATATTATTTTATTTATACAATATAGAAGCTACTTCTCCTCACCCCGCTCGGGTGCGTCTCAACGTTACGTAACGTTAGTATATTTTTCTCAGAGATGAGATAATTTTTGCAGTTAAAGGTGTCATATGTTAACCCGAATAACTATCTATCATCATAACAAATTTTATCTAAATCTGTCCAGTGGATTTCTCGGTATGCGGTCACAAACAGACAAAAATTCTAAGAACTATAAATAAAATATAAATATAAATAAATATGTTGGGACATTATTACACACAGCGCTATCTAGTTCTGTATTAAGCTACGAGGCTTGTGTTACGGATACCAGATAGTTGATACACTACATATATAACTTTAAATAAATACATAATATAAATATAAACACCCATGACTGGAATACAAACATTCGTGTTCAACAAATACACCTAAGTATGGATAATAATGCAAGATTTGAAAGAAATTGGTAATTATTTATTATTATTATTTATTACCGGTTCAACTCAGTATTTTATTATAATATCTATGTAAGATTAAACATTTTATACTGAAGCTATTTCTTAGTACAAAAAATCAGAAGCCGTCATTTTTTCGTGTTCGCATCTAAGGACTTAGGTAATTTAGTATTCTATTTGACACGGCATCTGTGAGGAGGTAGAATAATTTATCTTTAAGATTTCCCAAAGGGGCGAGTATGGAGGATAGAAATTCATACAAGGATTTGTTGTTTAGCTATGGGTATTTTATATCATAAAATATTAATTGAACTTAAATTGTTACGCATTGATAATTTATTTACAAGACTAGCGACTGAATCTAGCTTCACTTGGGGTTCATCCCTTGGAAGGAGTTCCGTGCCCAGCAGTGGCACACGAAAACCGCTAAATTCACTATTGTAAGAAAGATAAGTGAAGGGTTACCGCTATATCTTTTAAGTAATAATATTTATGATCAAAATACGGTTTCGACTAGAGTGAAAAAGTAAGTTATTCCATATTATTTATAAAACTTGTGATTGCCATATTATGTTTTTTAATTAGCAATGGGGACTGTAATTTCAATTTCATCTTGTCTTAGCCCGCGGGGACCTAAAAAAGAAATTAGAATACTAAAAAACTAATATAAAAATAAAAATAAACTGTCTTGAATTATGATTATTTTTTTTTACTGCCTCGGTGGTGTAGTGGCTAGCATGTACGGTCATACATCGAGAGGTCCTGGATTCGAGTCCCAGGTCGGGCCAAGTTTAATTATTGAGTATTTCTGTTTAGTAAGCCTCAGTATAGCCCGGAGTTGGGAAGTTGGCGGTGAGTCACCCCCGTGCCTCGGAGAGCACGTAAAGCCGTCGGTCCTGCGCCTTAGCTCACGCCTGCACAAGTGTATTCGCAGACACAAGTGCACTCTCTATTCCTATCACTTTCATATTCCGGTGGGACGACTACTCGACACAACCAGTGTCAGTCAAGGCGCAAGACCGACGGCTTTACGTGCTCTGCGAGGCACGGGGATGACATACCGTCAACTCCGGGCGGTTCCTAAGGCTTACTAAACAGAAAGATTCAATAACTAAACTTGGCCCAACAAAGGAATCGAACCCAGGACCTCTTGATGTATGACCGAACATGCTAGCCACTACACAACAAACGCAGTATTGAATATATGTACTCGAATATCGGAGCAAAGCCTTCTCCTTCGATAAGCTAAGGGTTTCCTTTTGTGAATAATTAGAATCCATTTCAATTGAGTGTGAACCAAGACCCGAGTGCTCGGGCCTTTTTAGTCTTTCTTTACATTGTGTAAGTGAAAAAAATAATCTTATTTGTTACATGAGATAAGTTAAATTGTAACTGTGCTAAAATTTTAAAGTCGATGTTTACATTGATGTATGAATGTTTGTTACATTTTAACGCCAAAAGTACTGAACGAATTTTGATAAAACTTTATAGTAATGTTGCTTATAAATTTAAGTAACATCTAAACTGTATTATATAAAGGAACTACGATAAATATAATGAAAGGAGTTAGTTTTTGTCTTAATATAGTATATACGAATAAAACATCAGACAGTGAACAACGTAAGTTTAAAATTAAATAGTTTCAACTGTCTCAAAACACGACAAATAAATTCGAGTTGAAAAATAATGCTGTACTCGATGTAGAGACTGAAATATCACTACTGATTACACTCGTTTAAACTTCATGTGAACGGTCCTGGATACTGGACAGTAGAAGTGACATGAACTATAAAATATATATAAAACTAGCAATACGCGCGGCTTCGCCCACGTTCATTTTTTAATCACTACTAAACTTCATTCGATCACTCGCTGGGTTGATAATATATAATAAATAAAATAGTTAATAAAATAAAATAGCTTTAATATAGTCCTGAGCGCGGCTACCTATTTCATATATTATGCGGCGTGCACTCCTCTTCCTCTCCTGTTATTGTAGTATTATTAGGGATCCTTATTTTTTTCTTACAATTAAAATAACCTATATTAATGTAGCATTCAAATGGTGAAAGAATTTTTAAAATCGGTCCAGTACTTTTTTAACCCAATATTTTACAAACATACTTACATACAAACCTTTCTTCTTTATAATATTAGTATAGATAAGACTTTTAGAGATAACTATATCTTAATTGTAATTTAAAATACTTAACGTTTTACAGTTTAAGGTCTAAATCAGTAATTTACAATATGCAATATTATTATTTTTTCTTTTTACCGAAATAATATGCTTGATAGAAAATATGGGCAAAACTGTGGTCCAGTACTCATTATGCCAAAGAGATCTCTTCATTAATTTCAACAACTTTATTGTACTGAATTCATTGAATAAGCTTTAATAAGGCCTACTTCTACTTCATAATCAGTACAAGGTAATCAATCTTAACTTTATAATTTTATAATACAGTTTTTGTTCGTGACTCCACTCGCTCGCAAGGCGTGATAGTACAAAAATTCCATATCACCCCTTACTAAAATTTACCCAAGTTTCATCGAAATGTGTTTAATTTTATATGATAAAAAGGAAACAAACAAACTGACAATTATTTTCGTATTTATAATTATAATATTTATTTCATTTTGCTTTGTTATCCGTATAAGTTTAACTTTCATATCCTCTTCACAATAGAGTATCTAACTTTAAACTAATGAAACCTAAAGCAACACCCTAAACTAAATCTTTGACTTACATAGTTTCTACATGGCAAGTGGCTGCTAAGTATAAAAGGTCCCCTGTCCTTTAGAGTGTTCGAATTTCTGCTGAATTCCTAACAGTCTGCCTCAGCTTGCACTAAACCTGATATGTTCCAAACTTCGCCACTACTTGCCGGTGGAAAGTAGACTAGCGATGGACCCTAAAGTTTTTGAAGTAGCAACATATATGTTTTTATGTATATTGTATATAATGTACTTATATTATCGATAGTTTTCTCTGTTTGGGAGATATTTTGATAGTTTAGCTCTTAATCATATGTTGCTGTTAGTAATTGATTCGTAGGATAACATGTAAGAAATTTCTTTTGCTTCACTTGTTAAAACCCAAAAGATATATGGATAAATATTTGGATCCATGACAAGATTAATTTCAAAAATTAAAATTATGGCATAGTCTTGAAAATAATCTACAGGAAGTCGAAAGTTTGTGTATTTCGAATAATGTCCGGTACAGCCACAAAATGGCGACACACAATATGTCAACGTGACCACAACATTCCGCTAAAATTAAGGGAATTAATGCTACAATTTTCCGGTTTTAGAACATGCTAGATATTATTTTAATGGGTAGTTCTATATATTATACGTTTTAAAGTTAAATTCGTCGGGCAATTTTAGATCCGTCTGAAACTTAGTGCCGTAGATTATATTCGAAATATTGATGACCTTTTTATGCACAAACATAAATATAGACAGTTTCCTATTTCATACTCCTCAAGTAATATAATTTTGAGAAGATTCCACAAACAGAACCATTCAATTCTCTTTGTTCTTTTCTTTTATTAACTTTACATCCCAGACAGTATACTCAGGGACAACTTGCTAGTAGCTAAAGTTACTACTTGAAATTTCGAAAGCTAATGAATCTTAATTGTACATTATATGGCAGTAGATTTGACACATTAGATGCTATCAGATGTGCTCTACGAGACCATAATTACTGTAAAGCATTCGAAACGTCGGGAACCAAAAATCATAGTAAATCCGCGACAAAATCCGAAAAGATAGTTACATTTCTAATGCCAAATATTCGCGTAAACCTAAGAAAGTATTACAAGAAGTGTAACTTTGGTCTCGAGAGCATTCTGTGAGGAGGCGACATTTTAGCTGTAAGTAAATCGAAGTGTCTATTCATCCGATAAGCGGACGAATAAATTAAATATTATTCGTCCGACAATTGGTGTTTGTTTTATATCGCGACTGAGACTTTTTTGCTTCTTAAATGGCTCAAAGAGAAATCAATTTGTTTTTTAAGTTTTAACATACTCGTGAATGCAATTGCGGACGTTTCTGTAGTACTTTTTATAAAATAACATTTTCTTGTACATTGTTTTGATGTAGGTACATACTCTCAGGGTGTGTTAGTAACGTAAATTTCATAGGACGACTCTATAGAGCCAGCTCTTTTACATATAAAAATTCTTGGACTTATTAAAAGTGGGTGGGATCTAAATAATAAATTATCAGCTCGGTAGGTTGGGGTTATTTTATTTTTATTTTTGGCATAGCATATATATCCTGCACATAAAAATCGCTTATTTTATATTAGAAATCAAAGAAGTGATAGATATTCGTACAAACCGACAATAGTCGGACGAATAATATATTTTTTATCAATACGATTATCGGATGACTAGCAACAGCCTTTAAAATAATTTAGTCATCCAACAATTGTTGGACGACTAAATTATTTTACTCGTCCAACTAGCAGACGACTAGCATCAGCCTAAGTAAATGTTTTACAGTTATATCGTGTAGATAATCAATAAGTATTAGTAGTAATTAAGTATATGCGTTGCCTGCATATGCGTTTTTAGCAAAAACTGTTACTTCGAAATTAAAAACAGACACTTCAATTTTTGCAATTTTAATATTTCTTTATTCGAAAAAAGCAAGAAAATTAGTAAGTAATATACCTATATTAAATGTCAAAAGAGGATAAAACTATAATTTAATAATGAGAAAAATAAAATGTAGAGGGAAGGGGGAACGCTGCCAGTATCTTCGGAACCTTGCCTAAAGGAACTCCTTTTAATAATATATTTTAGTTATTATATTATATTTTTTAAGGTTTTTAGTTTTAGTAATAATTTTAGTTTTTGTCCCTCGACACTTCAATTATATTTATATGTAGGTATAGATGTATAGATTACTTGTACCATCCAATTTTATTTACATATATATTTTCACGATTTATAATATATTCTTTTACTTTTTGGGCTAACTAAGTAACCGGAAATGCCAGAAGCAACAGCTACTTTAATTCGCATACATTCCACCTGCAAAACAAAACCAAGAATGTACATTGTGCTTATATAAAATTCATACACTCTGTATATTTTTCTTCGCATACTTGATGTAATACTTTTGCAAGTGAAAATATTTTCCTGCAACTGACTTGGTAAGCGGACATTGGTATTCCATTTTATTGACATCACCAAGTTTCTTATTCGAATAGAATTTAACATCCCGCTTAGATACTAGGAGTATATGAATACAGAACTAGTTACCTCTTGTGGCGTCGTTCAGGGTGTTATAATTTCGCCTATTGGTTAAAATTGTACCAGAATTAATTATGAGAAGTTTAAAAAAAAAATTCGGACAAGTGCGAGTCAGACTCGCGCACCGAGGGTTCCGTACAAACCTGTACGGAACGGTGTATGAGTAAAGGGGTAATAAGTTTAAAATTATTAAAAATATTTTTATTATATGATGTAACTAAAAATTTATGCTTTTCGCAATTTTTCCTTTATCTGTGTTATAAGACGTTGCTTCGTACCAAATTTCAAGATTCTGAGTTCACGGGAAGTACCCTGTAGGTTTTGATTCCCTTGCGAGTGTCGAAAATTTGCGGCATAAACGGGAGTATCTTTTGATCGCGTTGACTTAGAAGTTTGATTTTTTCACAGCTCCAAGAGACCATAGACTTGAGTATTTGATATGAATTTCAGCTTGATACCTCCACGCGTTCCTGAGAAAAAAGGTCTTGACAGACAGACAGACAGACAGACAGACAGACAGACAGACAGACAGACAGACAGACAGACAGACGGACAACAAAGTGATCCTAAAAGGGTTCCGTTTTTACCTTTTGAGGTACGGAACCCTAAAAATATACTTTTCAAAATCAAAAAAAATACTGGTACTATAACCTTTTTTCTAATTAATAGAAAAATCAGGTCCAAATATTTTAAGCAAAAAAAAGGAAATTAGTTGACAAACACTGAAGACAAACTGCATAGAGACAAAAATCTATGCCTTTTTTGTAATTATCGAAACGAAATAGCCACTTGACTGACTTTTTTTACAATTTTATGGCTTTACTCTAATCATCTACTACGCTTTTACACCTAAATATTTTACCAAGAAGCTGTTACAAGAGTATATTGAGTAACTTGAGTACTTTATGGAGGCTTAGGATTTCAATTTTACTTTAAAAATATTATTGGTTAGTAGGTCGAGTATAACAAGGTTCGCAAATTGGACCAAACTCTATATCAAATTTGACGTGCAGCGATTTAGCTCACTCGAGGTAACGAGCGTTGGTTCCTAGCGAACGGGCCCTTAAGTGCGAGGACCAGATGTGTTTATATATACAAAATTGATTTACTGAAAAGAATTTATATCAGAAATATTCTAACTTACTTCGTTTTTCGCTCTTGTGAAATATATATTGATTTAGTATTTCTTTATTTGTTCTATTTTATGGTAGTGGCAGTGCTGACGCATACATTTTGGCTGTAACCGATTGTATCGCTCTACGAAACCCACTTAAAATACTGCTTCGCTTGTCGAGTATATTATTATAATAAAAGTATTGTGTTAGGGATGTTTGTGAGTAATTACTCCCCAATGTACGTCTCCTAACCCCTCAAGAAACGGAAAAAAATTATACTAATAACATTAGAGTTCATAAACTCACCCGCCGCGCTACTGTTTTACGCGACTTTATGCCGCGCGGCGGGAAAAGATTAATATAAACAGAACTAGACTACCTATCTTAGTTCTGTAAACGGATATTTCTAGGTTAATAGTTTATCTATTTATAGATGTAAAATACTTAAAGCTATATCTAATGTAAGAATAATAAAAGCGAAAAGCGCAAAAAAAAGTTAGACACTTTTTTAGGGACATTTTTTTCCATAAAATCTACTTTATTTTATATTGAATTTTACTAGATAAGGGTTATAAAGGTTTATTTATGATAATAATATAAAGTTTTGTTCCAGCTCAATACAAAAAAAAGGAAAACAAACTAATTCTAAAACAAGCGTTTTTACCTAAAAAAGACGATTGGCCGTAGTGACGTGACATCCATATATTTGAAAGTCGATAAGTGTCGATATTTATTTCTTATGATACATGTATTGAGGTTTTATAAATAAAAAATGTTTATGTTCATAAAATGTTTAATTTACAATTAGATCTAACAATAAAGATAAAAAGAAAAAAAAATAATTATTTACAATATTATTATTATTATTAGTAAAATCTGTACATATAATAAAATTCAAACAGTCGAATATTTCTGTATATTGAAAAGATTTTGAAAATTGAAATAGTTATCATTGACGATACAGATGAATCAATCAAAGGGTAAAACGGGACCCTATTACTAAGACTCTGCTGTCCGTCTGTCTGTCACCAGGGTGGATCACATGAACCGTGATAGCTAGAAAGTTGAAATTGTAATGTACTTATCGTACATCAAATTACAAAAATATGGTCCATACCTCTTCATCACAGTTCACCAGGGCCGCCTCATCACCTCTTTCGAGGGGCTGTACTGATAGGTCCTTTAAAAAAAGAAAGCAAGACATTAAGTGAGAGTTCAAAATGTACCTATCGTACATCAAATTAAATATATGGTAAATACCTCGATCTCTTCAAAAAGCTCCTCCATCTCCTCATCGACGTCTGATAATGGAACTTCCTCCTCCTCATCCTCCTCTTCTAGGATGTCCAAGAAAGTTCTTGGCGGGGAATCCACTCCCGGATTCCACATTTTGAAGCTGAAAAAATAACACAACAAATTACACACACGAATATATAATTACTTATATTTATAAGTTCATAATATTTATTGATATAAATTTAATTCATAAGCATAGCCGAGCGAAACACGTAGTATACGGCGCGCGCTTTTGTTTGTTATAACAAAGGACTGTTTTCGCTAAATATTGTATGGTTACTTCTTGTATTCAATATTATTATACAAAAATAAAATCTAAATAAAAATATTTCATTTACATACATACATAAAAATATTATATATAAATATTATTATACAAATTATAAATACTAATATAAACATAAAATCTAAAAATAGATTGCACTATAATATTTATTGATATAAATTTAATCCATAAGCATAGCCGCGCGAAACACGTAGTATACGGCGGAACGGAATTTAAAATTGAACAAATGACTGTTTTCGCTAAATATTGTATGGTTACTTCTTGTATTCAATATTATTATACAAAAATAAAATCTAAAAAAAAATATTTCATTTACATACATACATAAAAATATTATATATAAATATTATTATACAAATTATAAATATAACTAACTAATATAAAAAGAAAAAGAAGATTTAAAAATATATTTAAAAAAAAGTTCGTATATTCAATATTTTATATAAACATAAAATCTAAAAATAGATTGCACTATAAAAGTATCGAGCATAAAAAACGATGTAATAGATGCCACATTCCTACGACTTTGACCACTAATATGGACTGCGATGCTATTATAGGCCTTAGGCATTACACATAAAGACTACTTTTGCTAATTGAATTTTCAATGTCCGCTACAAGATTGCGGCCGTGGATATAAAGTTTCTTTATTTAACATTTTTGTTCGTTTTAGCTTTGAATTCTTTATTATTTTATAACAAATGGGTTTGTTTTAATTGTAAATACGTATATTTAGTTACATTCACACGGAAATCACTTGAACAAGGCGAGAAATTTGACCGTCTATATAATACGAAAATAGTAAAAAATACAACTAAAACGATAAGTTTGAATTTATAAATAGCTTTTGTATTTATCAAGGAATACAATTATCACAATAGTTATTAATTAATAAAGCACTTACCTTATTATATTTGAGAAATAACGGGAGCGCACGAGCGAGTTGTAGCACTAACCGCACTGTCACAATGTACTGGTTGGATTGCGTCATTTTTGTGTTGCCGCGTATATAGCAGTATTACCATTACGTAAAATTTAATAGTCAACCTAATGAACACAAGTTTTCCATATAAAAGTAGACTCTGTCTTAGTGAAAATTGGATTCAAAGTCGGATTCTCGGGCGGAGCCGACATGGGCTCTGATACTGTGAGCGGAATTCTTTAGACGTCACGTGACCGAGCCGAAGTCGGCTCTGCGCTGCTTGAGGGGCTAAGACAGTAGCAACCCAGCGGTAATGCGCTTGCTTTAATAACCGAGTGCTGCGAGTTCAAACCCGGGTCTCGCACCTCCGATATTTTCACGTGACAATTATTTCTATCATGATTACCACTTGCCTTACGGTGAAATAAAACATCGTAAGGAAGCCTGTTTGTCTGAGAAAACCTATCAAGCTTTCGAAAGACATGTGAAGTCCACCAACATGCACTAGGCCAGCGATGTGGAATATGGCCTGATTACCCTCGTACTAAAAGAGTGGGAGTTATTAGCGTTAGACAATCTAAATGGTTGTGAAGCCAAGAAACGCATTAGGAGACGCACATCTTGGTAGGTGCTGCAAGTAATTATCTGATCAGAGAGAACTGATCTTATAATTGTTGTGGTCTGCTTTGGCAGGCCAGCCGTCGGCACCTTGGGACCTGGGGATCAAGACTGGGTAGGTTCTGCTGGGTTTGAGTTGATAATACAGGCTTTTTATCTGGTGAATACTACATAACCCCGTGTATGTATACTTGTAGGTGGTACGCGTAAATGTATTTGTTAACAAAAAAGGATATTTCTAAGTAACTTCAAACCAGTTCGATAAATATACGTATTTAAAAAAACATCGTCGATAGGACTCTAACTGGACTGTTATTAAATCATGTATAATATATAATAATTTTTACCCTTTTTGAAATAATACTTACTTATCTTTACGTGAATATTTTAATATGGTCTCTCCCGTGACCATGATTGCTGTAAAGCATTCGAAACGTTGGGCATCAAATATCAAAATAAATCCGCGACAAATTCCGAAAAGATACTTTCACTTATTGAATAATTTTTAAGTAAATTTCGATCGATTCAATTTATGCTCCAAATTTTTGATGAAGTTTGTTTTTAAAAGGTATAAAGTTTTAATGTCAAGTATACGAGCATATAGAGAGGTATCGCTTGACATAACTGAAATCTGTTTACCCGAAGCCTGTCGAAACTTGCCAGGCATGCCTGGATGTTGTAAGGAAACTCTTAGTTCATTTAAAATAAAAATATTCTTGTATTGCTTTTTAAAATTTAATCTAAAATATTATGTTTAAATGTTCAATTCAATTCTGTTGTTGATGGCTTCAAAGCGTGCCAGTTGAGTGTTTAAATGTTTGATAAATTTGAAGATGTCGTTATGACAAAATTAAATTAGTTCACTTAAGTTGCTCAGCTTACTGTACCTAGCTTATCATTACCTATCTGTAGGGTAAGGTGTGTATTTCTTCCATAAAAATAAAAGCTTTAAAAGCTAAAAAACGCGCTTTATACAAATTCTAAGTGTATCATAGGCAACATAGCTATTTTGTCGCTGAAAAATATATTTACTACTGGATTTGTCGACTAGAAATGTCAGTAATATGCAATACGCAACAAAATATAAGTCCACATGTCGCTTAAGTGCTCGACGAAGACCAGACCGACAACGATGACTTTCATTAAGTTCACCCCCCACCAAAGTTATTTTTACCTCTTTTACCAAGCAATTACCTCCCAATATTTATTTCCCTTAGCTTCACTTACAGTTAAACTGTAATAGCTATGAGCAGAAATCGAACATCAACTTCACTTCATTATAAAAAATGGAAAATATACCCATTATTTATGAAAAATACATATAACAGAACATTTGTAATATTCCTCGACATTTTAACAGAATAAAAAGGCATGACACTTCCGTTCCTAGAATATGAAAACAGCTTTCAGTGCCGCAGCAGATGATGCTGCGATTACTTCAAGCGAGAGCGCGGTCATATCGTACATTTCTACGTACGAATTATATTTTTTCGCATATTTTACACAAATAAAACAAGTATATGAACACGCGTGGCGCAGTTTGTAGTGACCCTACTTGCTGCGCCAGCGGTCGCGGGTTTGAGTCCCGCTGGGGGCATACATTTGTTGAGCACGAATGTTTGTACTCCAGTCATGGGTGTTTATATTTATAATATGTATGTATTTAAACTTATATATGTGTAGTATATCAACCATCTAGTATCCATAACACAAGGCTCGTACCTTACCGTGGAACTAGATAGTGCTGTGTGTAAATGTCCCAACATATTTATTTATTTATTTATTCAAATATGTAAATTAAAATAACGTATACATAAATCGGATCATATATCACAGAGCAATCGGTGTATATATATAAAAAATACCTATCGAATTGATAACCTCCTCTTTTTTCGTAAATCGGTTAAAAATTATTGATCGTATTGATGATCAACTAAAACGTGAATATGTTATTTTATTATATAGTATCTAAACTAGTGTCTCACCCTCGCCACGCTTGAGTTAGTTCTCAAGGTACGTTTTAACTTACTTTATTTTTTTCAGAATGTGATATTTTCCGCAGTTTAATGTCAGGATCAGATTTCTTTGTAATATATATATAGCCGTAACGCACTCGCTTGGATAACCGAGTGATGCGGGTTCAAATCCGGGTCTCGCACCTCTGATATTTTCATGAGCGATTCATTTCCATCATGATTACCACTTGTCTTACGGTAAAAGAAAGAAGTGAGGAAACCTGCATGTCTCAGAAAACCTAGCAAGTATTCGAAAGAAATGTGAAGTCTGCCAACACGCACTAGGCCACGGTCGACTATGGCCTGATTCCCTTCGTTCTAAGCGAGGCCCGTGCTCAGCAGTGGGACGTTAAAAAGGGCTGATGATGATGATGATATGTAAGTAAACTTAGTAGGCAATTGTTGTATGACTTGAAAGAATATCGAAATGATTAGTAAACCTATTTAGGCCTATACAAGTTGATCAAAAGTATTAAAATAAAACAAATTTACCAAAGATAAATAAATTTCCAATATCAGAATTGCCAGACTAATTTTCTTCAACATCACACAATTTTGTATAAACCTTTTAAACTTTGATCAAAGCCCAATAAACTTTTATTAGACTTTAATAGTTTTATTTCAATATTTTCGCGTTTACTAACAAACATAATTTGATGTTTAAATTTATAAATTTATTTCGTTAATACTTTACGTGTAGCAATTAAATAAATAAATAAATATGTTGGGAACGAAAGAAGCTTGTGTTACGGATACTAGATACAGGATATACTACATATTATATAAGTTTAAATACAAACAAATTATAAATATAAACACCCATGATTGAAGTATAAACATCCGAGTTTAACAAATGAATGCCCCCAGCGGGAATCGAACCCGCGACCGCTGGCGCAAGAAAGTAGGTTCACTACAAACTGTGACAAACGTGTCGCAATTGTAAATATAATTTTCATTTTATTTGCTAATATAATCGAAACCCAACGCAAACTTTATGTAGCTCTACGCAGATTTTTTTTGTTCTTTAAGCTATTACTTTTACGCATTTATGTTTGAAAAATATATTTAAAAAATCCGGTCACTATAATTAATGACCGATTATTACACATCACGGTAACACCAAGCGGTCAATGTATGTAACACTGCATAACTAAAAATAAAGTAAATCATGTGATGAATAAATATTAACGTATCTTCTAAAGAGAGAGAGAGAAAATCCTTCAGATATAAAAAAATATCTAATATTAGTGGGTATAAATGCAATATTAAAATGTATTATTAAAACTTATATTTCAATGCATTTTAGATAAGGTATTAGTAAATCTACTTATACTATAATATTACTTATAATAGTACAGGTATGCTATCAAAGGTTAAAGCTTGAGGGTCCGAGGCCCTTTATCATCACACAACAATGAGCTTGTAAAATGAATTGCGTAATCGGAGATAACTTAGCCAGTTTCATTTGTAGGCCACTACCTTGAGGGCACGTATAAATTAAATCACGTTTCCTGACAATATCTATTATATTACACTAAGGGGCTTTTTATAGCAAAAGGGATCTTCAATATTTAATAACTGGTCTAAATAGGTATTTAAGTAAGGAATAGTTTTATTAAAATTTTGAAACTTCTAATATTATATAATCTACTAGCGACTCGCCCTCGCTTCGCTCGGGCTCTTCCCTAGATTTAGCACAGGTAAAGCCGCGGGATCTGCTAGTTATGCATATAAACCTTCCTCTTGAATCACTCTATCTATTAAAAAAAAACCGCATCAAAATCCGTTGCGTAGTTTTAAAGATTTAAGCGCACATAGGGATATAGGGACAGAAAAGGCGACTTTGTTTTATACTATGTAGTGATAGTGATTCAATTTTCCTGTATACTTTATATGTACCAAGAATCCGTCTGCCTACTGTGTTTGGTGTAAAGCATTTGAAAAGTCAGGAAAAAAATGATAAAATAAAATCACGGCATAGTTCTGGAGTTTCATTTAAATATGAAACTCCAGAACTATGCCGTTATGCCGTAACTGGAATAATAATATTTTCTTATATATTCGCATAAATATAAGAAAATATTATTATACCAGTCACTCATCCTCGCTTCACTCGGGTCCTGAAAACGTTTTAACGGTTATTGCAGACTTCGTAGAGGTGAGATATTTTCCGCAGCAAAAAGTTTCCTGTATTGTCCAGGATAATCAGCTATTACTGAACCAAATTTCATCAAAATCTCTCATGGCATTTTCTCGTAATGCGTTCTTAAACGATACGTTTGGCGCAGTTTGTAGTGACATCATTCATTTGTTAAACTTGTTTGTACTCCAGTCATGGGTCTTATATTAAGAATATTTATATGTATTTAAACTTATATATGTAGTATATCAACTTTATGGTATCCGTAACACAAGCTTCCTTCGTAGCTTACCACGGAACTAGATGGTGCTGTGTGTAATAATGTCCATCATTATATTATATCATATCATTATATTAGACAGGTAGATAAACAAACAATAATGTCTTTCAATAATATTGAAAAAGATTTTTAGCGTACAGATTTAGGTTAGAATTCTAATCAAACACAAGAATAATTCTATTGTGTTTTTGTTACAAAATTTTAGTTATAACTTTTTTTTGTTTATTTTGTAAGTTATTCAGTAGATAAAGTGTTTAGTTTAGACGTTATTTGAATGAAAGTTTTTTCATTTTTTTCGCAAATCAGTCTATTTGTTTTTCTGTTAAGCCTTAACATTATTTCAATGTCATAAATAAATATACATATAAAAATAAAATTGAAGTGTCTGTTTTTATTACTTTACTAAATACATATGAAAGTATATACGGTACTTACATGTAAAACAATTTTTAAATATTTTGTGTTTTTATCTGTCTGTTTGTCCTGGCTAATCTCTGAAATGACTTAACCAATTTTTACGGGATTTTCATTTGCAGATAGCTGATATTATAAGGATCAACTTAGGCTTTTTTATTTGGTTAAAAAATTATAAAAACCGTTTTAATTCATTTGAACTTACGCCCAGTGAAGCAGATCGGGTTTGAAAATTTTTTATAAAATATTCAACAGACTTACTCTGCTTACTTACAATTTTATTATAGGTATCTATTATCTAGAGATGAAATAATACTACTTAATTTATATTTGAGAAAAAAGAAAATCTCAACGTTTCTACGAATGTTCCCAACATAATTCACCTTACGGCGAAATTATTCGTTTAATATAAAAACAAGTGAGGTCAAGCTGGGTTGCTTTAGTCAAATTAAAATTGAGAAAATAGGTAAACAAAAATATAAAAAGATTTTTGTTATTTCAAGAGGATATTAGATATCACTGTATTTTATATAGTGTACTAGTTTTCACCCGTGGTTTCGCCTGTGTATATTTATTCATTCATCATCAGCCCTTTTTAACGTCCCACTGCTGGGACAGGTCTCCTTCTATACGAGGGGATCAGGCCGTAGTCCACCGCGCTGGCCTAGTGAGTGTTTACAGACTTCACATGTCTTTCAAAAACTTGCTAGGTTTTCTCAGACATGCAGGTTTCCTCGCGATGTTTTCGTTCACCGTAAGACAAGTGGTAATCATGATAGAAATGATTCGTACATGAAAATATCAGAAGCTCGAGACCAGAATTTGACCCAGCATCACTCAGTTATCCAAGCGAGTACTTTACCACTACCTATATATAGTAACTAAGTTATCACTGTATTACTGTTTATAGTAAATACTAAATAGCAGCATTTGATACGTCTTATGATATGAGATTTTTTGAAGAAACTTTTATATTAAAAATGTTTGAGCTTAGTTTAGTATATATTATTTCACTGAAATACATAATTAAGTACGAATTATTAAGAAAACCAAACAAGTTTAAGTAGAAAAAAAAGTACAAGTGTCATTTATATAATGCGAAAAAAATATTAAACTATAATCAGAATTATAAGTTTTTTTTTAATCTATTTGAAAATCTATCTTCCCAACACAAGTATCTTAAGGATTACTTACTGGGAAGACCCGAACATAATAATTTGTAAAAACGATTACGAAATAAAAAAAAAAAAAAAACTATTTTTGAAGCATTTCCCATAGCCTATATGAATACTGACTTTAAATGGGAATCAAATCTGCTACCATTGTTATAAAAAATATTATATGTGACATATAAAACGTTTTACATAAGAAATCGTTTATTAATATATGCGCAAAATACTTCTGAGTAGGCCTTAATATTTTTAATTAATTTTAAGTCCTTTTAAGAAAATTATCAAAGAGATGATTTTAATATCTCTTAAATACCCTATATCTTTATATAAGGCCTTAACTGAATACCTAATTATTTTGAAATATCCTCAGTTTATAATATACAAGATAAAAAAACACGAAAATACCTTAAATTATAAGTTAGACGAAATAAATATGAATGTCTTTGAGAACTTAGCAAATTTTCGAAAGACATGAAGTCTGCTAACTTGTACTTGGTCAGAAGAGACAATGGGCTAATCCCCTCGTATTGAAGGGCTCCGTGCCCAGCAGTGGGAAATTGCAAAGGGATGAATACATAAGTACTAACCTATTACAGTGACCTAGTTTGTTTGTCCGTCTGAGAAAAACTTAATTTATTTATTTAGTATTCGTACTGTGGTCGAAATTCGATCATAATCACTACCTTTACCACCCTACTTTCTGCACCAGCGGTCGCGGGTTCGAGTCCCGCTGAAAATTCGGGCAAATGAATGCCCCATTCATTTGTTGAAGACGAATGTTTGTTCTCCAGTCATGGGTGTTGTTAATATTTATATTATGTGTGTATTTAAAAATTATATGTGTAGTATATCAACTATCTGGTATCCGTAATACAAGCCTCGTAGCTTACCACGGAACTAGATGGCGCTGTTGTAAAAAATGTCCCAACATATTTTTTTTTAATCATTATTGAAAATTTGAGTTTCAAGTGATGAAGCTTAATGATTACATATCAGTAATTAAGTACTCTAGAGCATTATATTTTTTGTATTAATATCTATTTTAAGCAAGTATCTAGGGACATACATAAAATGACTTATAAGGGTTTCATATTATGGTTCCATATAAACTATGGAACCCTAAAAAAATCATGAAATAGCTTTAAAAATCATCAGTTTCATATATTTTTAAAAGTAAATAATAAATTTCGTACATCCACGGCAATTCTCATCAATGATGTACCCACCCGATAGTATTTTCTAATAAAACCTCCAAAGTAATTTGATTTATTTAGTTCCATTCCACAGGTATTGTTTGAAAAGGTTGTTCACACCTTTTGCTTTGATTAAATTGGAATGGGTTAGATCTTTACATTATTCATTCGTATGATAAAACCTCTTTGTATTTTAATAGCTTCTATATCTAACCCTCGGAGATTTATTCTCGTGAAAATCTATACAAATGATGTAATCAAAATCGTATTAATTAGAAGAAGAGGTGAAATTATTTCATAGTATATTTTTTCGAAATAAAAGCAACTATGGTAGAGTTTCGATTACTATGTGAATTACTACTACAATACATAGGTACATGGATTTATGATTTTAGCGTACTTAAGTCAATAATAAACTTATGCATATTTTTATGTATACAGAGCCCTAATATGTCGTTTTAGATTTATTGTCTGTCTCTCTGTCTGAAATTTTATTTCTTTGAATTTCTATTTATTTCAAACTAGCCTTTCCCTCGGTTTTGCTCGCGTGCTAAAGCATGAAAATGAAATAAATATTTTTTCTCCCGTTTTGCAACATTTATCATTGATGCTCCGCTCCTATTGGTCGTAGCGTGATGTAATATAATCTATAGCCTTCCTTGACAAACGGACTATCCATTACAAAAAAAAATCGGACCAGTAGTTCCTGAGATAAGCGTGTTCAACTAAACAAACAAACTCTCTAGCTTTATAATATTAGTATAGGTTAATTTATATGATAAAAAAAATTGGTATGATGAAAGCTCATTCGGGTCAGCATAGAGGATATTTTATGCCAAAAATAAGTCACCTCTGAGAAATCTATACCGTTAAATCGTACTTAGCTAATGAATAAAGGTAATTAATAAATTTCTGATAGCTTCTATTGATACAGTATATAATTAGTAAGGTATTCTTAAGTTTTAAGAAAATTTAAGTCTATTACGAGACCATACGTCCTTTGAAAATTGCTTTAAATAGAACCTTTAGAAAAAATATTATTGATCAATATCAATGTCCAAGAAGTAATTTATTTTAAATAAATATAATTTCTATCTAACTAAAATATATATTTATAATTAAGGATTTATTTTGCATACATTAATCGCTTAGTAATTAAGCATTAGGAATAGACCTACTACAAATACGTTAGGCTTTATTTTTTTACCTCGCGTTTGCTCCTACGCCCGTTATTTTTTTCTATATACCAGTTTCATTTAGCTTGATTTAATAAGTAAAATAACGTATTTCATGTAGGTCCTCCTAAATTTAAATCTGTTATTAATTCTACTCCCAATTTATATGTCGCGTCCGTGAAAAAAAGTCAGTCTAGACAAATTTTAATTTATATTTAAACTCAAATTAAAATTTAATTCCTCTCAATACTCTCTAGAGCACTTACGAATAAAATTTCAATAAAGATTTTCAATAAAACCTACATATTAATTAACGCCGACTCTATTTTTCTAAGTTTCACGTCAAGAGACCCTTGTCACGCGGCACTGTCCTTTCTAATTATGGCCTCAGTCCACGCCTGGTAATTCACGGTTATATAGAACAAAGAGAAAATCAAATTATTCAAATATTTAGACAAGCCGACCGCTAATGAATTTAGATTAGTTCGTCCGTATGAACGATAGAATTTTGATTAGAGTATTTAATTTGTGTGCAAATGTGTGGGCTCGTGAAGTACTGTTGCTTTTGGATTATTTTGGTTTTATATTTAATTAAGGGAAAATAATATAATAACAGAGGTTTTGGATTATACAGACCCTCGATTGTGGAATTAAGGTGAATAAAAGACGGGTGTAAACTAAATCCTTGCTAATTTTCTTGTTTTTTAAATCCTTAGTAAGGATTTTATATATAACCAATTATAATATAATAAATTATCTCTAAAAACCATCACTCCATGTAAGCTTTCCATATTTAACACAAAAATCAAAACAATTCAATGAAAGATTACCGAAAAAGTTTGAAACTTATATCAAAGTGCCATTGTAACAGAGTCCCCAGCACTCTGTTACAATAGGCGCTCTAATAACCTGAATATATGATTCTTCTAATTAAATCATGCGATAATGTTAAGTCCAAAATTTTTTTATTAAAATAAAATCAAAAATTTGGAATTTGGAATAAATGTATTTTTGTTTCAGGCATAGCATTTTTAACTAACCCAACCTAACTTACGTATATAGTTGGTAGTATTCCTCATTGACCAATGATATGGATAATGAGCGACAATTTAAAAATGCTTATAAAAGTTTATTTAAATAAATAAATAATATTTTTATTTGAATACATCGATTTAATAACAGTAAGATGAACATTTACCTTTATTATTTAATATTTCAATATTTTTTTATATAAAACTTTCAATAAATCAATAAATAAAATCATTGGCAATAACAGCAATACTGCGGTTTCCTTCATCAAGTCATCGTTGCCTTTTAATCCCGATAATTTATTCGCGTAAACCTTTCAGTTCAGCTCGATTACGTTTGTGTAGCCTGAGGTTTACACCGCCTCAGCGTTAACTCTCTCATTAAATTGTGTATTTTTTAATTGTTTAACATATTATACATGTTCTAACATATACGCCTAAAGAATTTAAAGAATACGATTTCTTATCTCAGTAATAATATTTCTTAATATGTAAAAATCTCCTGTCAGAGTGTTTGTTATCGAAGTCTTTCGAAATGGCTTGAACGATTTCTATGATTGTTTTTGTGAATATTTTATAGGTCTGAGAGTAGGTCGTAGGCTATTTTTTATTTCCTTACGTAATAAGGCCCTTTCCAGATTTTTTCATTTTTAGACCAAAATATTTTTTATGATTTGGCATCAAAAATACCTATAACCCTAAATTTTCATCCGTCCGCTAGTTATACATGAAAACCTTCCTCTTTAATCTCTCTATTAATTTAAATAAAACAGTATCAAAATCCGTTGCGTAGTTTTAAAGATCTAAGCATACATAGGGACAGACACAGCGGGAAGCGACTTTGTTTTATACAATGTAGTAATAACGCGGGCCGAGAATTGCTTGAATATAGAAATGGTTTTTCAGTTTTAAAATTGTGTCAGTCGATAAAGTAACTCTGCTCCAGGATCATGAGAGTAACTCAGTTTGTATAATAGATGTGATACATACGGAAAATGTCAAAGAAAGTTTGCGACGCTACCTAGAGCATCTCTGTGGCGTGACGGAAGCCATAAAGCTAATATATGCGACTGAGTTTACAGCTGAGAACGTGTTTGAGTCAGAGTTTTGATACGCTTAAACTTTATATTGTTGGTGTGAATGCAGGTGGGGTAGATAGAAGGTAGTAATTTCACTCGGTTTCCCAAGGAAGCACGTTAACACAGTAAATTCAATTTTTTAAAACATAGTTGTTCCAATATATGTACAATGTACATAGTAATATTGTGACAAGAACACATGTCTAGAATGTAGGCTGTGATACGAGAGCACACAGTATATCACCAGGCAACGTGCGCTGACGAGGCGGCAACTTTGCTCGTTTGTTCGGTTTAATCGTTTGTGTTCTTTGTTTTAGGGCTTTGTGGTATCTACTGTTGAATTTTCTTTACACCACTTTTATTATTGTTTACAAAAGAGTGTGACGTAGTGGATGTTAAAGTGAAAAGACATGTTTGGTTCAGTTTGTGTTGCTACTTGCTGGGCTAACGGTCGTGGGTTCGAGTCTTGCTGCATGCATTTGTGTGATTAGTAGGAATGTTTGTACTGCAGTCATAGGTGTACTGTCTATAATTATCTATATATATATAATTCTCCTGTACGTGTGTGTAACAATTTTGATTAAATGTTTTGTGTGTGTTCGAGTGTATTCGAGAATGGTTTAGATTCACAATTCGGTCCACTGCTTTACACTTAAATTAATTAGTTATTTATACATTTGCACAATAAATGACATATTCAATTATAAATAAGTCGTTTTATTTCACCGACAGCAAAAGTTTATAAAAATTTTCTATGTATACAAGACAACGTCTCTCGGGTCCGCTAGTATTATGTATGGGTTTAAAGTCATATTATATGCGTAGTATATTTAGTATTCATAACAGAAGCCTTGTAGCTTACCTACTACTACTATTAACTATATATTTATTTATTTACTTTGTTTATTTACTTTATTTATCAATGTCTATTAAATGTGTCTAATAAAGGGGAAGCTGGAGGCTCGGTATAATTATTAGAAGTAGAAACTTTCGCAGGCATGAACAGAAAACTAATCAAAGTAAGGCAACTGATGTTTTAGATACTCGTATAGTAAACAAATAACTATTTCCAACCGACTTTGAAGGAGACTAATTTAATAATTATACTTTTTTAATAGTAGTTTTTTATTACTATTTACTACTTGTTTTCTTTTGGATTTACTTCAAAACTTTGTATAATTTTTTATCTTAAAAGTTTCATAGACTTCATAAAAGAACGATCAATTGCTCCTTCAAAGAGATCTCTTGAAGAAGTTTTTAATATATTCGGAGAGAGATCGGATCAATTATCAATTTATATAAAATATATAGCACATGTGTAAAAAGCATATAAACTGTTTTATATCTTCATTATATACAAGAAGTCACCCGGATATATTGTGGTGTAAATGTAAAAATAAATAGAATAAATAAATAAATAAAACATCCTTACATGGCGACCCTGCCAGGATTTGAACCTGGAATCTGAAAAATCATAGTAGTAATAACTACTTCTATAATATTTTCTTTATTGAAGTAAAAAGTTCAAAGTATTATAAAATAGCTTTTTACCCAAGTTATGGTGTTTTTAATGTCATAGGTGAAAATCTCTTCAACGGTTTACGAGGTATTGAAAAATAAAAATCGAAACATGTTCTTGAAATAAACCCTTACTTTTGTATGTACGTCAAAACATGATTCACCATGTTCCCTCGATATAGGAAGATTTACTCACATCAGTTGCTCCCATCACAATGTTCGATAGCGGCGTCTCTAGGGAAGCGCTCGAGACCTATTTGTCATGTGCGCCACGACATGATCTTAAACAGATTGTTTGTATATGGCATACTAGCAATACGCGCGGCTTGGCCCGCGTTCTTTTGTTGATCGCTAATAAACTTTATTTGATTACTCACTGGGTTAAAAACCTCTAAATTACTCCAGCTTTAATATACTCCTGAGCCGCGCAGCTACCTATTTCATAGGTTATGTGCGGCGTGCACTCCTTCTCCTCTCCTGTTATTGTAATTTTAGTAGGGATCCTTATTTTCTTTCTTGCAATTAAAATAGCCTATATTAATCAGTGATAATGTAGCATTCAAATCGTGAAAGAGTGTTTAAAATTGATCCAGTACTTTTTGAGCCAATTACTTTAATTAATTAATTGAGCCGTTACAAACATTCTTAACTTACATACAAACCTTTCCTCTTTATAATATTAAAATAGTTTTGACTTACTTTTGATAAACTATGGGGCACAGAGATTAAATATGTTAATTAGTACATAAAGTTAGTATACGAACTAAAATTTAGTTAGTTTACTAAACTACTTTTACTTTTTGAGCCAATTCGTTACAAACATACTTACATACAAACCTTTCCTCTTTATAATATTAGTATAGACTTGACTTACTTTTGATAAAATATGGGGCACAGAGATTAAAATATATATAAATTAGTACATAAAATTAGTATAGAAAGATAAACCTGTTTCCATAATAATTGACGCAAACATTTGACACTACTACGCGACTCACCCTCGCTTCGATTTCGCTTCCCGGTTTCGTTATTGGATTTAGCGCTAATAAATGTATACAAAAACTTGACAAATTATATACTAAAATCTTTTTCGAGAACCACTCTATCAATTGGTGAAAACAGCATGAAAATCAGTGCAGTAGTTTTTGAGTTTATCGACAACACAGAAACAGATGCGGTGGAAGACTTTAATTACTTAATTTTTGGTTACCTAAATTTAAAATTCTTTACATTATTCATGGTCACGGAAAAGACTTTAGGTCTTAAACAATAACGTCACTATAGTCGTTACAGACAGCAGCTACAAAATGATGTTCTCCGACCGATTCTGGCCATGGCGGACAACTGCGCAGGAGAAATTATAGTGCACAAGTGTACGCGCAGACACAAGTGTACTCTCTATTTCTATCACTCTCATACTCCGGTGGGACGACTACTCGACACGACCAGTGAGAGCTAAGGCGCAGAACCGGCGGCTTTACGTGCTCTCCGAGGCACATGGGTGACTCACCGCTAACTTACGGCTTACTAAACAGAAAACGCAATAATTAAAATTAGCCCGACCCGATACTCGAACCCAGGACCTCTCAATGTATTACTATATATGCGAGCCACTAATCCACCGAGGCAGCATCTACATATTATCCACAGCAAAAGATATTTTTGTTCTATACACTATGTTTCCCTCAAAATACATAAACAGATAAATATCATTCTAGTCCATATTGAATCGTAGTAACTAAGCCTCCACTACGTGCACTTTATAGGTTCTTTTACTACGTGTTAACGCCTAGTCTCAAATTATATTACAAGCTCATGTCGGCTATCAGCTCTGCCCAGGCTTGTTTCTTAATACTTTTACGTTTAAGACTTTTTCATATTATGATCTAGATTCTAAAAGGAAAATGAAATGATTTTTTCAAAATATTAGATTTTAAATTGAGGATATTTTTTACAAATAATCATAATTAAAATTTTTCTTTACCAAAAATGAGTTTAGCTTTCGTAAAAATGTAAGGTTAGGATTGTAATAGAAATATTTATTATAATAGTTTAAGTTCACTTGTTAAAAAAGAAAAAGAAATAAATTTGTATTTTTGGGAATATGAAGCCATATTTAAGCCGTTTATATGAAAATGTGATATTTTAATTGAAACAAGCTTTTGGGATTTGTTTTCATTTTCGCTGTGGGCATTCATTTGTTGATCACGAATGTTTGTTTTCTAGTCATGGGTGTTCATATTTATATTATTATGTACTATGTATTTAAAATTTATATTTGTACTAGTGTATCTACTATCTGGTATCCGTAATACAAGCATCGTAGCTTACCACGGAACTAGATGGCGCTGTTATAAAAATATCCCAACCGTCCCAACTTCGATTGTTTTCGTGTAAGCTTAATATGTAAACTACTAACCGAAAAAATACGTAATGTTGGAAGAAGGCCTTCTAATACATCCCAAATATACTATTAAATATAAAACATAACAGAAACATAAATATTTTCAATATTTTAAATATTAAATATTTTCAGTTACGTCTGTATCCTTGGATTAATACCAAAAATCAACAAAGAAGATTAAAATATTTCACCAGGCTTTGAAGTGGAACTGTTGAGCGAATTTGTATGAAGATAGCGTGAATTAGGGTAATGGTTATTGGAAACTTGGCAGATATCGACGTTTAGTTCGGTCGTAGGAAATTGGTTTGCGAGTAATTATGATAGTGAGATTACATGTCGAGGGCTGTTTTATTGATCATTTAATTATTATATGTTTCACTAATTACTTGCTCTTACTTCGCTCGGATATTACATATGGTAGTGATTTGAGTATTTTCTTCATGTTTTTTCCTTCTATCTTAGTGCTTAAAGTTCGGCCATATAGAGGTCACGTGTAGGAATATAATTTACGTACCTAAAATTAACAACATTTTTTAAGCTTTTTTTACTGATAACACGCTTAAGTGTAGTTACAAAATATCATGGACGTATTACCTAAGGACCAGTCAAAAAATACAAATGCATGAAAACACTTTCAACCATTTGAAGTATAACGCACACAAAGAATTGACACAATACATCAAAATTCACTCTAATGCTAGTGCTTGAACGTAGTCGATAAAATACATACATCAATGACATTTTAAATATTAATAATAAATATTGTTTGATTTTTCGCCGACAATCAAACCCAGAACGTTCGAATGGGAAAGAAAAGGCGTATCATAAATAAGCTGTAAGGCAAAGAAAATAAAGGGAGAATAAAGGTGGGGTAAGCTTCCGGTATTTATATTTTAATTATACTAAAATAAGCAGGACATTGTTATGAACTTTTTACTCAATTATAGTTATTATAGACTTCAAATTTTTTGTTAAGAATTTCTTTTCTCTTTCGAGAAGGATCCCTAGGAAATCTAAAATTTTGTGTAATTTATGTGTTAAAATAAAATAAAAATTAAGTACACATACTAATTATAATTTTTGCATTTATAATGTTTTTATTTAATTATAAAAATATTATTATAAATTTATTGTCATCAGATTGTAGGATACTGCGATAAAAGTATTTTATGTTATTGTACTGTACAAATAACATCCATTATTCGCTTAGTTATTTCGTCAAATATCGATATATTTTTCGACATTGTCAAGCACTAGTCGATGTCAAATGGACTTACTCGACGGTTCTGTCATTTGTTTTGAACGGTATAATCCAGCCATTTTATGATGGTTGTCAGATGTCAACAATACATAGATATATCGACTATATTTAACATAGTTGAATAATACGAAATTTTATTTTACATTTACTCAAATTTTGTGATAAATAACATTAAATGTAATAAAATATATTACTTACAAGTGAAAAGAAATAGTGCTGCTTCCGCTGCTATAGTTTTTACACCATCTAATAGAACATTTAGTCATTTTTGGGAGATGTTTTGTTGACAAGTAAGTGCTTGAGACTGACGTAAAATCAAACGGCCAGGCCTAAAATATCCTGATTACTGTCAAGGCCGGTAAAGGTACGTCAGCTTATGTGTCTCCTCCTTAGTTAATACGTCTATGCAAAATATATTTAATCATAAAAGAAACTACCTTGTCGAATTTTGTAGCGAGTTAAATTTGATATTGATTCCAAATGTAATGAATGTTTTCCAGAAGTGTTCAAGAGAGACATTAAGGTTTTACTTGTCTCCTAGGTCATTACACATACACATTTTACAGACTGTGCTTACCTACAAATTAAAAAAAATATATAGCAATTCAATAACACATATTACATTTTGGATTAGGATGAAATTTAGTACGCATAGATATAAAATGAACTAAGAAACTCGAGCAAAGTAAAAGCCAAGTCGCTAGCAATTATATATCAATAGAAATTTTAAATGATTCAAGTTATACGAGGAAGCGGAAATCTCCGGAGTCTGAACAAAATGAGTGCAGTACTTCTCAAGAGACAGGGCAAGTTAGATGCAGTTTGGAACTTCACCCGTTCTCTTAAAGGAAGCCTTTTTTCGTCAAACTTTGAACGAGAACACTACTTTACGAAAGGAGACAAGAGACTTGAGATATACCCTTATTATTACCATTATACCCTTGTTATTTATGACTTACATATAAAAAAAAAAAAAAAAAATTGTGAAGGAACGTTTGTGTACTAAGGGTTATTATACGATTAACGATTTTTTAGAAGACAGTACGCCTTGGGAATGATGTGATCGCCGCCAGGCTATTTCAACATATAGAATTATTGTAAATATGCAATTTAATTTAAAAAAAAAAGAATGAGATTAAGATAAAAAAAACATTAGTCCCGCTGAGTTTCTTTCGCCAGTTCTTCTCAGGTCAGAGGTTTCTTCTTTCCGAACTGGTGGTAGACTCATGACGTTCAGTAAGAAATTGTAACAATTTTTATGCTGAATAAAATATTTTGATTTGATTTGATTTGATTTGAATAAAATTATGCTAGTTTGAGACTTACTTACCTAGTAAAGTTAACCCTCAGCCCTTTTTAACGTCTCACTACTGGGCACAAGCCTCCCTCAGTACGTGGGGCTTAGGCCATAGTCCACCGCGCTAGCCTAGTGCGTGTTGACGGTTTCACATGTATTTCGAAAACTGGCTAGGTTTTCTCAGACATGCAGGTTTCCTCACTATGTTTACCTTCACCGTAAGATGAGAATTATGATAGAAATGAGACCCGGATATGAACCCGCATCATTTGGTTATACAAGCGAGCGCGTTACCGCTGGGCTACCAATGCCTTCAAAATTTATTTAGGCATTATTTAATATATAGAAATGAAGCCAGTGGAAGCCCAGTGATACAGGCTCGTTTGGAAACCGACTGAAGTGGATTCAAAATCCAGGTCTCGTACCTTTAAAGTTTTCTAGGAAAAATCTCAAGTATAAACGAAGCTTTTCTCTCAATTCAAAGCATATTCTGTGTTTTTAACTGTGGGACATTAAAAAATGATCAGTGATGAATCCAGGTACCAATAATTTTAAAAAAACTTGACCAAAACACTTTTATTTTATTTAACAGAAATTGAAATTTTTAGCTTCAAGATCTTTACGTAAAAGATTTAACTAAGCATTTAATAGATATGAGAGGAAGCTAGCTATACCTGACTTCAAGCCTTAGGAATTTTTCTATAAAAATATCCATAATTCGACCGGTATTCTTTCCCCTGGCGCGATAACATTCCGACCCAATAGCTATAGAGGACGTTCATAAACAGTATTCTATTTATACATCGTGTTACTTGTCCGTTATTATAATCCTATCCTACTCTATAGGATAAAATTGCACTAGTTATACTTTTTCCATGGAATTAGATTATTTGTCATTACATACGTAAGTACATGTCTACCTCCCTACCTTTTTAGACGTGTTTAATTAATTCAATTTAACCGACTTTAAAGATTAAGGGGTATTTAATGCGGAAGTATCGGTTTGGCATAGGATCTAACAGTTAAAATAATTTTATTAAAAATATTTATACTTACTTATATGATAAAATAAAATTAATTAAAATACGCCATTTTAAAGGCAGTTGAAAAGAAAATTATGATTAAAATAAGGTAAAGATTTATCAAGGCATATTGTATTGTATATGCCTTAATCCTCTTAGTGTAATAGATTCTGTGTATAATCTAGGGACGTAGCTTAGGCGTAGGGTTTCAAAGGTTATTCTACCTTTCTTTCTATAAAACATTCTAGGAAAATATAATTTTATTCTATACTAACGATTTACCCTCGCTTCGTACCTTAGGTTTGTACCTAGGTTATTTCTTCATACAAACTTTCATCCCCATTTTCATACTCTTAAGGGATGATGAATCTTTTTTGGTTTCGAAAATTTCGTGTATTTTAAATATTATCACCACCTATTAATATTGAATATGGCATTAATTTCAAAATGCACCAAAAGTTGTCTTAATTTAAAAAAAAATACGCTTATTCGCAATCCCATTGACAATATAAGCAAAGTGTTTTTCAAACAAGGTATTAATAAAATGTAAGTATTCTTAAGCACATAATTTCTTAAGAACTACTTGCGCAAACAACCTTCGTGCTTCAACGATCTTCGTTATTACTTGAATCTTAGTTAGAAAAATGTTTACTTTTATTAGATGGAGATTGTAAGTATTAAACATAATCTCTCTTCCTTCCTTCTTCCAGGCTATATAGTAGAACGTATATTACATGTATAATGGTTCTTTTTATGGTTCAGCTTTTAAGGTTGGAAGACTGAAGAAATTTTTTAATAATATAATTAATCTACTAGAGACTCACCCTTGCTTCACTCGTTTACGTCTCTAGACACCTAGAGACGTACCCGACCTTTAGTATAGGTTTTTTACAAATTTTGAATTTTATTTTTTTATTATTATTAAAAGCTTCCTTAATTTAAAAAAAATAGCCGAGTTTTGCGCTTAGAAAGATTCATTTTATTTATATAGAAGATATCTAGGTTCACATTATGACATTCTCGCTTAGTCAAATCGATCAATTAAATATTTTTCATAATCGATACAGAGGCATAATCTATAGTTTTTAGAAATTTTGTCTTTATGTCTGTGACAGCATAACTAGAAACCCCTAAATATTTTAATACACTCCTTTAATATTTTTATTAAATTAATATAATGATAGCTCTTATTCGAAATAGTACACTTTCTGTTACATAACGTATTTAGAGATGAACGGGTTGAGGGTGAGTCAGTAGTATAACACAAGTTTTTCGTAGATTATAGTTACTTTCAACATTATTTTTATAAAATTATTATTTGTCAGAAATTAATTATTTTTCGAAATTCTCCATACACTGACCTTTTTTAATATACATTATCTACTTAAGACTACATTTATTTGCCCAGGTTTCGCTACAAATTTTAAGTAGCCTTGTAGGTTTATACATAAAATTCTCATTCTATTTTGTAAGACATGAACTGTGAAATTGGAACAACTATACAACTTTACGGCTTTATTCTAATTCGGTTGAGGGTTGCTACTTAACTAGATAGTTAACGGTGTATTTATACAAAGGATACTTTCGTTTAAAACGCTGTTTTGTATTGATATTGGTGAGAGGAAAAAGAAAATTCGATTCATAGTTTATTTTTATAAATCATTTTCTCCTTACAAGCGAATGATAACTAAAACGATAACGAAAACTAATACTCTTATATGAAATTTCATGTTAATTTGAAAAACTTTTGTTGAAGATTTTTTTAATACTATTTTTGATATATTATAGCAACTATATTTTAAGTGTAAGATTAGGATCGTGGGTTTTCTTATTTCTTATAAAATGTATTAAAATAGTTTGTGCAGTGAACATCAAAAAGCAACTTTTTCGCCGAGTCAATTCACTCGCCGGAAAAACACGGGCAGTAGCTGCCCTACTATCCTGCCTAGATCGAAATGAAGCACCAAACATTATACCGATCAAGATGACGATGCACTGTAAGAGGACCTTAATGTTGAGGCAATTCACTCATACCGTCCATGCCAGTCTACAAGAGCAGAAGAATAATTGCTGTTCACCACAAAAACACTTTTTTTTTCACTAGTTATTGAGATAAGTGCACACTTACGTATGTAGGTATCCATACTTTCATATTATATTCAATGATAGTGGAACTCTAAATCAGCTTTGTACTATCAATTTGACTAATTCAAACTAGAGCAAATTTTAAGAAACATGATTAATACAGTAACTAAAAACTCTGTTACCTAAAGAACGTTTTCAGATGCCTAAAATAAGTAACAGTAGTTCCCAACATAGTTACTCTACATTTTTCCCTTGAAAATCTAACTCAAGTTCACTTATAAAGATTTTCTCATAGTTAGCCCTCTGTAAATAATTAGCCTCCGGTTCAATTACGTCTAAATCGTGACCTGACTTCGTGTTTTTTATTACATTTTTCTTTCCTGATTTCTCCCGAGCCTATAGAGTCCAACCAATTAGGGTCACTAAGACGTGGAAGGTATATGGATTTCTTAGTTGATTTACTTTATTGAGCTTGAATTTCTCTTCTCTCACGGCAGATTTTGTATGTCAACATTATTTTTATACTTTTAAATATTTTCCTCACTTTCCCCATTTGCTTGTTGTGATACTGCAATTTTTGTAGATATAAGTAAATATGACATTAACATAAAGATGGATAAAGCGAAATTGTATTTCATAATTCAATAGAACAAATTATTATATAATGATTTGCTAACGACACCCCTTTGCTTTGCTCGGGTTTGTCCCTAGATTTAGCGCGAGCGAAGCCGCGGGTTAAAAACAGAATGTAAATCGGTACAGTAGTTTTTGAGTTTGTTGCCAAGAGATAGACACGTCGGCGGTCTTTGTTTTAAAAATAATTACTGTAAATAATTAAATTTTCCTACAATCTCGAGGCTATTGTTTTTACATGAATAATGGTGTAGACTATGAACATGAAAATAACTATATGTGTACGAATTCGACTTATACTTTTAACTTAAAATAATCTTATAAATCAAACTGTCTTTTCGGATCCTCTCGTTCCATGATTGCTGTAAAGCATTCGAAACGTCGGGAACCAAAAATCTAAATAAACCTACGACAAAATCTGAAATGATAGTTTCATTTATATTGTCAAATATTCGCGGAAACCTAAGAGAGTATTAAAATAATCTCTCTATCTCTCCCGACGAGATAAGTTGGTATTTTGAAAGTTTTTAAGGAGAATACAAGCACTTATAAAGAAATAGCATATGTCATTGGTTAGACTTAGATTATTTAATTGGACCGGTACGGTGTGCGTGACATACGAAATTGAGCCGAGAAACTAATTCCAGGCCTTGTACAGTCCGAAATATCACCGCCGAATACACACTCGTTAAAACTTCCGCGATGGATGCTGGACGCTAGATGTGTTAGTTAAAAAAATATTTATTCTTTTAAAATGTCTTTATGTCTTCAAAAAGTTTATTCGGAAATTAGAAATTCTTTTTAGTTTAGTTTTTGTGTAGTAATATTAAAAAGAAAAAAGTCTTGTATGTTTGTTTGTAATTAATAATCCAGGAAGGACATGGGAATGTTTTAAGGGCAATTATCCCGGGTTGAAAAAGGGAAGAAACTTTGATGAATTTATAAATGAAACTTTGCAATTAATTTAAATTTCTTTTCGGATTTTGTCGCGGAATTATTTTGATTTTTGGTTCCCGACGTTTCGAATGCTTTACAAAAATCATGGTCGCGGAAGAGAGAAATTTCATTTATTATGTTATTTTTTATTATAATATTCGCGTAAACCTAAGAAAGTATTGATGAATTTACTGAAGTAATAATAACGCAATAGACTTAAGTTAACAAAAGTATTCTTACTTATAACTCAAAAAATGCTCGGCAATTCCACGCAATAGTACATCTTCGAATATGTTAATAAGTCAGCATGTACGCTTCTTGTCAAAAGACTATGAGAATATCTCGCGACACTCGGAGATTTTGTTTATCATATGGATAATACCGTAGGGAGTATATTTCATGTTTGCTACGTTGAGTGCAGCAATGTACTTTTTAAAAATGCTTTACCTGTAAAAAAATGAAAAGTGTTCAGGATTTTTTTTAAACTACATAATATGTGATCTGCATTATAAACGTACGCATATATATTTTTTCCGTATTACATATAGTACAGTAAATAAAGCCGATTTTTTTGTCAACCTCGCACTAAATTTCCGATCCATTTTTAATTTTTTTTTAGGTTAAGGGTCACTTACTGACCATAAAAACACAAAATGCTGACACTATGTACTTTAGGGCAAAAGTTATTCAAATCATTATTGTAGAAAATAAAAGGATCTTTGATCCACCTGGATCTGTCAGCATTATGTGTTTTTGTGGTCAGTAAGTGGCCCTTAACCTAAAAAAAATTAAAATTGGATCGGAAATTTAGTGCGAGGTTAAATCTTTTATTTACTGGTGTAATATGAAATAATTTTAATAAGGATACGTCAGTCATTTTCGAATCTGTTGCCTCATTTTAGTTCAGAAAAAAAAATCCAATACTGCACAAATTTTCATATAAAACGAATTAAATAATGTAATATCTTAATTGTGAGGGAAACAAAATCGAATGACGATACGTACGTTTGACGCTTGGCTCAGTTTGTAGTCGTTTCTTGTTTTGTCAGTGGTCATGCATTCGAGTCCCGCTGGGAGTATTCATTTGTGTGATGATTACTATGTTTCTATATTATGTAGTTTATCTACTATGTATATTGTATATTCATTAAAGAAGCCTCTTAACTTGCAATGGAACTAGATGGTGGTGTGTATCCCAACATAATATTATTTATTTAATATTTTCTTCTTTGGAACCATCTAACTGATGACAACACGCTTGGCTCAGTTTGTAGTGACCCTTTTTGCCGCGCCAGCGTCGGTCGTGGGTTCGAGCCCCACTGGGGCATTCATTTGTTGAGCACGAATATTTGTACTCTAATCATGGGTGTTTATATATATGATATGTATTTATGATTTAGATACAAATATCTGGTATCCGTAACACAAGCCTCGTAGCTTAACACGGAACTAAATGGAAATGTGTAAAAAAAAACTCGAAACTTGTACTACCGCAGGTATAGCACTACTTCTACAATATATAAAATTTCTATTGTACTATAAATATTGATATATAATGATTAGACCTTATCTTAACCAAATAATACGATAGAAACACTTTTTCCTGCTAAATAAGATAAATAATCCAATCTATCAACATGTCAGATGTAACTTTAGTCACGTAATTTCCATTTCTTGATATAGAGTCATCGGTGCCCGAACTTTGTTTGTGCAAACTTCTGCAAACTTGTGCAAATCTCTCGAGACGAGAATGTTTTCTTTCGACAACTTCTTGTAACCCGAAAATTTCATCAAGTATAAATAGAGTAGGCGCTCGACGAACTGATCTTGATGGACTCGTTAAGGGGATACAATATTTTATCACAAGCAGGTTGGGTCTGGAGTTACGAATTCGATCCCTGGTTGGTGTGATTTCACTCAAAAAAAAAATTCAATACTAGTAGTTCAGTACAATATTAATAAATGACAATAATAAACAATAAATAAATATATTAGGACATTCTAACTACAGCGCTACCCAGTTCCGTGGTAAGCTGCGATGCTTGTGTTACGCATACCAGATAGTTGATATACTACATATATAACTTTTAAATACGTACATATTATAAATATAAACACTCATGACTGGAGTACAAACATTCGTGCTTAACAAATGAATGCCCCCAGCGGGACTCGAACCCGCGACCACTGGCGCAGAAAGCAGGATCTCATACAGCTTTTATTATTATAATAGGCTTTTTAATAAATACTTTATTACTACACAGTACTAATATATAAAATTAATATTCATCCATCAAACCATTTGAAGTGATTTAAATGATAAAATAGCTCAATCCCTGATATTAATATTCCAAACTCTGGCAGATTTATGTATTTTAATTTTGTTTCATCCTCAGGAAAGAAGTATTATCTTTCTTAACGTGTATTATTTTCTATGAAATTTGTGGAATATGATAATGGTCGTAGATGTGGCATAAGTCAGCTTTTACTTTACAATCAAATCGAATCAAAATATAATTTATTCAAATAGACTCTCACAAGCATTTTTAAATGGTCACTTTTTTCACTATAAATAATATATAGAATTAAAATAACATGTCAGTATGTAAAGTATGTGAGGAACCTGCTACCACTTTATTATTTGGTGTAGTGTCTTTTGTTTGTTCTAAGTAGTTAGAAAGGGAGTTCTGTGAAATTATGTACATATTATGATTTATGATATCTCTATACTATTATTGATATTATTTCGTCAATTAAATAAGTTAGATTTTAGTTCACAATAGAAAAAAACAGTATATAAAGTAAATAAAATACATATTTTTTTATTTATTATAAGAAATATATTGCTTTTATTATTATAAAAACTATAATATTTAATTGATGCAAATAATAAAGAAAAATCTAAAAAAATAATAAAATGTGCCTATCTACTCATTACCTAATCTATGATCGAGGTGGGCAGACATCCTATTAAGCTTGAGGGTCAGAGCACCTTTCCTTTATCATCGCCCAACAATGGTCTTATAAAATGAATTACGCTTATACCAAATAATTCGCCAAATTCGTTTTATCGAGACATGTTTGAAAACTCTCACGAATTTAAATAAAAAAATTACAGAAACGTGTTTGTCTGATTGTTATATTCATTCAATATTCAGAAATGGAAAATCGATGTGAATTTTTACATAACATTATTTTACGTGTCTTAGACTTATATAGATTGTTTACAATCATTTTTTATGCTTGGAAATGCATTTACGCATACAACTTGTATTTAAACCTGTATTTAAAGTCAGTAACCACAAAAACATATGGGTTATTAAATATCACGGCGGACCTGCCGAAAAATGACGCAGCTAAAGCATTGCTACTACGGTCTACTGCTACGAGTATCAGAGAAGACATGTTTGAATGAAAACCTGGAACAATCTGTATGACTTATATCCTGTAATATTTCAAAAAATATTTTTTTGAAGATTTATACTTGTTTAAAACATAAAAAAATAAAATAAAATTTGAATTAATAGAACGACTATACATCTTGTGATTCGGAAATTTCGGTTCGGCTATACATCTTGTGGTTCAAAAATTAAGATTTTCCACATTAAATACCTGTATTATCATAGGAACTATGTTGGAAAATATGTCAATCGGAAGTAGGTTAAAATTAAGTCACTAGAATTTTGCATAATTTCATGGTCTCCTCGGAAATAGCAAGCTCTGTCTTAAATTAAATTGGAACACAGAATATACGTTAACAGAATAAGCCAGGATCTAGACTGTGTTAACGCGTTAAGATTCAAGTTTGCTGTAGTTACATTTGGAATCTGCCTAAGAAAATAATAATGTTGACATTTCTGAATTATGAAGGTTTAGTGAGCCTCTGTCAATAGCCGTGTGATTAATTATACAAGGGGTGATGCTCAGTCAGTGTGAAAGCAACCCTTTCGTAGCCAAAGGGTGTCGTGATATACTTACTTAATTGGGCAAACTAGAATTTTGATGTGATATTCAATTTTAAACGCGCGCATAAATTTCATTCTGTGCCATTAAAATTGCTTGAAGACTGGACGACGATAGAAATACAATTTAATAGTTAACTAACTGACTCGTAAATATTTTGGTAGTATAAAAATAAAAAAAAAATCATTTTGAGTAAGCCACCCTTATCGCCTAGGCCTAGGATAATAAAAAATAGCCTGCGACCTATTTTACCGCATATACATAAAGAAAATCATGAAAATCGGTCAAGCCGTTTCGAAAGAGTTCGAAAACTAACACTGTCACACGAGAATTTTATATATTAGAAGAAGAAGATATACCATTTAGTAATTACTATTTGAATAAAAAATTATAAACTTTAGATATAAACAGAATTCATCGAAGTGTAACATTCACTAGATCTCCGGAACTAAACCGCTTTGTTGTTAGATATTCTCGAGGGTGAAGGCCTATCTTAGACGCGTACTCATATGAATAATTAATTTTATATGTTGCTAATAATTTCACACGCTAATATTTACTTAGTTATATATTCAAATTAAGCCGGTTTAGTTATAACTTGTGGATTAAATTGCCTTCAGTAATATATCATGTAAAATTCCAGAGAGGGAACATTTTTAACTAATATGGCCTTAAGGGTCTTTTTTATCTTTTTAAATGATATCATCTTTATAAATAAAATTCCCTTTAAAATTTTAAATCGAGGAACATTACATTCTAAATGACTACATTTTTATAGTTCTTAAGTCAGCTAACTGCCAGTTTCTATAACCTATCTACCGATAGACCGGTAGTTACTTTCATACTATTTTGACACATTAAAAGTTACAACCTGTCAAAATCGTATGAAAGTATCTACCGGTCTATCGGTAGATAGGTTATAGAAACTGGCAGTAAATCATTAATTTTCGTAATAATAACAGTATAATAAGTTGAACAGTAACTTTTCAGTTTTGCATATTTTTTAGTTTAGGAAAAGAGTTTTCTATAGAAATTGAATAAAAGTCATTAACTTTTGCTTAATTTTAGATTTTGTTCAGACTTTTATTTAAACTTAATGTCTCATAAAGCTCATCTTACGAAATTTTATAACGATTATTTTAGTTTTTAAATTAAGTGTGTTTTAAAAATTGTTTTAAATATTTTGTTTTTTTTTCATGTGCAATAAAGAATATATACATAAATATATATTATTATGTACAGAGAGACATATAGAAAGAATGTTAAAAATGATCTCTTTCGTATGCATTAAAACAACTGTCATGTCTATTAGAAACAGACTGTGACAGTAACATAATTATTGAGAGTAATAAATTACAATAATTATTATTATATTAAATAATCAATAATAAATATTATGAAAATTGAAAAGGCTTTAAAAGTTTGTTTTCTTATAATATTTATTTATCCTAACTATTTTTACACATAAATTAATAATTAAAGTAATAAAATAGTCGCGCTTTGCTTTGAAGTGTAACTTTCACCATTACGGAATTAATAACGAACAAAATATCTCGATTTAATAATCTTAAAGTAAGTTATTGATGAAGATCTGTTTTAAATTATAATCTGTTTCAAAGTGAGTCGGATAATGACACTTCCAAAATCAGTAAGACATTCGGGACTTCCCCGTACAATTACCATCTACGGCGTAACTCTACAAACTCGGTCCGACTGAAAACTTTCTTTCGAAAACGCCTTTCAAACAGAATATTTTATCTTTCCTTGATGTTATCTGACAGTGAAGTTTTGTGTTCTAGAAGTGCTATCAGTTTGTTTTGAATTGTTATTTAGATCTTGTATTTTTAAGTATAGGCGATTTATTTTGAAGATTATCTCAAAATAATTAAATCCATAAAATGAAGAGTAAGTTGGAATTAAAAATGTAGGAAAGATACATTTTTCGATGGTCGATTGGGATCGAGCATTTTTTTATTAAAGTGTTTTATATTAATCATAGTTCTTACAAACCATGTACTGTTAGGTACAAGTTTGTTAAAAAGCTTTTTTTAATTGTGCTTTCATATATTATGCAATCAATATTTTAATAAATATTAAGCAGATTTGTTGTACATTCTAGTAAATTGTTTTTAATCTTTGCTGAAATCTATTCTTTAGTTGTTCTAAGTTTAGCTTTGATCTTACTCCAGTGTCTAATGATGGACTCAGAAGTTTTAACAAAATCGTTGTCCCGACTATCTGTGGAATAAAATATTACGTTATGTTATTTGAGAATCGTTTTCAGTTTTCAAATTATTATTTTAATGTATATATTATTAGATTATTGTAATCTATTTTGATTAGTAGTTACTATTTAATATTTCTTAAAGTTTATTTGATACAATTATATTATAGGCTGTAGGTAACGTGCTCATGCGTACAACCTGTAACTTAGTTTAAAGGGTTCGAATACTGGGTCTCGCACTTCTGATATTTTCATGTGCAAGCCATTTCCAACATGATTGCCCCACTTGCCTTACGCCGAAGGGTAACATCGTGAGGAAACCTGCATATCTGAGATATATTCCGTCAATCTACATATGGCTAGGTGGCCAACTATGACCTGACCTGACCCGCATTGAACGGAGAACTGTGCCCAGCAGTGTTGATGTTCAGAAAGGCTTAAACAATATAACTTAAATTCAAAAGTGTAAATATTTTTTATATTTGAAGTAAAACTTCTTTGGAATCGTTGTGATTTCAAACTCGATGAAACGAAAAATAAGTTTATAGTACCAGGCGCTCAGAGACGGGGAAGAGTTAGCCTTAGTTAGATCTCGCCCACCGCGAGTCAGTGACATTTCTAACTCTGTCTAACTCGTGGGTGTGATCTTCGCGCCATCTCCCTCTCTCAACGAGCTTAGAGGGGGTTATTTAGTATAAATATAAACGAGATTTAAAAAATTAGTTTGTCAAATAAGTTTTACTTCTGACATATGTACCTACTTTGTACACACGCACTTTTTATTTATTTATTTACTAAATAGTTATTTATTTATTAATATTACACTACCAGAAGCATTGGAATTTAAGTTACTTAAGAATTTAGTTAATCGTAAACTCATTCGAGTTTTACAGTGCACTAGCGTCGTCGAGAATGGACAAAGATTACCTACTTCTAAATCACCATTACTTATACTTATTCGTTATTATCCACACACAAATAAATACTATGCCTACAATATTAAAAATATCATTTCATTTATTCAGAGTTATTAAAAGTTTTGACTGTCTTAAATTAATCTTATTAGGCATTTTGTATAGGTTATTACTTGCTTACTTTTAGATACTGAAATAAAATATATATGTATATGTATTGTATTAAAGAATGTACTTTCACTTCACTTTTTCACATTTGTAATTAATCTTTTTTGATATAGATGCAATACAGAAAATTATTTCAAAAGCATATCACGTAAAAAGTTTTATCAATTAGGGTCTTTCAAAATTAGATTATAGTTCGCCTTGAACTTAAGTCAAAATCAATGCTGGGTGTTAGATCAAAGTTCATCATTTGCACGAAAACTTGGGGCGCAAGCTTGCAACATGGTTTATCCTGTCTTTTGAAAATACATTAAAATTAATCGAAATTAAAGTAACATTTAATTTAAACTTATAATCGCATTTACTATCTAGTTTCTACTCGCTTTATTTAAGATACATATCTTTTCTCCTTTTTACTTCAGAGATATTTTTTTGTAATGCGCGAAGTAAGTAAGTATAAAATCTAATTCACGCTGGAAAGCTTTATTTCTGAAGAAATTAATTCTGTAAAGGGTTCTCTTACTTAAATATTTTTTTGAAGTGAAACTTCTTTAGAATCGTTGTGATTTCAAACTCGATGAAACGAAAAAATAAGTCCATAGTACCAGGCGCTCAAAGACGGGGAAGAGTTAGCCTTAATTAAAATTCAAGTTTTACTTCTGACATGTGTACTTTGTACACACACACTTTTTTTTCTATAATAATATGTTTTCGCTTGACTGCGGCCAATTTCATTGAGGCAAGCTATTTGCGCAGAAGATATTATGGTGCACAGTCTGTGTCTGTCATTCTCGTACTCCGTTGGTACGACTACTTGACACGGCCAGTGAAGGTTAAGGCGCAGGTTGAAGACCCATGGTTTTCCGAGGCACCTAACTCCGGGCAACTGACAATTTCTTGACAAAAATACTCAATGGCTAAACTTGGTTTGAATATGAACTCGAATTCACGACCGGCCAATATTTTATACTACTACTATACTACGATAAACGCGTTTCATAATAATTGTAAGCAAATCTAATATTTTTTATACTTTGTAAATGTTTTAATATACGACTAACGAGTCGCCCTTGATCTGCTCAGGTTGATCGCTACTGAGGTACTTAGGTGTACCTAAGTAGCGATCAACCCGTAGATGTGCGATGTAGTGATGTATCACTACATAGTATAGAACTAAGTTGTCACTGTCTGTCTTTCCCTATGTATGCTTAAATCTTTAAACTACGCAACGGATTTTGATGCAGTTTTCTTAATAGATAGAGTGATTCAAGAGGAAGTTTTATATAATATGGATAGACTAAATATAATTAGAATAATTAAAAATACATATAGTACTTATCAAATTGTCTAAAGTCTGCAAACGACAGTTTCGGGTTGAATATTTAATGGAATGCACTTCTAGTATTCGACGCTGACTTCGTAATTTTCACTTTGACTCAACTATATGACGATGAAATTCAGAACGCTCCCAATGGCATTAATCAAGCATTTAAGAGTGAGTTATTACAATTTAGTCGTTTTATTCGCTTAACGATTTACAAATGTTTGTATAATTTCTGCAAATTCTCGCAATACATAACTGCTTAATCTTTATGTTGTATTGGAGCTTTTATTTGTGTAAGCTTTTTTGAATATCATTTCTAAGGGGTTTATTCAAAGCTTCATATTTCCATCTATCTATCCAATATTTCAATGATTACCTATTCAAATTTTTTTTGTTAAAGAATCAAGAGAGAAAAATCTATAATATTATTAATCAAAACAATATTTAAATGGAAATTATTTATTTTCTACTTTGTAATAGCATCGTAATTTTGCCGTGTGGCGACGGCGTTTAGAATACAAATGTCGCCACCCCATATCATCCCGTGGGTGTCGTACGAGGCGACAAAGGGAACTCACTACTACATCATCTTTGTAGTTAAGCTTTCCTTTCGGGGTTGGGAGGTCAGACGGCAGTCGCTCCCGTAATTAGCACACATCGCCACAAAACATGGGAAGTCAGAAAAGGAATTTGCGCAGGGATAGGGCGCCGCCGCAAAACGGCGCGCAGGAGCCCCGCCCGACTCCTGCGACAAATGGGCAAGGGCTACCGCGCCAGGGGCGGGCGCGGCTAACGACGCGAGCCCAAACCCGCAAGATACGCTTCGGCACGTGGAACATTGGCACGCTAACCGGACGTGGAAGAGAGTTGGCCGATGTACTTGCTAGGCGGAGGGTGGCCGTGGCGTTCCTGCAGGAGACTCGGTGGAAAGGCAGCAGATCCCGGTTCATTGGGAATGGCTACAAACTGATCTACACCGGTGCACCTAGTGGGCAGGGCGGGGTGGCAGTAGTGCTCTCGGAGGAGATGCAAGACGGCGTCCTGGAGGTTAACCGCATCAGCGACCGGCTTATGGTGGTAAGGACTCTTATCGAGGGGGTGGTAACTCACCTCGTAAGTGCCTATGCGCCACAGGCTGGTTGTAGCGACACTGAAAAGGCGTCGTTTTGGAATAGACTCGGAGATGTGCTACGCGACATACCGTTGTCCCAGGGAGTATTACTGGGTGGTGATCTGAATGGTCACGTGGGCGAGGTAAGCGGGGGCTTTGAGCGTGTTCACGGTGGTTTTGGGTACGGGAGTCGCAACGCGGAAGGAAATGAAATCCTGACGACGTGTGCGGCCAGCGACCTGGCTGTCGTGAACACGTTTTTCAAAAAGAAACCCGAGCACCTCATCACCTACAAGAGCGGGAGGCACGCCACTCAGATCGACTTCCTGTTAACTAGGAGGCACCACATCAGCAGAGTAGCCAACTGCAAGGTCATACCCGGTGAGAGTCTCTCTGCACAACACCGCCTCCTTGTCATGGATCTCTGCGTGAAGCCCGTGGAGAAACGTGCCGAGCGCTGCCGACGCCAGACTCGGTGGTGGCGGCTTGAATCAAGGGCCCAGGAGTTCGCCTCAGCCGTTGGTGACAAGTGCACCGCGGTTGATGGCGAATCGACCCAGCAACACTGGGATAGGATTCAGGCGGCAATCATGGAGGCGGCGAAGGCGGTGCTTGGCACGTCCAAGGGTGGGCGCAAGTGTGACAAGGAGACGTGGTGGTGGAACGACACAGTCCAGGGGGAGGTCAGAGTGAAAAAGACGTTCTTCAAAAAGTGGCAAGCGTCCAGATCCCCTGAAGACCACGACGCATACAGGACCGCGAAAAGGGCCGCCAAGAGAGCTGTAGCCAGAGCCAGACAGGCCGACTTGCAACCGTTATACGACAAGTTGGAATCGTCTGAGGGGCAGAAGCTCGTTTACAAATTGGCACGGTCCCGAGTCAAAGCGGCACTGGATATTTCCAAGTGCCGCTGTGTAAAGGACTCTAGCGGTGACCTGTTATGCGAGGACCTCGCGGTGAAGGAGAGATGGCGCTCATACTTCCACGAGCTGCTTAACCAGCAGCACGAAGTAGTGAGCCCACCTGATCTCCCTCCGAACCAAGGACTCGTGCCCCCGATAACGCCTTAAGAAGTGCAGCTAGCTCTTCGCTACATGAAGAATCGGAAAGCTGTCGGTGCCGACGGAGTCCCAATTGAAGCCTGGAAGACCTTAGGCCCGCGTGGTGTGGGCGCCCTTACTGACCTCTTTAACCGCGCACTCCTGACCGGCAAAATCCCGAACCAATGGAGGCTGAGTATTATTAATACAGTCATTGATATAGTCCGAGACATGTACCTGAATTCCGAGTCTGTGGTCAGGACGGCTGTTGGCGATACGGCTCCCTTTCCCATCACCGTCGGAGTACATCAAGGCTCGGTTCTCAGTCCGTTTCTGTTCAGTGTGATAATGGACGAACTATCCGCCAGCATCAGAGATGCACATGAGCAACCCCCGTGGTTGCTCATGTACGCGGACGATATTGCACTGGCAGACTCGGACAGAAACCGCCTTGAGAGACGCGTGAAGGGTTGGGAGAGCTCGCTTAAGAACGGTGGTCTTAGACTGAATGTGGCGAAGACCAAGTACCTGGCCTGCAACTCCAACGACCCCTTGTCCGTTCGCATAGGCGAAAACATGGTCAAGCGCACGGACCAGTTTAAATACTTAGGGTCCATACTTCATGTGTCGGGTGACATCGATTGCGACGTCAAGGCACGCATTTCAGCAGCTTGGGCAAAATGGCGTGAGGTGAGTGGTGTCATCTGCGACCCCAAAATGCTGGTCAAACTGAAGGGACAGGTCTATAAAACCATCATTAGACCTGTCCTTTTATATGGCAGCGAAGCGTGGCCCGTGCTTGAGCGACACAAGCAAGAACTGCGTGTCACGGAGATGAAGATGCTGCGATGGATGTGTGGGGTCACGCGGAAAGACCGCGTGCGTAATTCCCGCATCCGTGGTAGCCTTCATGTCCGTGACATAGCAGACAAAATGCAGGAATGTCGCTTACGTTGGTACGGCCACGTGACGCGTAGACCGGCAAGCTACGTGGGTAACAGATGTCTAGCCATGGCACCCCCGCCGGGACCTCGAAAGAGGGGCAGGCCCAAGAAGTGCTGGCTTGACGTCGTAATGGCTGACATGCGTGCCAATGGACTAACCCACATGGATGCGCAAGATCGGCCGAAGTGGAGGCGGATGACTAGAAAAGCGGACCCCGGGCTCTGATGGGGAAAGCCACGGCAGCAACCGGGACAAACGCTCGGATGATGATTTGTAATAGCATCGTAATATGTAAAGGTAGGTATTACTGGATAATTTTTAATAATTAGTTAAAACAGTATATAATAAGCTATTTAAGTACTACCATTTTCAAATAGATATAGAATATCAACAAAAGTGTGCATTATGTTTATATTATTAATATGTATGTATTTAATAGTTATATATATGTAGTATATCAACTATCTGGTATCCGTAACACAAGCATCGCAGCTTATCACGGAACTGGATGGTGCTGTTGTAAGAATGTCCCAACATACAACATATATACTATTCGTTACTTAGTATCTTTCGACGAACCCGAGCAGAGCGAGGTAATTCGCTAGTTAATTAATATATTTATAACTATTCATAACATTTAATCTATAAAAATTAGGACGCAAATTAACAAAATATACATTAATTCCCTCTTCCTTAAATAAACAGTTTTTGAAATCAATCCTAAATCATGACATTGTTTATTTGTCAAACGTTAAAATAATTTAGACTTACAGACGACAAGAACAGAATGTTATGTAATGTCATAGAGTAGGGAGGGTAGAAATGGCTTATACAAAAGTCAGCATTTGATGCAGATTTAATTTTTTTATAAACAGATATTTTTTAAAACATATTTGTATGTTTATTCTGTATTAAAAACTTTTTTAAAATTCATATTATGTATCATTTTAGTGTGAATTACATCTAAATGATGTTATTTGTTAGATGAATTTAAAAAAAAACTAAAACGACACAAACTACTAGTTTCTGAATATTATTTTAAGTCAATTCATAGTAACAATACTTTTATGGGAAACCCTAGATTGCCTAAATTTAGGTTAAAATTTAATTGTTGGTTTACTAACATTTCCTTTTCTTAGGATATAAATAGTCTTTATATAAACTTTCAAGGAATACGAAGGGCAGGGCGCAGTAGTAAATAAATTATGCAATATAATATGTTAAATGTGTACTTTATGCTTGCAAATACATATTTTTCTTCCAATTTCTCACTCATATTAAGTATTTTCAGGTAAGAAAGAGCATCGCATGTTATTTCCAATATACGATGTTCTAAATGTAACGAATCCGTGAATCTTCGCTTTGACTTGGCAGCCATTAATCTCTGACAAGCTGTAACGTGGTCCACGACGGAAATGCAGATAAAGAAACCCAGCGGACTCAATAAAAAAACTTACTACTATACGTACAAATGTTTATCTTCACTAATATTATAAAGCTGAAGAGTTTGTTTCTTTGGTTGAACGCGCTAATCTCAAGAACTACTGGTCCAAATTGAAAAATTCTTCTTGTGTTAGATAGTCCGTTTATCGAGGAAGGCTATAGGCTATATTACATCACGCTACGACTAAGAGAATTTAAGAATTAATGAAAAATGTTTTAAAAACTGGAGGTATTTGGATTCCAGCCTTTAGAACGCGCGCGAAGCCGCGGAAAAGGCTAGTGTATTATAATTATTACATTTTGGCGCTAAACGTGTGAAGTCATTTTTATAAAATTTTGTACAAAAGTGGACTATGTCCTGAAAGAATATATAGGCTATTAAATACTTAGCTTCGCTTCGCTTGGTTGCATTGCCTTGCGTACGTTAGAAATATAATATAAAATTTAAGATTTAAGCATTTTTCATTGATGAGGTATCCCGCAGTAAAAGTATCTTATTATGTTGAACAGTAATCAAACCATACCAGATTCCATTGAAATCTGTCCAATAGTTTTCGCAATGTATTTACATACAGACAAACATACAACGAGTTTAAGGGAATATCGATAATAATGACTATCTTAATAAGATTTTTCAAAAATATTGAATAAATAGATTTGACTCGGAATTTTATTATATGTATAGATTAAAAATATACACATATATTTTAATTAAACTTTAAATGATTTATAAAGACGTCCAAGTTAAACTATTTAGCAATTTATGCACCAAGTTTTGGCAAGTAGTCGCAAAGCTCCGGCGAGCTTACTGATTGAATAGTACATAGGATTTAAAATTGATAAGCTTTTTAATAGAATACATAAGATTGGGAATTATAAGATATTAAAACTTAAATTTAAGTATAATTGGATTTTGTAAGTTGTAGTTTAGTTATTTAAAAACAAAACTTTTCAGAAACTAATAAGTTATAATTTTATTCAAGATTGAACTTAAAGCTCTTTTATTATTATGTACAAATCACTTTCAACATGCTTATATTTTGATTTCAAAGTGTATGTCTAAGATAACCTATTTAGTATTTAGTACTTCAAGTTTCTTGACACATAATCTTAACAATTACAGGGTTCGATTCCGGACTCTTCAAAACTTTGTGCAGTTAACTTGATATAAATGTTTTATTAACACAGTATAAAAGAATTGAAAATCGATTTGCAATCAGCGAAGACAAGGAAAGTAATTTAAGGCGTATTATATTATTTATCAACTAGCGATTCACTCTCGCTCTGCTCTGGTTCGTCTAGGATACGTTTTCGCTGTTCCTATAGTTTTTTAGAAACGAGATATTTTCCCGCAGTAAACAGTATTCTTTATGTTGATCCGGATAACTAGCTATCATCATATATAAATTTATCAAAATCTGTTTATTGGTGATCTCGTCACGTGACCACTGATAGACAGATAAAATTTTAGAAAATTATTTTTCTACATCCATCATCAATATTGACTATTTCGGTTAGATTTTTCAAAATATATTCAATTTACAGCTTCGACTAAGTTACAATTTTATTGTAAGTATAGAATTAAGACAGATAGAAAATATATTAGTAGTAATTGAATAGTAATCGAACCTACAACTATTCAACACTTATCTAAATAAAAAGTCCTAGCTTTCGCCTATCCTTATCAGTGAAAGTTTATCCCTAACACTACAAATTTAACTCCCTTATCGAGGGAGCACGAATGCATTATGTAAAGCACAACCTTTACGATACCATCTAACATTGCACCCGATTGCTTCAGCTCTAAAGTCACGCCACCTAACTAAATCTAATAGAGGAACTCGTACGTAGTAATATTTTAAGAACATAAGTGGCTTTGTAATTTAAGTTACAAAAAATATTATCGTGTAGAATAAAAAAGAATGTGTTTAGTATTTTACTGTATCTGATCACCTATCACGTCAAAGACTTGTTTAAGTAATAGCTTAAATTAAAATAAGAAAAATATTTCCATCGACTTTTTGTAAATATTTTGTAAGTATAAGTTATATTCGGACAGTAAATGTAAATAAAAATTAATTCTTCAATAAGAATTCTTCAAAAAATCATATAATATAAAGTCTATCTAAAATTAATCAATTAAATATTTTTAGATTTTGTTGGATTCTTGTAACTTTGGGTTTCAATTTCTATTTAAAATAAGCAGTAGCTGCTGAATAACAAATTTGCCTAAAAACTTCATTTAAATAGCATCAGTCGCTTTGGGTTCCATATAGAACACATGGTACATACTGATAGTTTTTATTACTACTATACTACGATATGTGTTTCGGTATATTGGAATTAATTTTAGTTTTCACTTAAATGTAGGTTTATTTTATTCATGTCAAACCTCTTGTTCTTCTTTTTCAACAGATTCTTAACAATATCATATTAAATATATATAACATTGCAACATAAATAAAATCTTTTAAAATATAGCATTAAGTAAGTTATCGCTTCGCTTATCCAGCGACGGTCACTCATGGCCACATATTTCAGTGCTATCGGAGTACGAATGCATTATGTAAAGCGCAACCTTACCGATTGTATCTTACATTGCCGATGCCAGGGGTCTCCTTGGAGGCATGCCAGGGGACTGAGGTCACTCAATGTTTACCTATACTCGTTATTTTCTTTTTATTAAAGGTACGCTTTTGAAAACGGACAAAATAATTATATTTTATTATTTCAATATTAAGCTTTAATACTGCAGTACTTTATAGGTTAAGTGGTTAGTAAAATATAAGCTGGGACTTTTTGAAGTGAAACTTCTTTAGACTCGTTGTGATTTCAAACTCGATGAAACGAAAAAAAAAATAAGTCCATAGTACCAGGCGCTCAGACACGGGGAAGAGTTAGCCTTAGTTAGATCTCGCCCACCGCGAGTTAGTGACATTTCTAACTCTGTCTCTCAACGAGTTTAGACGGGGTTATTTAGTATAAATATAAACGAGATTTAAGAATTAGTTTGCCAAAGAAGTTTTACTTCTGACATGTGTTCTTTGTACACACGCACTTTTTTTTCTATTCTTTTCTTCTATTTATTTTAAATTATTGTATGAGTTTTCAGGTTAGACACGTATGTATGTAGGTACGTAACTTTTAATTATGTCAAACCTAAATGCTTCAAGTGACAATTATTGTTGTAAATCACTCTAAGTCAAAGAGTAGAAAAAACCAGAGATAAAACTTTTTTTGGATTGGTTAGTACTCGTAGTTTTTACCGGAGATTTTTATTCATTATTTACTACAATCCCGACAAAAATACTCTGTGTGTTAATACAACAGATAGGCTATTTTTGCTATAGTTAAGCTGTTACGTCACACCATAAGGAAGTAACTGACATACATATATATTCATACTTCGAATTTTTTGAACATATTATGTGAACGAGATATTTAAAAATTAAGAAAACCGAAGTTTTTCGTATATATTGAAATACTTTTAACAATTTCTATCTGCATAAAAGCTCCGAAACAAATACAAACAAAATATTTAAAACAAATTAAATGAAACAAGTATGGGTAGCTTTATTGCAGTATTTATTAGATTTTTCCTTAAGTGGATGCATGGATAAGGGATATTATTGCTAACCGTCGGACTCTTGGAAAAACTTTTTACCCGCCATTACCCAGCCAACTCTTCCTATTTAAATGTGGTGCAAGTAATGCGCAGTGGAGTTTTTTCGAAACGTGTTGAATATGACCATTAAAATACTTTTATTACTTTATAGTGAATTTACATTTTTATTTATACATATATAGTAACAGTAAGTGATGATATAGGTTTTATATATGATCAGAAGGCTGTTTAAAATATTCAAAGAAATATTAATCGCAATAAACACTAAAGTGTTTGTAATTAACGGATTTAAAAACTATTCTACATTTCACAGAATTTGAAATTGCTAGGTATAATTATTATTATAATACAGCAATATATAAGATACATGATACTTATGTAAGCAAATACAACTGTTAATTAATTTTTTCTCTTCTTTTTGTCCATAGATCCTCTTTTTAGTAGCGTTATCATTAGTAGTGTTATCATTGAATAGAAGCGGTAAACCTTTCATTATATAATGAGTAAAGTCGAACTTTTATGAAGTGGTCACATGGTTATTATTTACAGTCACTGCAATTAAAAAGCCTGAAAATATCTTTAAATTGATTTAATGAAACGAAAAAATTGAAGTATCAGATATCCAAGTTACTTTGGACCATACAAACCCGTTCTTTGCTTATGCCCGAACATATTGCAAGTTCTTTGTAGACTACATATTCGTTTAAGTTGTATCTATCTTTACTTTTATTGGATAAACCTTGTTGAAGTTTTATAATATCCGGGGAAAGTCATTTACACTTTGACCTTCTATAGAAAACTTTCAATAAACAACAAAACAAGCGGAAAGAAAACAAGTGTTAAATGTGGCTTTTGATAAATACTTAGGAGTGTTATTGGGCTAGCTTATTGACTACTAACTTTATTGTAGACGAATGTATAGTGACCAATGCATATTGTATAACTCAGTGGTAACGTGCTAAGACATGACGTGAAGTACAACACGCAATTAGCTAGAGTGTTAGACTATGACTAGATTCCCATGTATTGGAGGGGGCTCGTGCCCTGCGATTGGAACCTTAAAAAAGGGCAAAATACATTATTTAGAAAACATTTGATTCGAAAACTAATGGTACTGCAATGCCTAGATCTAATGTTTTACATCTTAGCGTTTGAGAGATGCTAATCTCTTCAATAAAATACTACATTTTTACTAATAAAAAACCCATTATTAATAAAAAATTGCGTTTTTTTTTATTGGCAATTATATATTTTTATTCATTAGGTTTATTTTATTTATTATTCGTAATGTTCATTGTATAAAATATTCAGCTTACTTCTAATGTCCTGGGAATGGACCTTTCTCTCTCTTGAACGCGACAGTCTTCTATAACGTGAAGTCATAAAAATATAATAGTTAATAAATATTATAAATAACACAGCACTCTTTCAAAGCAATATTAAGAAATAAGGCATTTTCACAGATCACAAAATATTTTAGAAATCGACATTATTTTTATACATACTTAATATTTATCCATACTAATATTATGAACGCGAAAGTTTGTATTGATGGATGAATGTTTGTTACTCTTTCACGTAAGAATTACTGAATAGATTTTAATGAAACCTTACAATAATATAGCTTATACATCAGAATAGCACATAGGCTGCAATTTATAAAGATATTGTATGAATTGTCATAAATATGACGATAAGTGTCAAGTAAGTAGCAAATAATCTACCACCTGCGAGCTATTCTGGCGTGTGCTGCCAAAACCGCTAGAGTTACACATATGTATGATAGAAATGTTTATCTTAAACAAGCGAATCATCCTGATTTCGCTCGGGTTCATCCCTAGATTTAGCGCAAGCGAAGCCGCGGGTTCCACTAGTGAGTTATAAGATGAAATGACATCAAAACAACGAAGAGCTTAGATTAACACTAGTTTAATTATCATCTGATACGGTTGCCAAGTTTCCGGAACAAATTTTCATTTAACGCGCACGTTAGACCACAAACGGAGGTGAAATTGTTTTCTCGTTCAGGTCTAATATAAAGTCAATACTTGTGTTGGTATATTGCACTAGCTTTTTCACGCGGCGTGACTCGAGTTAAGTAAGACTATTAAATAACTTGTATTTTGGCATTTGTAGTGTACTTGTAGGCAGTGGTAGCACAGCGGTATCGCGCTCGCTTGGATAACCGATAACCCAGTGAAGCGGGTTCAAATCCGGGTTTCAAAAATTTTAAATTCAAATTTTTCATATGTAAGCCGTTCCATTTGCCTTACGGTGATGAAAAACATCGTGAGGAAACCTGCATGTCTGAAAAAACCTAGCAAGTTTTCGAAAGACATGTGAAGTCCGCCAACACGCATTATGCCAGCGTAGTGGACTATGGCCTAATCTTCTTCGTACTGAGAGAGGCCCGTGCCCAGCAGTGGGATGTTGAAAAGGTCTATAGACATTGTGGCATTTATAGGAAAGGGATTCTATGGCTTTCCGGATAGATGTTTAAGAATACCTTTCGGGATATACCTGCGAGTAAGCTAACAGTTGGAAATAACTTAACGACCCGAATATGGGGTAGCTATTCGACCCGTATATTAGAATTTTATAAAACGTAAGCGTCGTTTCATCATATCGCGCTCATGCGTGAGTATTGAAGGTATTAAAAAATAAATTAGTTTTTTTATAATAAACTAACGAATTACGGCTATAGTACCGCATTCTATAAATTTGACGAATCCGAATTTTTATGACAATGTTCCACACACGGGAATCAAACCAAGAGCCTGCGGTGTAGTATTATTTCAGTACATATTAGAATACTAAGTTTGATAAAGGTAAATTGTCTAAGCATCAAAGCATGTGTTAGAAATTTAGAAATTATAGAAATAACAAAAGCTTCATACTACTCTCTAATACTTTAATATTAAGAGGAAATATTCTTATTGCTGCCTTATTACTTTATATATTATTAAGATAATTAAGAAATTTAGGAATAGGTAAATAAGACAAAGGGAATTCAGGCAATTACTTTTTTATTTACCACCAGTTCGGAAGAATTAGCCTCTGTCCTGAGAAGAACTGGCGAAAGAAACTCAGCGGGACGATATTATCTTTTGTCATAGTATTTTGTATCTTTTATCTTTTATATATCATAATTAATACAGTCACAATATAGTTTCAACATAATATATAACTAAGAAATATTTATATACCTAACATAAAAACATATCAACAAAAGTACTAACTAGATAATTGGAATCAAACAAATACAATATATGGCTTAACTAAAATACAATTATCACAAATGTAAAATAGTAACAATAACAAGGTTAGAGTACTTAACTTGCTCAGTGAAGTGCTCTGGGCCGTAGTCCGTATACGACTAACTGTTTCACAACTCAATAATCCCTTTTTATATCATCCTAATAAATCAAAGGAGATTCCAGTATAATGACATTAACTATAATTTATTAATTATATTTCTTAAATTCGTTATAATAAATAAATAGTGTTTTTAATATTATTCATTAATAATTTCGTAAAGTTATTTAACTTATAATGACTACCAACAATAATTTATTCAAAAGAATAAAATACAATCAACAATAGTCAACACAACTTCCTTTATGGAACATTTTACTTCTAAAATTGACATGATAATTATTACAAAATAAAGAAAGTATTTCATATTGATTTCCTATTAATAAATTACTATATATTTTACTATAATTCATTACATATTTACTACTTATTCTATCACGGCCATACTGACTTGTGCTTCGTCCTCGAAGTACATAACACAATAAAACAAAAAAAAATAAAAAAAATATAAAATAATGTAACTTAAAGCTAATACATGTTTCACTTATAAGCTAAAACACATAATACAAAATAAAACTAATAAAATAAAGTAACTTAAAGCTAATACATGTTTCACTTATAAGCTAACAATTTTAGCATTGTTAGATGACTCATCTTCTCATATTAAGAGGACATCTTAACAACGGTCAGTGCTTTGACGACAATATTTTCTAGCCCCACACCTGCTGCACATGAGACTGACTAGAACAAAGCAACAGACTTCAGCAGTTCAGCTCCTTCTGAGCTAATACAATATCACTTATAAACTAATAATACATCATTCATTGTTAGCGTCTCACTTCTCACATTAAGCGGACCACTCAACAACGGTCAGTTGCTTTGGCGACAATGTATCTACCCCACACCTGCTGCGCATGTGATATGAGACGGGCTAGATCAAAGCAAAAGACTTCAGCAGTTCAAATGCTCCTTCCGAGCCAATCATTTTCTTACATTTCATATGACACACAGGTCACAACACAATACATAAAAGTATCACACAATCATAGCATTTTTTATACAATATACTTTATATATACACATCATATGACTTTTTATATACATATCATATGACCTTTTATATACATATCATTACATATATTTTATGAATAATTAAAGAAGGTATATTTGTTATACTTGAATCAGAATATGAATTATTCTTATTTTGACATATATATATATACGTTTTACATATTATACATATATGTTTTACACATTATACATATATATACTGTATATTATATACGCAGCTACTTGCATAGACATGTCAGTCCCATTCAACCGCTGCTTACTACAGCGAACACTTGCCAACTACATAGACATACCAATCCCGTCCACCCGCTGCTTGTGGAACAATTGGTACCAAATAGGAGGCCGACCAGCGGAAGTGCCAATATATACATATTATATCCTCTATAAGAATATATTTCATTACAAACAATTTAAAAGAATTAATAACAGTACATCAACACAGAACAAGTAAAACTAATTACTTAATACGACATCTTTTCTTTTATTACACCACATTAAATATTTTCCGATACGATATATAACAAATATTTTCTTGTATCCATTTTATCCATATACTTGCAACAATTACATTTCTTAAATTACCTGAAGCTAACCGTTAGAGCACAGCGGTCGTTGGAAATAATCAAAAAGATCTATGATCTTGGTAAACGTGGTAAACACTATAAATTCTAAATCTTTCCTTTAACGTTATCAAAGTATAGTTTATATTTTTACTTAGAGCAGTTAAGACTTTAAAATGTTTGTATGACTTTATATTATGTATAATGTTTGTCTTATTAGTATTAATTATAGCTATATCTTCCATAATTCGTTCGGCCATTCTGGTAACTTATTTCAAATAGTAGATTAATTAATGTGGACACAACTGTTGCCTGACCATTACTATTTCTACGAGTAGGTGTGTTAGTAGTCATCATGTGTTTTTTTTGGTAATTATATATAGGTACTCTTTATAGTTTATTGTACACACACATAAAGAAAGAAAAATAAGTAAACTAAAGGTGTAACAAGAAATATCCGTGTTGAAATTGACAAACTGTAAGGGAAGGGTGAGAAAAACAAATCTAAAACATCAAAATTATAATGATTAGTTTTTTTAAAAAAAAAGAGGGGAAAAAGTAAATATAAATAAATAGAAATATAAGTACAAAAGGATTACTTAAAAAACTATAAATATTATATAGTTGTAGTTTTATGTTCAACCTTAAAATTGTATGGAGCAAAAATTTTGTCACATCAATAAAAACTGAAGAGGGTGTAGTGAATAGCGTATTTGTTTTTAAATTACATATCAACTCAAATGTATAATTACTATTTGCAAAATTAAGTTATACAAGCACTACGTAAAGCAAAATAAAGGTTAAATATATTGTTTAATTAATAATTTAAATTAATAATTAGGTACCATAAACTGTGACCATCTGCTGTCACAAATTTCTATTTTTATACCAATAATTAAAATCCTTAGGCAACCAATACATAGAATTTTAAATTATCCGGTTGTACATATCGTTCTTGGAGCCATTTCCCCAATGAGAATTTAATAAAGAGAATAATAATTCCAATAAGAATGAAATTAAAATGTGTCATCTGCATAATTATGCTAAGCAAAGTAATGAACATAGATATATAAGCGATTATTTATCTAGATTTTTTTAAAGAAATTTAGAAGTCACTTTTTATTAAAACAAAATTAAGTTTCTCATCATTTAATTTTTTAATGTTCAATCTATTATGCTTTCTTTTGTTTCAATTAGTTATTTAATTTAATTTATTATTACTGATTATACACTGTTGGTAATCCTATTTAAATAAATAAAATCATAGAAACCCCATAATTGGTCGTTTGTTTAATATTGCATATTAAGCACAGGTAATTTAACTAAAGAAATAACTTTAGATTTACTATACGCCTAACGCCGCTGCGAAATACGAGTCTACGCAAATACTCAATATAATTAATCTTCAAAAAAGATACATTTCAAATGTTACAAATGAACTATATTTTCGGATTTTGTCACGGATTTATTTTAAATTTTGACGTTCGAATGCTTTACAGCAATCATGGTCACAGGAGAGACTAAGGTATTATTATATTCCTGTTACAAACAGTGCCTATCAACAATTTACAAGAAATCCAAAATGGCACCAAAGTACCCTACAAAATATACATCTTAATTCTCAACATCTTAAGTATTATAAATATTATTTAATATTATTATAAATATGGCAATATTATTAACTTATTTTAACCACTATAATTGTAATTATTACAATATGTCTGTAATATATTTTATTAAATATTATGTAGTGTTACTATTATTAAAATATGTATATTGTGTTATAATTAATAATTTATATTATAATTTATTTAGAAATATTGAGCAACACTACTGCAAACTAAAAATATAATATCAATCAGATCTTACTGTGCTCTATTCACAGAGACCCCTTCATGTTCTTTTGAATTATATTATAGTTATTTATAAATTGTACAATTGAATTAATATCAGTTTGTGTGCCAGTGGGTACGTCAGTCTAAAGTTATCACAGGTTCGGCAAGCAGTTATATAGGGATACAATTTACAAGATTATAGAATTTAAATTAATGTCAGTCTGAATCTATCACCGGATCGGAATGCAGTTCTTATTTTTTTTTTTAAAATACCTCTAAGTAATTCAAGACAGTACACTATTTTGACTTCACTTAGCATCAGGTACCTCTGAGCTATCTGTCGACCAACACTAACGGGTACACGCTACTTGATCCAATATTTATTTTGGTGGCTACTAAAAAAAATAAATTTGGTTTGGTTACTAAGAAAATAAATGGACGCTCTGTAGTCTAAATACAGTCTATAGACTATTACAAAGTTTTCTTTTTGTATAAGGAGGACAAGGCCAGCAAATCTTTTATCTAACAAACTTAGTACTATTTCTTAACCTTTTCTGGATCCTATAATGAATCAAGTTAAAACCAAATTTATTATTATTCCCAGTCTTAACAAATCCAATGCTAAAACTAAAATTTTTTTTTCGAGTCGTGTGAAGTTTCTATAGAAAGATCTAAATCTAGTTTTTTTTTGTAAAGTCATCTTAAACTCAGAATTACCGACCTAGATCTATTTTATAGTTCAATACATAAATTCTTACATTAAGCTGGTGATGCTGGTGTTAGCAAAGTTTTTTTTTTTACCGTCAATTATCAAGAAATACATAAACCGCATGGACTTAAATTGCTCACGACGCATTGCCGGGGGCTTTACATAATATAAATGAACAGTAATTTAGATTTATGATTTTTTTAATCACTGAGTAACGTTTTGTATGTAGATAATAGACTGCAAAGAATTAATTATTAAAATTCGTGTATGTTACCGTAACACGAAAAGTACTTGACCGATTTTAACCAAATGTGGTAGTGTTTACTTATCAATAAATAAAAGTATTTCATTCTGGTATCTCTCATAAAAAAAAGCTGCTAACGAAAAAAAAGAAAAATCAATTTGAATTGAACTAGTATTATTATTATAAGTTTATCTATAGCAACGGTAAGATTAAGAAATTGCTAATAATCGCTAATGCTTTGCTCTAAAGTAGTTCCTTGATTTATCTTAAAAAAAGAAATAGATACAAGTAAATGATATTATTTTAACTCAATCGTTCTATATTTTATATAGATATTATTTTGTCACAACTAATTTGAGTTTTTTTTTCTGATACTATATTTAAATTTTAGACGAGTTTTTATATTGTCAATATAATCTGGTAAAGTTACAAGCTAGTATTTCTATGACTAGATTCTTCCATGAACAGTCTTCTGCAGGATTCCAAAGTCTTCACCCGTAGTTACAGACACTTCAAGGCCTTACCTTCTTCAGCAAATACCTCTGTGCTGCTCCAGCAAATTCCTTTTGGACCCGATGTTGCTGCATCGAGACACGGCACCCAGGTACAGGTTGTAACGACGTCAGCATCCCAACGAGCCCGGAAACAGCATTCTTGATCGCCTTAAGAAGTTCTTTCACAGGATGGAGCGGGAAATTGATCTGAAACTAAGACATGTATTAGAACAGTGGACACTATCCCACTTCTGATGTTAGAAATTTAGAAATTATAGAAATAACAAAAGCTTCATACTACTCTCTAATACTTTAATATTAAGAGGAAATATTCTTATTGCTGCCTTATTACTTTATATATTATTAAGATAATTAAGAAATTTAGGAATAGGTAAATAAGACAAAGGGAATTCAGGCAATTACTTTTTTATTTACCACCAGTTCGGAAGAATTAGCCTCTGTCCTGAGAAGAACTGGCGAAAGAAACTCAGCGGGACGATATTATCTTTTGTCATAGTATTTTGTATCTTTTATCTTTTATATATCATAATTAATACAGTCACAATATAGTTTCAACATAATATATAACTAAGAAATATTTATATACCTAACATAAAAACATATCAACAAAAGTACTAACTAGATAATTGGAATCAAACAAATACAATATATGGCTTAACTAAAATACAATTATCACAAATGTAAAATAGTAACAATAACAAGGTTAGAGTACTTAACTTGCTCAGTGAAGTGCTCTGGGCCGTAGTCCGTATACGACTAACTGTTTCACAACTCAATAATCCCTTTTTATATCATCCTAATAAATCAAAGGAGATTCCAGTATAATGACATTAACTATAATTTATTAATTATATTTCTTAAATTCGTTATAATAAATAAATAGTGTTTTTAATATTATTCATTAATAATTTCGTAAAGTTATTTAACTTATAATGACTACCAACAATAATTTATTCAAAAGAATAAAATACAATCAACAATAGTCAACACAACTTCCTTTATGGAACATTTTACTTCTAAAATTGACATGATAATTATTACAAAATAAAGAAAGTATTTCATATTGATTTCCTATTAATAAATTACTATATATTTTACTATAATTCATTACATATTTACTACTTATTCTATCACATGCATATTTGAAGTACACGAGGTATTATGTGTTTACGAAACATCAATGCAATATTAAGGTCTCTCACGTCATTACCATGACAAACGGCTTGATAATTAGCATTAAACTAAAACATCATTAGTACTTGAGCTCTAGCGTCTAGTAATTAACTATTCAAATCGCTGTCTGATCTGAATATTATTATGGACAACACTTAGCAACGTTAAGCTACTTATAATATAGGATTTGATACATTTTATTCAATGTTCGTGTTAGCGAGTTTGATTTCGGCTGTGTACTGTTTTTTAGGGTTTTAAATGAATTCTAAAACTGATGTTTCCCTTTTTTTTAAATGTATAGAATTTGTAGTAAAATTGAAGAAAAATGTATTTCAATTCAATTATTTCCTTTAATGGCTTCCAGGAGTGCCGGTTGGGCACAGTTGAGTTCGCCAATGTCACGTAGAAAAGAAAAATGTGTTCCAGTAGAATTGAAATTTAAAAGTTTTAATTTTTTTTTAAACTTGAACAAAATATGGACTGAGACGACGAATAACAGACGCGGTACCATTGGCTTCACATAGCATCAGATGAAGGAAATCACGAAAACAATTATAAATATTGAATGTAAGAAATACAATTTTATATAGGTTTCCTATAATTGACGCACTTGCCCCATGAGTAAATCCCTAGAATATTGTCTTTGCTGGTATCTAATCTATACATAGTATAAAACAAAGTCGCTTCTCGCGTTTGTACGCCTAAATCTTTTGAACTACGCAACAATTTTTTATGTGGTCTCCATTAATAGATAGAGTAACTCTTTTGAATTAAAGGAAAAATCAGATAAAATATCTAATTACTCCACTAAAAATCTATACCAATCGTTGAATCGTATCTAGGGATGAACCTAAAGCGAGAGTGAGTCAAGTCTAGTAACTAAAAATATACTACTTAGTATATAAGAGATAAAACCAGGATAAATTGCTAGCTAAAAATAAACTAACGAAGTGAACATCAAGCCGTTAAAATATACAGTATGTAATAAAACTGTGACTTAACGTTTCGTCGCTGCACTTTCGTAACGAACGACCACAAAAAAGTCAGCAAGCGAGTGCAATTCGTCGATAACAGTGAGTTTCTACTTGGCGTTGCTGAATACTTTATGATCTAAGAACATGAAATGACTAGATGAGGTATCAAATCAAGATGCATGTTAAATGTAAACCTAATGTAAAGATTGAAAACACCATGTAAAAAAATGTAACTAATTACTAAATACTATTAAAAGATACTTAAAAAAATAAGAAATAAGATAGAATTTATGAATATCCTATTAATACAGGAATATTTGTAAAATATAGCCATTTTTTTTTATTCTTCTAGAGATCGTTCTCAAAAACGTCTAACACGAATTAACGATGGGAACTTGCAACATAGGGGTTTCTGGGAGCGAAAATTCGATCTCGTTAGATCGGTTTCATATGTGGGATTACTTTTAACTGTATATTTATTATGGTTCTTAATTTCACCGCCACCTTCGCCGTCTAAATGGTCTGATGATGAAGCGTCGGCTTACTATGTTAGAAGTTCTTGTAATCTTTTTTTATCCTTACTATTCCTTACTAATATTATAAATGCGAAAAAACCGCTGTATGTCTGTCGCTTTTCCTTTAATTATCCTAAAGAGGGTACTTAGGTACCTAGGTACCAACCCGAGCGAAGTATCGCTAGTATATTACAAGAATAACATTGTTATAACAATCTTATATTATATATTACTATAAGACTATATATATATATATATATATATATATATATATATATATATATATATATATATATATATATATATATATATATATATATCTTACCCTAAAACTAATGCATTATGAAATAAAGTTAAATTAAAATGAATAATTTATATTGATGCCAGTTTTAGGAAACGTTATACTCTATAATAACAAAATCCATGCTACATATTTCGCCTGCAGCGTATGCGAAAATGACAGAATAGAGGTAATAATTTCTTATTATTGTTTATTATAAGTTTATCAAAAATATTTTCAGTTAATATAAGCATATTTTTATTTAAATATTAAGTTTTATGTCACCTCAATCAAGTTAATTTGTATTTACTCAATCAATATTGAGTGTACCTCAATTAAGTACAGGTAAAATTATTGTTTTTTGAAGTATAATGACAGATGATGATGATAACTCGGCTAACTTTTGAAACAGCTGTCTCTACAAGACTAAGGATGCTCCTAAACGGGCAAACGAAACAACATTAGAACTGGTCGGGAAATATTGCAGAAAATCGATCGCTCAGCGATTGTCCGGTAATATCGGCCATACGCGGCCATACCAAACATGATTGCCGATATGGCCGGGACAGTACTGCAATATTGCTTGCAATGTTGCCACTCTATTGCAGCCTCATATTGCCCGAAAACGAATGAAGGTTCCGCTTAAAAAACACAACCCCGAGCGAAGTTACGGTGCGTTATTAGTCTACATTTTTAAAAATCAGTTGCTGTGATCCGATTTGAATATATTTTTTAGTTTAGTTAAGGATTTATTAGGAGTGCTTCATGTATGATAATATGGAAAATGCAAAACATTGGGAAATAAAACACTAACAATTTATTATGTATGGGAATCAATAACAATTAAAACGCACCTAAGACAAACCGAGCGTACGACTGTAAGCTCCTTATACTTTATATTTCAAAGGTATTTGTGTCCACAATAAAATAAAGAAAATATTTCAAATCGAAACCCTAGTTATAACAGACATCGCAGCTAAATATCTGTTTTTAGAAGTGTTTCCTTTTAAACCTAATTTTTACGATAAGAAGCAGGGAAAATTGGCTTCCGACCTTATTCTGTCATTTTTTACCTGCCTAATGCCCTTTATCATTTTAACTCGAATCTCACTCGATAGCAATATCTATCTAAAATGTAACCTATAATAAAATAAAAAAAGGCTAAATAGGTATACGTAATCGAAGTATTTTGAACATAACAACACACAATAGTCATTTTCACGCAAATAAAATCTTTGTAAATCTTTTAAAATCAATCAATTGAGATCATTAACTTGTTTTTCGATTTTTAGGGGGTTTTATTTTGATATTCGTTCTTAACTTTAAAGCAAGGTCCTGCGATCAAATCGAAAAGTAAGTTGTAATTATTTAATACTAGTTTACAAAATATAAAAAAAATCATGTCCTTCCAGTGAATTTCATATCGTTTTATTTAGCGACAATAACTAAACACAAGCATATATTTTTTTTATTTTTATGACGTCAAAGAATCAAGTTATCAACACATTTTATTTTAAGACTACCCACAAGTTGGTTCTGAATTCATCTTAAAATTTTGCTGCATTGTAGTGTTCAGATAAATAAATATTTGTTTTTAACATGTCGAAAAGATTGTGAAAAGTACATCCTGACCGTTTTTGTTACGTTTGTGGTGAACTTATTATATATCTAAGAAAAGATATCCCATAACGGAATATCTGAAAGACTTAGCTTTAGTAGAGCGTAGCTTTTAAGCATTTGTTCTCAATTTTTCCTAATCTTTCTGAGGCGAAACTAAAAGAAGGTATTTTTATTGGACCGCAAATCAAAAAAAATTGAAAGATGAGGTATTTGAAAACAGTCTTTCGGATACTGAAAGATCTGCTTAGAATTCACTACGACTTGTTATAAAAGAGTTTTTGGGCAACAAAAAAAATGAAAATTACAGACAGTTAATTGCTGATTTATTACATAATTTTCAACCAATGGGTGTTAGCATGTCTCTGAAAATTCATTTCCTTCATTTGCATCTTGATTTCTTCCCTGAAAACCTCGGAGAAGTTAACGACGAACATGTAGAGCGTTTTCATCAGGATTTGAAATTTTTTGAACAAAATTATCAAGGGTACTGGGACCAAGTCATGTTATGTGATTATTGCTGGTCTGTTATAAGAGACACAGACTCAAATAATTACAAGAAAAAAGCTAATGCAATTCATTTTGATTTTTTTTTTACATATTTTTGGAGGCATTTTTTTGTACATCAAAAATAATAAATATTGTGGAAACGTGACGTGTTGGATTTTTTTCATATTTTTTTTTAAACTCGGTGCATCTCAAATGATATGAAAAAACACTTTTCATTTCAAGGACAAAAATTATATATAATTAATAAAATAATAAGCAAATATAAGAAAACCCTTAGTTTGAAAACCTCATATCGAACAGGCGATTCTTTGCACAGATTATGGAACGCGATGGGGAGAGTAGATTCAGAAATTCGCAACGCAAGAAAATATTGTCTATTAATACAATCAAAGAGAACGAAATTATTCCATTTGGGGAGCAAATTTCACGGCGATTTCCCCGAATAAAGCGAAGTTATTTAATCAAGGCCTTAAAGGTGGGACTTTCTACCGTTTGCTTATACTTATACAACTATGTACGTTTGAGTTCGTTGGAATTAAATTTGGACTTCACACTTATTAATTTATAATATACTAAGAAACTAGTTAGATATCGTTATTTTGTTTGGGTTCTTAGGTATGTATTATGTACTATACTATAATATACTATACTAGCTTCCTTATTTCTTAGGTGCCTTTTAACGGATAGTATTTGTTTATCAAAGATGAAGCATTTCCCGCAGTAAAACGTATTCTATATGTATATAATTATGACCTGGAAAATCAGCTATCATCATCAAAATATGTCCAATGGTTTCTTGTGATTCGGTCACAGACAGAAATATCTACAAAAGTATAAATATGTTATCTAACTTAGTCAAATACAACTTAGTAAATTAAATATTTTTTGGTAAATCTAACTGAAATAGACATTATTATCGATAGATATAGAGGCCAAATCTATTGTTTTTAGAATTTTTGTCTGTCTCTGACCGCATCACGAGAAAGCCACTAGATGAATTTGGATGAAATTTGGTATGATGATAGCTTCTACAGATAGTTACCCGGGTCAACACATAGGCTTTTTATTTCGCGAAAATATCTCATTTCTGAGAAACCTCAACTAACCGTTACAAACCGTCTATAAAACATCATACGGTATGTGAAATATATCTTGTCTATCGGGTCTTTATAACGCAGACGGAGCCGCGGGAAATACCAGTGCTAATATAAAAGTTGTTAAATAAGTTAATATAATTATTTCATAAACAAATTATAAACACTTTTATTATTAGAATGATGTGTTCTCCCGTAATTGGTAGTTCATAGTCATTTTAGATGTAAGGCATATTGAGTTAGATGTAAGTTATATAATGTACAACTGTTGGAGATTCGCTAACAATAAATAATAAATTATTTGCTATACTAAATAGCTATTTAATAAAAAAATATCTTTCAACTTGCTTTTTATTATCGCGCTATTAAGCGCCTAATTAAGCTAATTTGTGTATGTCTCACATATACACAAAGTTACATACTAAAATATTCGTATTATTTACGATATTAGTATTAGAGATTGCAATTATAATACGAGATTCCTTATTTGCGATGAAAATACAGGACAGTATTGAGGATATTATTTTTATTAAGGGATTATTAAGATCATTAAGCCTGATCACTCGAGTAATCCCACCCTTATTGGGTATTGGTCATAATCTTTAATATCTTATCTTACTTGTACGAGTTGAAGGTAATCGGACGATCTATTGATCTATGTTGTTATACGCTTATTTGGAAGTCTTCTAATTATTTTTCTTGATTGATTATGTTAGACGATAAAATATTTGTTTACACTTTTTAATTATTAATTTAGTCCAATAAATGCCTGAATATCTGTTAGATGTAGGCTATTTTTAGTCACCAATTGTACAAAATAAATGCTAATATAATAGCTATTACTGTTAGATGTAGGCTATTTTAGTCACCAAGTACAAAGTATTGTAAGACGTAATAATACTTTGAAATTTTGATTTATTATATACAGGGTTCTTTCGTCGGAAATTTCATTAAAAATATAAAATGGCGATTACAGATTCGATTTCCGTCGGCGGTTTTTTTCGTTTTTGGTTATAACAATTTTATTTAACTGATAATGCAGGTTGTCTGAAATTGTTAGACTTTGGTTGTAAACTAGCGTGTATCTACTACACATAGGTAAGGGAAGTTTGAATCTATATGTACATAATCTATACTAATATAAAGCTGATAAGTTGTTTGTTTGTATGCGTAAAATAATTTTTATAACTACTAACATTGATAATTATTAATATTAAATAATTATTAATATTACCTTTGTCAATTTATTTAGGAATATTATAGGACATCTGACATCACGATATCTACCTTTAGGGCCTTTTACAATGAAGCAATTAGAAATAAATAAACTACGCAAGGAAGCCGCAGGCAACGCCGTATTCTCATACAATAAATAGCTTGAGTCAAAATGGTATACTCTGAATAGTTATGAAATAGGTATATAAAGTCATATTATTACGTTGATCTTGTAAAATATTTTTCTTAATATAGGTTCAACAGACAGCTGTTTGTAGTGGATATGGACCCGGTTTACTTGGTTTTTGGCGAAAATACGAGAATGTCGCATTCAAATTTTAATAATTGAAGTTCCAATACAAGTAAGAAAGTAATTTGTTATGATATTTTAAAGGAAAAATGAAATGTTCAACTTCTAATTAAAAGAGAAATTACAAAGAAACTCATTTCTATTGCTACTTCAACTTGACTAACGACTGTCCCACTTGACCACGTGACTGCTTAGAACGAGTGCCGGCGGACAGCAGGTAAGTTGGAGTAATTTGGTTAATTTGTGCCTATGTTATCGCGGGACAAACGGTCGACGAGATAGGGCGTAAGCTGCTGGCGACGTGCCAGTCTGTGGCATCTGGGCGTGAGGTTAAAGATACTAGAAGCATTATAAATGAAACTATATTTTCGGATTATGTCGCGGATTTATTATGATTTTTGGTTTCGTCTCTCCCGTGACCATGATTGCTGTAAAGCATTCGAAATGTCGGGAACCAAAAATCATAATAACCAAAACTTAAGATCATAATCATATATAGTGAACCGGGGCTATTGTAGCTCCGGGGCTATTGTATCTAATCACTTTATCTTCTTTCACAAGTCGGTTAAAGGAGTAACGACACTACTAGTTGATAGAGAAACTAATGCTTAAAAGAGTGGATCATAGATTGTAGTTGTATCGCGTCTACTTTTTTACTGATGGCGCATTATTTTTGATCGACTATTTTTCATTGAGAGCGCTGAATACCTACTGTTGTGTTTTAGTGGATAAAATTTTAATGTGAACCTTAAATAACAAACTTTATGGAAATTACAAAGATAAAGAATAATTGCTTGTTAATTGATAATTAATTTCTTTCACTGCCGTAGTTATCTAGAGTTATTTATGAAGATACAATAGCCCCACGAAAATTTTTACAGAAGTCTCTTGTATCTTCAATGAAAGATACAATAGCCCCGTAGATTTTAGTATGGAAATAAAAGTATTAGTGACGCCAACGTATTTTTTCTATCGATAAAGTAAAAAATACTGAATTTGCGAGTAAATGACTGTAAAAGTTTATAATTTACACTATTATATATTAACATAATTTTTTATAACTACAATTTACTTTTAGATTGTGCTTACCATCGTATAATTTAATAAAAATATATACCTAAAACTGTCCCAACATTTATATTTATTTATTTAAATCGCTTAACAGTTGACGGAGCTATCGATGAACATACATAAAAAAATATATTATACAGCTGTGGAACATATAATGTCTTCGAGTTTTAATCTAAACTAGCGGACCCGCGGTTTCGCTCGTGCTAAAAGTACAAAAACTATTTTTGTTTTAATGGTAACTTATAAGGTACCAACGATTGATTCCCCATTTAGTTTAGTTTAATTCTACTACTTTTAACCAATTACAGTGTAGTTTAGTTATTGAGTCTTTCTGGTTAGTAAGTCTTAGTAATCGCCCAGAGTTGGGAAGATGGCGATGTGTCACCCCCGAGCCTCGGAGAGCAGTCAGTCAGCGTCAGTCCTGCGCCTTAGCTCTCACTAGTCGTGTCGAACAGTCGTCTCACCGGAGTATGAAAGTGATAAGAATAGAAAATGCATTTGTGTCTGCGCGTACACTTGCACTGTAATATTTCCTGCACAGTTGAGCTAACTCAATGAGATTGGACGCCGTGGCCGGAATCAGTCAGAGAATAATATTCCTGAGATAATAAAATGTTTTATATTATCTTTGTAGTCCATGGTATCGGCTCAGCTCATTTTGTATGAACGCGCACATCGATTAGCACGATGTTGCACAGTTTTGCTGTATACATTAAGAGTTAGCAAAATAAACTGGATTTGAAATGTCACCATTTTTATTATTATTAGATAGAATGCGCTTAACGACAATCAATGCTAGGAAGCACTGATGAGGTCTAGGTTGGAGCACGTTTGCCTTGGAGATTCCTATTCCCTCTTGCCTTGAAGTGGCAGAAAAGACGGATGTAGGAAGGGTGTTTCACAATTTAGCAGTTTGTATCAGAAACATTGAACTAAAACGTTTCGTGAGTTGGTTGGATTTCAACCACGAAAGCTCTACTCTCACGTAACTTTAACTCAAGCACTCACTACTGTCTAATCGGGTTCTTTTTGAGGTGAATAAACACGCCTGTTTTGGTGGTATTAAACTTAACTAAATTGGCATAATTCTAGTCGGACACCTCAAGTCAACGCGATTGACCAAAACCTCTCTTTGCTCAAGGATCTTAGTAGCACTGGTTCTAGAACTAGATAAGTATCTATCCGCAACAGCGCTGTCATCAGCGCATCCAAAGATACCGGGTTTCTGAAGATCGTTGTTGAGTAGCAGGAAGAGTGATGCGGGAATAACGTATAAGCAGCCGTCATCGACCCGAAATGATCTCTCTCTCAGAAAATCAGACATCCAGCTACAAAACCCAGTGGTTATTTCATATGCCGGAAGCTTAATGATAAAAATGCCATGCTAGACATCAAGCCATGCCATGCAAGACAGGTCAAAAGCCTTCGAAATATCGAGAGAAACGGCGAGTACCTCACCGTCTTTTCGATGGCTTCATTCCAAGCGTATATGATATACACTAGAGTACATATAAATTGAATTCAAGTGCCTGTTTCTAATAATAACCGTGTGGCACCGGCAGCGTAGAATGTTGCCCTCCTTCCTACATCATGGGTGTCATAAGAGGTGATTAATTTAGGAAACTGGGGAACCGTTTACCAGCTTATTAGGTTACCCGTAGTAGGGCGTAGGTTAGGGCTTGCGGAGATTGGCACCGACGGGATCCTCTAGGGGCCCGCCACTGGTAGTGTATGTCGCATGAGATGAACGTCTCAAATGAACGAGAATGTCACTGCAGGAACCCGACGGACTGGCTACCGAGCGGCAACGTACTGTGAGTTCCTGCTGCTTGAGCCAACTATAACTGTTACGGAACCAAACCTGGTAGATCAGGTTCGGTATATTCAGCGTTTAAAATACAGCGCTCGAACTATTATGACGTAAGGCTGTTTCCGAGGTGACAAATCCAACCAAAGAACAAATCGTGCCTGCGACGGCCCATTAAGACGGGTGAGAGCTTTAAACCAGTGAGTCCCACATGCAAAAAAAGTTCGGATCCTGATTGTTTGCATCACTACTGGCTTAAGGGCTTTTCGATTTTACCATGCGACCTTTGCTCGACAATTCCAGGAAGCTCTCGAGCAGAGGACGCTCACGTTCCTTTTCACTACTGGGATCACTCACCTAGCTCCAAAGTCGGATGCCCGGATGCCTCTGATCTAGCTAAGTACCGCTCCATTACGTGTCTTACGACCATCTTTGAGACGATAAGATCCGTCATGAGCCTCAAGATATCCCGTCATGTAGACGAAAATAACATCATTCTGGGGTAGCCATTACACTAAGCAGATTCTTCCCATCGATTCCGTTGCGAAGCAATTGGTCAAACGCAACCGCCGGAACTTCTCTGCTGACTGGTTCGACTATAAGAAGGCGTTAGACTCGGTGTCCCATTCAATATTCTTGAGGGTCCTTGAGGTGTACAAAGTTGATGGTATAGTTTGAGACTTCCTCGAGGAATTTGGTTTTGCCCGTCTCTAAACCAAGCTCAGTTTATTGCTGGTTTTCAATTTCGGAGAGGAGGGACAAGAGAGCTTTACCTTCTGTATATTTATAACCTCAAACTGCTGGCACCCAACGCCACTCACCTGCAGAAATTACTGAAGATCACCACTGAATTTAGTAATTCTATCAGGATGGGGCTTGAGCTAGACAAGTGTGCATCTGATGAGGGAGCAGGTTAATCATTCGGCTGAGATAAATGTCGACCCTATATAAACCGAATAAGGACCCTTTCTGAACCTGAATCGTACCGGTATCTGGGTATGTCGCAATCAATAGGGGTGAATGAGATGAAAATGAAACAGTCTGTTAGCGAAGCCTTTTTTGGTCATTTGGCAAAAATTTGTAAAAGCTTTTTGTCGGGTGCTAATAAAGTCCGAGCCTATAGCGGCTTATACCCATTCTCATGTGCACTTTCGGCGTGCTTAAATAGACTTACACTGAATTTGAAACCCTGGATAGAAGAGTCTGCACGACTTTGACTCTTTAACGCATGTGGTGCACCTAAAATCGTATGTAATAAGGTTGTATATGCGGTGGTTGAAGTGTTTTGAGCGTCAAAACCATGCATAATCGGGATATAGTAAACGTTAGTTACATACTTCGAGACAAAGAAAGAGTCGTGCAATGGACGTAGAATATGATAAAGGACTCACTCCCCTATTCTTAGCCAAAAACAAGTGGCCGGCCCCGGTCGTACTTAGCACCTCTGACCGTGAGATCGTGTGGAAGGAGAAGGAGTTGCACGTACGCTTATTTAAAGCTCTTAATGAGCCACACGTACATAAAAAGCGTCCGTGTAATGGCTGCACTTCGGTGACCTCTTTGGGAAAACCAAGGGTTTTGTCTGTACAATACAGGATCAGGCAGTTAAGACGCAAAAATACCGAAAGTATTAAATAAAGTATTATGAAGGACGTCTATCGAGTTTGTCGCCATCCCGGTGAATCACTCAAGCATGTGCTTTCGGAATATTCAGCGCTCACTAGCACTGAGTATCTGCACGGGCACAATCAAGCAGCCAAAATCCTTCACCACGAGCTTGCCTCGTAACACAGTCTCCTGGATGAGAGGCTGCCGAACAAAACAAGCGTAACATCTGGCTCTATTGCAACCGGTCCATCACAGCTCGACGGATCGTTAGTAGAGAAACAAACTGGCCAAGGGTAAGATGCAAAGAAATGCTGCAACTCGTCCCAATCTGCTGACTTGCCATCTGAATCGCCACTACCCGCCTCTTTTTTTACTGAGGAGTCTGGAGTCAGAGGATAAGCAGATTTCACGATACAGTTGTCTGAGGTTCCCAAGGGAAAAGAAACTGAGACTGAGAAAATTTCAGGATCAGTTATATGCAGAAGGTTCAAGTAATTTGCTTTTTTGATGTTCGGTTTTCCGTCCTAACTGTGAGATAGTGATAGTGCGAAAAACGCCTCTCCCAGCATGATCAGTTTCTATGAATAGAAACAGCTACTGCTGTGGTGGGCATGAAGCCTCCCAGAAATACCATTTGAACGGTTGGATATCGATGTTGAACGATGTCAGCTTTTTCTTTTAGGTAAATTGAACAACTTAGTTGTCTTCCGATCACCGCTATGTGACTGTTCGACACCTAACAAAACCAGTATCGACCAAGCACCACAAAACCGAGAAGAAAGTACAGAGACGTTGGTAGCAGATGTTATTACGAGCGTACAAACCGGACTCGCTTCGAGGTTCCGCGGGGTTTAAAATTTTTCTCAAGTCCCCGGGTACATCCTGGGCTGGCAGGGCTCTTAATTTGCGTCTCCTTGAGAAAGAGTATATATGTCTTAGCGATCTCAAGGTGGTAGTGGACCGCATAGAGATAAGAGTATAATGCTCGAATTTTAGAGAAGCACACTGAAAAGGAGAGAATTAGCAGTCGCTGCTTAAAATCATTTCTCTTTTGGCTTTTGATGAGTCAGAGCTGCATTCTTGATAACATGACCCTAATTGGAGCAGTGTTAATGGTAGATTTAACTGAAGACCACACTTACGCCAGAACCCTCCTGGATATCACCCGCAACCGGCACGATGAAAGTCATCCCAGAATTGTTCACCAAAGGTTGTGGTGCAGCTTTTCTCCAAATTAAGCCACCAAAACTCAGGTCAGAACCTGTCATTGAAATGCAGCACAACTGTACAGAATCATTTTCCCGCGTATAAATCAGCTAGCGACCATCGCACCGGAACTCAAGCCAACCCTTGATGCGACGAACCATGCTACAGGATGATTTGGCAGTTCGTCTTTGCTCGCTGGGTAGTGTTAGCCATGGCCAAATTCTACCACCTATTATAATGTTGTTCAATTAGCATTACCCAGGGGTCACGTGGAGGGTAGTTAGAATAAGAAACCGATTCCGATATGACCTAATGATATAACTTTAAGGAATACACGCGTTAAGTCCCGTTATACGATATATGATATAGTTATGAAACGCGAAAGCTTAAAAAGTTATATTGCAAACGGAGTTGCCGGAGTTAGCATCTAAAGTTCGTCAGCTAGAGTGTTGGCGTCGGAAGAAAGTGCGTCTTGAAAAATTGTTGACATTTTTAAAAAAGTGTCGCGATTGGAACTTGCTACCTACATGTGTTCGTATAAAACCACGTAGTGATATAGCGGATTCTGACCGTATTCTAGGCAATACGAGTGTCCGCCTGCTACGCCAATTGATTCGAAATAGCCACAAGGATTTAAATGATATACAGTGTAAATTATACGCGTTACACTTGGATTGCAGTGTTGTTATGTCGGATGGTGATTTTGAGTTGTGTGACCGCCTTACCTACCTACAAGCTCAGAGATTATTTGATTTGTCTAGTAGCAAACACAACCGAAAATTTGAAAAGCTACTTTCACGTAAGTCAACTTTAGAACATACTGACCGTAAAGCTAACACGGTGATTAACATCTCGAACAGAACTCTTGATGAATCCACTTTATCAGTACTGGAAAAAGGTTTGAATTACGCACCAACACCTAAGGCCATTATACGTAATAAAATGCCACAGTGTGATGCGGATGCATTAAGACAGGATATTGCAGTCATTTTGCGCCGCTCTAAGTTACCTAAAAGTAACATTACTCTTGAAAAACACGCAGCCCTTGGCAAACTACGCGAAAACAAAGATATCCTGGTTCTCAAGGCCGACAAAGGTAACGCCACAGTAGTGATGAATACGATAGATTATGATATTAAAATTCGGAACCTACTCGCCGACACGAATACTTATAAGCCAATCAGCTACAACCCAACTGCCCGAGTGACGTCATACACGCTCTCTAGTACAACAACATAAGGAGATTTTTACGGACGACGAGTACAATTGGCTGCAAAGCCCTAAAATATCACAGCCTCCAAAACTTAAGGGAAGTCCAAAAGTTCATAAGAAAGACGTGCCATTGCGACCAATAGTGAGTCAGATTGATTCTCCAACGTACCACTTGGCGAAACATATTAATAAAATCTTGCAGCTATTAATTGGAAACACGTCATCTTATGTAAAAGATTCTCGACATTTTATCAGCATCATAGAGGAGATCCAGCTAGAATCTGATGAGATTATGGTGAGTTTTAACGTGGAATCGTTATTCACCAATGTTCCGCTGAAAGAGTGCCTTGAAGTAATCAAAAACAAATTATATTTCAAGGGCATATCAGATCGGTACGTTGCTCTACTTCAACACTGCTTAGAAGGTAACTTTTTTCTTTACCAGGGTCAATACTATCTTCAGATTGATGGAGTAGCTATGGGTAGCCCAATAGCACCTTCCTTAGCCAACATCTGGATGGAACATTTTGAAGAAAAAGCTTTGAAAACAGGGCCTTTCAATATCCGACTATGGAAGCGATACGTTTACGACGTTTTGTTTAATTAAAGGGAATAAGAAGGAAATAGAGCAATACCTCGACCATCTTGACTCCATTCACAGTAAAATACGATTTACATATGAAATGGAGAGCGATCGTTCGCTGGCATTTCTGGATGTGAGTTGCTTGTGCGAGAAGATGGCTCTCTAGGGCACACTGTATATCGCAAACCGACACACACGGATAGATACCTTAATGCCTCCTCACATCATCCCTGAACATTTGGATGCGGAGCTTGCGCATGTTCAGGAGGTACTTAAGAGGAATGGGTACAAAGTAGGTAGAAGGAATCTAGGTCACCGTGATACACGTACGAAACATCCAGAGGTTAACTGCCAACCTGAGTACTTGCCTTATATCAAAGGAATAACGGACAAGGTTGGATTACTACTAAAAAATTACTCCATTAAGACTGTATACGTTCCGCTTTCCAAGCATGAAAAACTTTTGCGCACGCCGAAGGATGTTATCCCGTACCAAACACCGGGTATATACAAAATTAATTGCAGCTGTGGTAGTTCGTATATTGGCCAAACCAAGAGAACCATAGCGGAGAGGGTCAAAGAACATATCACAGTTGTAAAGAATAACCAGACAGGGAAATCAGCGATCTGCTCAACTCAAATACCAATCACTGGATTGAGCTCCACCAGCCGAAGGTTTTGCCCACCGATCGAAGATACTACCGAACAATCGTTTGCGAGGCTATCGAAATAAAAAAACATCCAAACTTCAATCGTGAAGATGGATACAGGCTCTCGTCTGCGTGGAATCCGGTAATAGAAAAATTTAGATATCGCGATTTCCCGTCCGACACACCCATGGACAATATTAGCACCGTGTGGAGTGGCCATAACAAATTATTAAAATTAAATGAGGGTACCAGCAACACACTCCTCTAATCGTGGCAGGCGATGCCATCCCCCGCCAGTCTCCCCGTGACCACGGCTGGTGCAACCCGAGCAAAACGTCGGGAATAAGGTATCTTCTACCTTTAAGTAATACGAGCGTTAAGTCCCGTTATACGATATATGATATGACCTAATAATGTCGTGTAAGAATGCACTGTACTATAGTACAATACACAAAATTTCGTTCAAATGGATTCAGTCCTTTTTGCGTGAAATGCGCCGATAGATTTGCTAAGTTAGGTAGTACTGCTTTTTGTACGTACTGATAAAAATAGGTATTGAGTTACACTAACTTGGAAGAAAGATATTTAATATTGTTGACTTTCCTTCAATAATTATGTTTTGACGTATCTTTTAAGATTTAACCACCGCTAGCTTTTCAAGGACTAGTTAATCAACAATATTTTGTTTTCCTATGAAAATAGAACATTTTTCTGTAATAAAAAGTATCTTTAGTAATCACCCCCACATACGTTATTACTACACAAAATTTGGTTAAAATCGGTACAGTACGTTATAAATTGTAATAATAATTATTTAATATTCATTCATTGTTTTTAAAATATTTAATGTACAGATTTTTAAAGTTACTGTTTTATATGATTATATGATATATTGTATAGATATTATCGACAATCGATATAACATACTTATCAGGCATAATCCCAACACTTCATTTTTAAAAATAGCTACAATAGCCCCTCTTTTACGAAAAACAGTATTTTTAAGTAGGAACTAGCCTTCCTACATTGATACAATGCCCAAATTATTTTCTTAAATGCCCTTGTTTATCATATTCAGGGAGTCCGAGCATCATATCTCGTCAAGTTTAGGAGTAAAAAGTAATAGTTACATTTGCCCCCGATACGGGGTAAATGTAGCTAAAATTTGTTCTTGAAATTAAAATCAATATTAATAAGAATATACTGGGTATTTTCTAATACAATTAATTCAAAATAAGTCTTAAGTATCTGATCGTTTAAGATATTTAAACATATTTTCCGTAAATTATTCAGTAGCTGAAATACAGCTTCTCAAACCTACCTCGGGCGGAGAAAATTCACTTTTTAGATACAATAGCCCCGGTTCACCTTATATATCATATAATTAAGTCCATAATTAGGTGTTAAAAAACTCACTTAACTAACCTAGGAGAAAAGGGTAGATACTAAACTGTCCTTATCTATTTATATATAGACTAGCCTTTCCCGCGGCTCCATTCGCGTTCTAAAGGTTGAAAATCAAAAGAAATTTTCTCCCGTTTTTTGCAACAGCTTCCCGTTTTGCAACATTTTTCATTGATGCTCCACTCCTATTGGTTGTAGCGTGATATTATATAACCTATAGCCTTCCTCGATAAACAGACTATCCATCACAAAAACAATTTTACAATTCGGACCAGTAGTTGCTGAGATTAGCGCGTTCAACATAAAAACAAACAAACAATCAATCAAACAAACAAACAAACTCTTCAGCTTTATAATATTAGTATAGATTTACAAAACTGTCCTAGTGTCTTTCCAAGTGATGCATATCCAGCACTTCTAACTCCGTGTACCAAAGATATAGGGCAATGTACCCACTCCGTGGCCCTGCATGCGATACATGCCGTGAATTATTCAGATTTCACGCGGACATTTTTGCTACTTTTCTCTCGGATTGCTGAAATAAAATAAATTAATATCATTGTTACGTGTTCCTTTTTGGATGCAGCAAAGAACATTCATGGTTAAGGAATAAATTATGAATTGGGTATTTTTACGCTTTTCGAATTTGTTTTACAAGTTGGCGAGATTGTGGTAAATATATTTGCAGGGATAAAGACGGCTTTAAATGCTTCATTTGTACAGATTTCTTTATACATACATATTTTTTGTCAGGTGTATTTTTAGGGGCTTTACTATTGTTTACTTACTCACAATACCAAACTTTGACTCATGAGCTAAAACTATAATTATGGACGTTAGCTAATTTTGAATTCACCCTACCACCCGTGATTTACATACATAATTATTTGACATTATAAATGATAAGATGAGAAGATGAAAGATAGTTTCATTTATAATGTCAAATATTCGCGTAAACCTAAGGAAGTATTATAATTATTTGATTTACGTATGTATATAATAAAAATCAATAGGTATATAAATAGGCAATAATGAAACAGTTCAATATCTCTTTTTTCTCTTTCCGCTTTTTAATAATTTTTCAATGTCTTTTATGGAATCGCAATGGCCAATCACTGAAACTAACAATCAGTACCTAATGTGTTTGCGTAAACACAATTGCATTCGATGACCCTTTTACACTCACAGTTCAGTGGGACGGTCTCGATATGGGTGAATGATATTGCATAGGACGGCGTTTGGCCCTCTTTGAGGTCATGTTTAGTAACTTCCTTAAACGATATAGTGTGAGCTCGAGTCGGTGGTTTTCTATGGCAAACTTACACTGAAGCAGTTGTTAAAAATGCTTAATTGTCAATTGAAAATAAAAATGTAAAAGTTTATATTATAGGTTACTAGCACTGTCACCCTCGCTTCATTCAGTTTCATCGCTAGTCAAAAACAAATCTATCCCACGAGAACTAACCATTTGTAACTAGAAGACGACAATTTTGACTCAGTTTAGTAACTCTACTTTCTGCGCCAGCGGTGGCGGGTTTGAGTCCCGCTGGGGGCTTCATTTGTTGAGTGCGAATGATTGTACTCTAGCCATGAGTGTTTATATTTATAATATGTGTACATTTAAAAGTTATATAAGCATTATAAATCAACTATGTGGTATTAGTAACACAAGCCTCGTAGCTTACCACGGAACTAGATGGCGCTATATGTAGTGTCCCAACATATAAAAAAATCCGGCATAAAAAGTGACCTATGTAGCAGTTCAGACTAAAAACTCTGTGGCATTCAGAACCGTTAGCCGTTCTGGGATATTATAACAACAATATAACCTCCTCCTTTTTGAAGTCGGTTAAAAAGTAAGAATATTCAAAAGAATATTGATACAGGTATAACAGATTCATTTTTGACAGGATACATTATTAGAAGATGTAACAATCGTTCAATTCTCAAGCAAACACGCGATAAACAAACAAATTCTACTAAATTGTTTAAACAAGCACAAATAAAACCACAACACAAGTGTAAATTCTGACCTGCATTTTGCAAACGAAAATAAACTTTACAGCAATAATTATTCAGTTTACAATCTTTTGTTTTGGTTTTGAAAAATTTTACCCGTTTTTCCTTCCTTTGGCTCCAGACTAATGAAGTCCCTTGTTCAGATCCTTTTTCAGGGCTTTGTGTGACGTTTGAAAACTATGTATTTTTTGCAGACGCCTTGATTGAGATGCGAAGGCAGGCTGCAGTGGTGTACGGGACTGCTTATGTATACTTGATTTAATGCGATTTTAGTCTTGTAACGTTCTTCTTAAAAATCAGTATATATAAATGTGGGGTTTGTAAAAGGAGTATGCATGTAAGAATATAAGGCAATGAATGGAAGGATTTTAAGAGTAGAATGCGTGAGAAGTGTAAAAGGAAGAAAGGAGGATGTCTTGTCATTATGGCGACACGATGTAACGCGTAAATGTTAAATCTTATATTTTAAAATATAAATAGTCAGTGAATTCTAACGAAGTGCTTTTATTTATTATTTTTTCGATCTTACATACATAAAATAGAAGTGTCTGTTATTAATTTCAAATTAGCTTTTCACTAAGTGCATATGAAAGTATATAAGGTACATCAAAAAATCAATTTTTAAAATTTTTGTCAGTCTGTCTGTTTATTCCGGCTAAACTCGGAAACGGCTGAATAGATTTTGACGGGATTTTACTCCCAGATAGCTTACATTTTAAGAAATAACTGAGCATATTTTTATTTTATAAGAAAATTATAAAAACCTTTTAATTTATTTTTACTTAAGCGAAGCGGGCCGGGTTTGCCAGTTGTACATAAGACTACTAGTTTTCTTAAATATTGACATATATAATAATAAAATATTTTAAATAAATAAAATTATCTTTTTCGATTTATTGATTTTTGATATTTGGTTCCACGCGTGACGTTTCGAATGTTTTACAACAATCCTAGTCACGGGATAAAAGTTGTGACACATTTTTAATTAAAATGTCAAATAGTCCCGTAAGAAAATGTAAAATAATTAGGAATAGTTAAGTGAGATATAGACATACATAATTATAGCTTTAATAATTGATATTATAATTTCCCATAAGTACATTTCTGTGTAAGATTTGAAATATAAATTTCTAAATAAACTAATATTTTAAGCAAACTAGAAAATAAAGCTTATAGTTATAATTCATTAATACATTACATATTTATGTAGATACATTAATCTCAATACGCTCTTTTGTAACAACGGTTAATGTTCTCAAGGCAATAAATATTCATATTCAATCACACTCTCGTTTAAAATATCAGGTGTATGCTCTAACAGTTTAAAGCACAGTTTTAAAGGATAAGAAATAAATTATTTATTAGGTATTACTACTTAGTCGCAGCTGACTACATACCAGTATGTTACTATAATTTCAACTCTATTTACATACACATAAGGTATATATTTTGTTAATCTAAATAGGTTCTTTATAGAGCTGTTTTTGAGCCGCAGACGGTGCGCTTTGCACCTTTCAGTTCATTTTCTGAAGCCGTCCGTAGCACGTTGAAAGACCTAAAATTACACGAGTACATCTTTTACGTTACGAGATTCGTTAGGTTGAGTATTTTCTCATCTTGATTGGTAGTTAGCTATCTATACTATTTCTTCAAAAGTAAAGTTTATGAAAATTACTATATTAATAAAGTAAAAGCTTACTAAAATTTAGCTTCGACGAAACGTTTGACACATTTGGTAGTTATCTTACTTTCTGCGCCAGTTGTCGCGGGTTCGAGTTTTGCTGGGGGCATTCATTTGTTGAGCACGAATGCTTTTACTGCAGTCATGGGTTTATATTTGTAATATGTATGTATTTAAAATTACATATATAATATGTGTAATATACTAACTATCCGTAAAACAAGCCTCGTAGCTTACGACGGAACTAGATGGCGGAATTTATTTATTACTAAAAATCTTTGAGATGTAATTCATGTCCTGACGAACTTACCGATGTGATTTTTAAAGAAAACTTTTACACACATATTAAGCCCTAACAGAGATTCGAACACAGGACCTTATAATCACCAGAAGACCATTTCAGACCATCACAGAACCATCATTATATGCTATAATAGCTAGCCTAATGACACAGGATTACATTACCTTAAAGAAATACATCAGGTTTAAGATCATTTATTTCTCAAGAAGAATATTACAATACACTTATATGAGATATTCAATTGCTAAAGTTTAACTAACACTATTGGGTACATCGCAAACTACATAGTATAAAACAAAGTCACTTTCTCTGTCCCTATATCCCTATGTATGCTTAAATCTTTAAAACTAATCAACGGATTTTGATGCGGTTTTTTTAATAGATAGAGTTCAAGAGGAAGGTTTATATGCATAACTAGCGGATCCCACGGCTTTGCCTGTGCTAAATCCTAGGAAGAGCCCGAGCGAAGTGAGGGCGAGTCGCTAGTTCTATAATAAATAACACATACTTTTGTAAAAAGATGACAGGTATATTTTTTATTTGTATACAATCGGTTTATTTGACTGATACATCATGACATCCACACTCGACCCAGTATTATCGTTTGAGACATATTTAAGGCCTCTACGGCCAATATGTGCCGCAATTTCCTACGACTTATTCAATATTGCTAAAGCTTTAACATAGAGTTTGACTGCGCGCGATAATATAAAATTTTATTTAAGATATTTAAGATTATTCAATATTATAAGATATTATGATTTATTATTGTAAAATTATACAAGTTTTTGTTTTTGTTTGATGTTGTTTATTAAGGATTCTTGTACATATTTTACTTTTGCTTTTACACATTTATAATATTTTTTTTATTAATATCTATTAAATTGATACATTTGCTGTTATTATGAAGTAAGTAAATAACTATTAATATTCTCGCAGGTTATATAATGGTGATTTAACCGTTTTGTATATACAATTTATTATAGACTTGTATTCAGCTCATTTTTACCTCCCACTACTGGGCTTGGCTTCCCGTCAATGCGGGGTTAATCAGGCCATATTCCACCACACTGTTCAAGTACGAGGTAGCGGACTTCAGGTTTAAGATCATTTATTTCTCAAGAAGAATATTACAATTCACTTATATGAGAAATTAACAATTACTTAAGTTTAACTAACACTATTGGGTACATCGCAAATTAACAGGCAAGACAATTTACAATTTGAGGGTAAAACTAAAAAATGTATACACAAGTTCACAGAATAAGCGCAACTGGAAGAGCCATTTGATGTTTTATACCATTTTTATACCATATATTATTTTTGACTTTTACTGATTACATTATTTATTATTTGAAAAATATTTTACTACCTATATTTTTTTTTACATTATAATATATTATTTTGCTTTATATTTGTTTATAGTTAAATAAACTTCGAAATAATTACTTAACATTATTTATTTCGAAAATTTGCTACGTTATAAATGAAAAAAAAAAACTACTTAAAAAGTATTAATTTTCTACGTCTTAGACATGCGGTACTCCTCACAAATGTTTCTCACCTTCATCGTAAGACATTTGATAATCATCTCGAGAATAATTCGCATAAGAAAGTATCAGACGCGATAACTTGGAATTTGAACCATTAAAACATTTATTTTACCGTAAACTACTTCTATTCATTACACTTGCCTCTATATTCTGATATCTTGTTAAAACTAGTTTTTGTACATTGTACCTACATATTATAATAATATTTTTCAAATATATTGCATAGCTCGCTATACAACAGAAGCCTTAAACCTCCACGTCTTTTGAATTCTCTAAGGACAAGAGATATGCTATTGAAGGGTGTTTATTTACCCAGAGATATTCCCATTTTTAAAAGAAATTATTACTTTTATTGAGCTAAATTGACTTGACATGGTTGTTCGGTGAAGTGTAGTGTAGAGTTAGTTGGTTAGACGCTACATATGCGTAAATGTTTACGAAATGTTTAATATTTTTCTGGTTATAATGTTCTCTTCTGGAATATTTATCGTTGTTATAAATAATAAAAAATGATATGTTATTTGTATGGGTTTAATGTATAGTAGATTGATTTTTCATAATTTCCTATGACTGAGAAAAAAATCAAAAGCTCTTAGTGAGAACAAAATTGAATTACTTATGCATAGTGCTTAGTAAAAATTAAAAAAATATATAAAATTTGAAGTAATGAAGTAAAAAAAATATCATTTTAGTTTCAAATGGTTTTCAGTATTTTTATCATTTTATTTAACAATGCTAATATTTATATTAAAAATAAATATTATGAAATCTTTGTTTAACGTGTGAGTAATCCGATGAAACCATTACGCAGATTTGGATGCTGTATAGGTTATGTTAATGGTATGGCAATTATTAAGAACTAGCGACTCACCCTCGTTTCGCTCGGATTCGTCCCAAGGTTTAGCTCGAGCGAAGCCGCGGGTTCCGCATATATATGTTTATAAATTATAGCCTATGTGATGTTCTGAAGACTGCTCCACTGGTACCCTCGCGACAAGAGCAGGCCGAGAGGTAGGCCGCGGCGGCGCTGGCGTGACGACATTATCGAGGCGGCGGGGATTGCCTGGACGAGATTGGCGAGAGATCGTATTGCATGGAGAAGGATGGCAGAGGCCTTTGCCCAAAAATGGGCGTTCCAATCACACACACAATGACGAACACACACATTGACCACAGTAAAATGACATTTATACTAATTAATTACATGCATGCAAATGGACTATTGTAATTTTTATTAATTTTTTACTAAAAGTTAAACATGACAATGTAGAAATGCAATATTGTAAAAATTTATTAATGATTGAAGATTGGAAATAAAGGCTATATTATTATTATAAGTTTCATTAAAATTCATTCAGTAGTTTATCTTTGTTTTATCCTCCTAGAGTTTATCCCATCCATACTTACAAACTTTCGCGTTTATAATATTAGTATACACTAGCAACTCACCCATGCTTCGCTTGGTGTAATCCCTAGATATAGTATTCCTATCCCTAATAATAAATATGTTACTCAGTGATAATGTAGGTTTAATGGCAAAAGAATTTTTGAAATAGGTCCAGTAGTTTTTGAGTTTATTCTTTACATACAAATCTTTCCTCTTTATAATATTAGTATAGATATTCATATACGTAACTTTGGATGTAGGGACGTCTATCAACGTCTCTATAATTATTCCTCTCATAGTCCGATTTGTTATTTTAACTAAATTTAGTTAAAATGAATTTTTAACTTCCAAGAAAATAAATGAAAAGGATAGTTGTGGTAACAACAATTTTAATTAGTGAAGGGACAGAACGGAAAATTAAAAGTTCGCTAGTTTTTAGCAAAATAATGGAACGGGGGCATCGCGCTTATTACAATAGAATTTTAACTTAAGGAAGTAAGTCAAATTTACCGACAAATGCTTTTTTGTGATATTTTGGGGTAATATTTATGTGAAATTTCACATGGGTACATAAAGCTCCTTTTTATCTGTGCCTCATGAAGCTTTTTTATAGCAAATTAAAAATTTATACCGTAAGAACTTTAATTTTTTACGGGTATGATTATAAATAATGAAAAAGCTTATAATTTTTCTCAAACCTTTCGTGGTCTATCCTTTTAATTAAAGTAAACTTCGTTAAGTTACTCATATTATATAAAGGTACATTACATATTACATAGTTACGTCTAATGACATATAAGTGTACAAATTGCTTCGGAGCCACAAAAAATAGTAATTTATATGACGTTCTTTTATGATAAAGTAATTTATTAATGTTACTCCAATATTTTCCTTTGAAGACACGTTTTTAATTAAATTTAACAAAAATACACGAAAAATAGCTTATATCTTATAATAATTAGGCTATTTTTATAATGTATTCTTATAGGCGGTGCCATTATTTACTAGTTACGTAAATAAAAAGCAAGAAAGCCTTGAAATAAAAAATAGAAGACAGCTAGTTACTAAAAGAACATAACTATAACAAATATTAGCAAAATTATACAGGCATAGTCATAAAAAGAGGGTAGTTAAGTTAATATTTCAATGCCTCGCCTATTACAAGTGTAGTGAAGCTGAAATGAGGCTCTCTGTATGCGAAACTTTGACGCCTCATACTAACAATAGTAATAAATAACTAAGACGAATACGAAGCCACAGCTGCGCGAGTGCAATCAAAATTTCATTTCTTTTATGTTGTGTACTGTATTTATTACTTATAAGTGCTTTTTATTTACCCAAACAGAAATTTAGGAAAAATAAAGTACTATGGGTAAATAGAGTGTTATATAGCATAAACTTTTACCGTTTTTGCCAGAATTTATAATTTAAATTATCTTATACCGTAGAAAAGGATGTATTTCTACCGTCTTATATAGAGCTGTAACGGTTAGTATGGAATAATTTGTTATAATCTATCTTCAAATATAAATAAAAATGAATGTTGTTAAGAGCAAAACTGAAGAATGGCTTGACCAATTCAGCTATTTTTAGTTGTATGACCCATACTAAAAAGGGTATCTACCTAGAGACGAACCCGATCATATATTATATTATAAGTATATATTATGGCTCTCAAAAAGGATTTTTTCAAATCAGATTAGTAGTTCCTGAGATTAGCGCATTCAAACAAACAAACAAAAAAACAAAACCAGTCTGCCTCTTTATAATATTAGTATAGCTAACACTTTTAATTATAAACAACTATAGCTAGATGTAATTATAATCCCTCAAAACTTGCAAGACTAATTCAAAACTTGACTAACCGCTAAGTATCGTAGCGTGCCAAAACTACTTGTATATTTGAACACTTTTACTATTGAGAGAGGATTTCTTCAAAGTTGATGTAATTGAGTTTCAACGTGTAATTGCCGGTAGTTGTCGGTTTCGCAATAAGCCGGGGACCTATTGTTGAATTCGCACGAAAACTTTTAAGTTGTGCTTGAAATTTTAAGTTTTAATTAAGCATAGTATGTTTTAATATTATAAATTTGTTGAAAATAGGTGACAATTATGTCCTTTTTAAATAAAATAAAACTATATATTTGGATTTTTTCATGGATATTTCTAATTCTTTACTTTAAAGTTGTTCGCGACGAACTATTTGAAGAAAATATAGAGATATCAAGAACCAAAAATGAATATAAAACTGCGAAAAAATCTGTAAAGATCTCTCGTCGTAATATTCTCCGTCTTAATGGTTTTTTGTTCTATCACTGTCCGCCGCAGTGGACCACACAATTATAGGAAGTATGCGCCCACAGTCCGCTTTGCTATCAGAGAAGTATGAGGAACAACTCGCATAATACATCATCCACCGAGGTGATCCGCCTTTTAACTAGAATCACTTTTTAAAAAAGAAAAACTTCATTACACAAAAGAGTTTATTGAATTAGAACTGTTAAAGAAATCACTACATAGTATAAAACAAAGTCGCTTCCTCTATCCCTACATCCCTATGTATGCTTAAATCTTTAAAACTACGCAACGGATTTTGATGCGGTTTTTTTAATAGATAGAGTGATTCAAGAGGAAGGTTTATATGCATAACTAGCGGATTCCGCGGCTTTACCTGTGCTAAATCTATGGAAGAGCCCGAGCGGAGCGAGGGCGAGTCGCTAGTGGAATTATAAGTCAGCAGCTTTGCTAAGCATAAGTTCATACAAAGGGCTAGATATAACAGTTCCTTGGTTATCTGGATCGCCGGATAGGACACTGGTAGGTGGTAGGTAGTGTACTACTGGTAGGTAGGTATATTATGTTTTTTACTAAAAGACGCTTCATTTATAGAAAAAACAAGACATAATTTATATCATAAGTAATTAAAAATAAGACATCCTATAAATCAGAATGTATGAAACTATATCGCATGATTTCAAAAATTAACCCCCAGGAATAACTACTGTAGAATGATTGCACGATTACAATTTGAAGCGAACAGCAAAACGCTTCATTTTATTGTTATTTTTTGTTGCTTTTCTCATTCACGCTTCACTTCAACTTCAGAATTAAGAGCTTTTAATTATTTATACGTTATACGAAAGTAAGATTAATGATTAATAATTATTCAAAAGCTATAAAGAAAATATATTTAATATTTTTCTTTGTATATACTTATATTTTAAAGGTACTGTGATTGAAATACAAAATGTGTGTGAAGTGAAGCAATCAATATTATATCAAATAAATTAAGATTCTAACTCAGTTGTAGTAGTTGTAGTTATTTTTATTTATTTAATTTAGATACAGACAATCAGACAATACTGTTTTTGACTGAGACTCGATTCGACTCGTCTGAGAGCGCATCACGAAAGAACCCCTAGGCAGATTTTGATAATAGTAATAGCTGTTTCGGATAATCCGGGTCATTAAATTATACTTTTTACTGGAAAATATCACATCTCTGCGAATTGTATACTATAATATAAGCATTAAAACGAATCCGAGCGGAGCTAGGCCGAGTCAGTAGTCATATTAAAATTTTAAAATCGTTGAACCCCATTGAACAATTCAATTTGAACCCATTAAACTTTAAAAGCCTAAAATAAATTGTATTCTAGAAAATCATTCGTTCACAAGTATTTGTTTGGTTTCTTTCTGGTTAAGCTGCAAAAGCTGACAACAATTCCTTTATAAGCAGAACATTTGCCTCTTTTTAAACCGTTTAATCTAGTCTACTCTCAAGTCGGATTACGTACGCTTTAGAAGTTTTGATTTTATAGCGATTCTAATGGTATAAAATTTTAAATCATTTACAATTTTAACTTTTATAATATGTTGACTTGAAAAATGGGTTTAGATTTACATGATATTTTTTACTTTTTAGGCGTGAATATATTAGCAAAATGCCTTATTTTAGGTGTTTTTTATTACCACATAATATTCTTAAACAGTGCAATAACAGTTTATATTTAAAAATAGAAACAAACATGTAGCTTTCCAGGTCCCAACTACGTGCAAATTTCATCAGACATTTCCTCTCACTCTTAATCACTCGTTCAGACAGATGTATTATGAAGCCTCGTGATTCAGATTGGCATCGGTAGCCTTCTCCTATGAAAAAAATTAGTAATTTCCTCTTGATTGAAAATTAACCAAATTATAGCTTACCCAATATCTTAAAGAAAAACCATTTTAACTAATGGGCTAAGATCGTTCACAGAGCTATGTGTTCCATTAAGAGTCTGGACAAATTTGATGTTTATCTCGCTCGGACCGGAGTCAAGATACGAATTAGAAAAGGATTAAAGAAAAATATGCGGAGTTTCTTATAAAATAAAATGTTGCTAATAAAATGTTGAAAAAGCTTTCCTTACTCCTGAAAATACTTAGAGATAAATTTTAAGGGAATAAAATAACTGACTTAGCAAAGGTACAGTAGGTACAGTAGGCTCAAGAATAAAAACAAAATTGATGACATACTTCTGTCATCTGCTTTAATAAATTTACTTTGTGTTATATTCGGTGATATATAATTTCATTGGTATCAATTATTGCTTTGACTAATTTTATCAAAATCATATATTATTTATCGTTTGGTTCACTTGGTAGTGACCCCACTTTCTGCGCTAGCGGTCGCAGATTCAAATCCAGCTAGCATTCATTTGTTGGGCACGAATGCTTGTACTCCAGTCATGTGCGTTTTTATTTTTTTAATATGTATGTATTTAAAATTTATATATGTGTACTATCTGGTATCCGTAACTTAAGCCTCGTAGCTTACCACGGAAGTAGATGGCGCTGTTGTAATAATGTCCCAACATATTTATTTGTATTTTATGTAAAATATTTGTATCGATGTTTACTATCGCTGCATCGCACATCGGTGATCTATTGGTGTACATGGCTATTTTAGCATGTAACGTACGGCACGTACGTTCTGGGTTCTGAGCTTGTGTCAGGCCAAGTGTAAACATTTAGTTTTACTGTCTTAATAATATCTAAGTAAGATTTGAAATCTGCCATCGGTCAACAATTGATCCTACATCTTGAAATTTAACTCTCATTGCCAGTGTCTAATGTTATCCCGTTGGATTTTGAGAATACCCACTGCATATTCTTGCGTTTTATAATATTTACTGTATAAATAACTAAGTCGGAGTACTAGCTCAGTTAGAGTAGTGGCCATGTCTGAAATTGGTCTGAAGTGGAAGAAGTATTAAGAAATTAGCAACACGAGTAAAACAGCGGGCAAAAGTTGTTAGTTACTAAGGTTCCAATAAAATACCCATTTTGAACCATTTAGCGAAGGCGAAACAATATTTCCAATCTCAAAATTTGTTATGCAAATCCGATCGCTTCAGACTTTATAATGGGGGCCTTAAGGCAGGGTTTTGTAAGCTTTATAATATAGTGTGCTGACTTTGTCTTAAAGCTCTACTTAGAATTTTAGTAATAGAACTTTCTAAATTGTTGTAGAATTAAATTTCGATAACTTTTTCGAAACCTATTTGGGTTGTACCTAATACATATAATATACAGTGTACATATTATATTATACTAGCAAAAAACTGAGCTTTGTGAGGGCTTGCGTAGTTTTTCTAACGGGTAATAATGTTACAGCAATGTTTGCTCTTTGGTTTTCCAACAGATGTCAAATTTCTAACAAATTGTTAATGTTAATTTTTTTAATTCTTAAAAAATTAAAATTTTTTGATTGATAACACATCTAGATATGAAGTAAAATTACTATGTTAAAGCGCAAATCTATAGGCGTTACAGTTTTTCAGTGAAGTGTACCACAAAATGCTTAGGTTGTGGGATAGTGTTAGGGCTTACTTCGCTCGCCTTAATTATGTAAATGAACAGTTTGTTGATAACAGAATTATTTGATAAAGATAATAAAAAGATACATGAAAACCATTGTACAAGTTAAATATAACTGGGATATTTATTTAGTACTTCACGATTGATCGTGAAAAAATTCAAACCAATTTTTATTTATTTATTTGTTTTATTTATTTATTAGAGAAACAAACAGTGATATAAATCAGACAATTATAATAATAACAAATACACTCAATAAAGTTTCTACAAATAGGCAATTCATATAGTATAAGAGTAGACACTTGATAAAACTATGGAAAAGACATATTTTGATTTTCACGCGAGTTTAAATAAAATATACATATTATATACACATCTATACACATAAATTAAGCCAAATTACAAATCTATTTGTGAAAGTACATCTTTTATTTTATTTTTTAAATTTTGTAACGAATAATACACATTTAACACAAAGCATATTAAAACAAAACTAAACTAACTGTATTTGTATTTTAAAACTACGTAAACCACACTTTAATATTAAATAACACAACCCATAACCAACCATCTGCTGTGATCTTTCCAAAAGCTTTCGAGGTAGAAAGCTGAAGCTATTAAAAAAAATCAGATAAGCCAAGCGTGATCGTTTGCCAAATTCGCAAATGCTATCTCCGTTGAGAATGGAATCAAACAATAAACAAAGCAGTGTTTCCGAAGTCACCGACTATGAAATAATGATATTGTATTTGGCATGTTCTCCCGAGATGTCTCCTTCGGTTAGAGGCTGGAGCATGCCAAGTGTCCTTTTGGACGTTGATTCAAAAAGATGTGCTATTATTAAAATCGGAGAGCAGAATGCAAACTGAATTATTATTTGGACCGCTTAAACTAAAATTTTATCAAATTTACTAAAATTTTGTAAGATGTCTAAGAAAGTTGTGTGGTGAATTGTGATGTTATGCGCAGTTTTTATTAAATCTTATATATTATCAGTTCTAGTTTTAATACTATGGCTACTTAAGAATACTATATACTTTATATTAATAAATGACCGATTATGCTTAATTCGTTATATCTCTATACTAATAAATGGCGAAACGTTTTGTTTGTTCGCTCTAATTGCAAAAACTACAACACTATTTCTTTTCACTTTTCTATTTCATAAGATGCAGCGTATTTCGGTACAGGTTTAAGTATAAATAAATGTACATATATAATTACATTTTCAGTAGCTATTTCTTCTTAAATATTTACTATACAAAATGTTTGGTAAAAAGAAAGAAAATCTGTTCTTTACATCGGCTGGTACAGTTGGTAAAAATATCAAAAACAAAAAAAAAATAATTGAGTGTCGAATGTACGTCTCTCACTGCTCGAGTTATGGGACTATTACGCGTCCCATATATCACAATGACAATTTTAAATACGTCTTGCTAACAACATGTTTAATTTTAATAAACGCTTAAACTATTATTAATCTAAACAGGCCATTTAAAGTGTATTAAAAGAAAAAATATAAAATGTAAGTGCATTTATCTTACCAAGGAGTGAAATTCGTTCCGGACGAGTGGAGATAAATCAACGGTTGCTAAAAGAATGGCAACTTAATGTTCTGCAATTTAGCCCTCCTTGGTCTGGGGGTGGGACAATAAATTAATGTGATAACTGCTGAGCAAACCGTATCAGATAATTGTTTCCGGGAATCGAATGTACATAGGTACTAAATTTCATTTTCAAAATTTTGGGTAGTTTTAGATTACAATGATCTATAACTGTCTCGCTTCGCTGGGCATAGGTTAAAATAAATTAAACGGTATTTATAATTTTCTAATAAAATAAAAGTAGCCTAAGTTACTCCATAAAACATTAACTATCTGCAAGTGAAAGTCCCGTCAAAATCGGTCTAGCCATTCCAGAGATTAGGTGGAACAAACAGACAACCATTTTTAATATAGTTTTTTTATGTAAGTACGTATATACGTTCATATGAATTAAGTGAAAAGCTGTCAATTTGAAATTAAAAACAGACACATCAATTTTATTTATATGTAGGTACTAATGAAAATAAATAGCACAGTGCATAGCGCGCTCCCTTGGGAACAGTGAAAGGAGTTCAAATCCCGGGTAAAGCCTCTGACATATTCATTTGCGAATAATTTCCAACATGATAACCACTTATCTTACGGTTAAAGAAAATACCGTGAAGAAAACTGCATGTCTTAAAAACCTAGAAGGTTATGGAAATGTAATGAAAAATTTAAATTTTTAAATTTTTTTTAAGTTGTTTTAAAAGTAATCAAGGAATATTTAATTTAAACTTATATCTATCAAGTCTGAGATGTACTCGTACATTACTATGTAATATCAAACTTTCAAGCACTCAACACGAACTTCCACTGCTTTCTGTTCTTATAACAAGTGGTAATTAATTTTCAAACTAACCCTTAATAGGAAAGATGGTAAAGTTTCCTAAGCATCATCCGTCATAGATAATTTAAATTAGTTAAATCAGTATCGATTTAAGGTCATGGTTAAGTCAGTTAAGAGACACACCTCTTATTTTTTATGAATAACATATTAAGGCATAAAATGCAAGATATTAGACAAATTTAAAAAAAACTCTCGTCTTTTATATATTAGTACTTCAATAGATTAGCTCACATCTAATCTAGATTACTAAAATTAATCGTAAATTGCTTGAACATCAAATAACAAAAAGAAACAAATCTAGTCCAATGTCAACTTTTCCTTTAAGTATCGTATGTCCTATAGTTCATGTTTTTCTTAAGGATCGTGAGGATGAACGTACTTCAAGACTCTTTATCTTGAGACAAAAGGTATCCTATATCTGTTCCAACAATCTAATTTATGTCCAGGCAAAGTTTTAACAAAATCTGCCAAACTAAAACAACACATAAGTTCCAAGCGACGCAATGGTATGTCGCATTGTATTATATAATACTAGTATTTCCCACGGCTTCGCACGCGTTCTAAAGACCGGAAACCGAATTCTTTCTGAGTCGCGCGGTATGAACTAACGCGCGCCCTTACCGTTTTTGCAACATTTTTCATTGATACTTTGCTCCTATTAGTCGTACCGTAATCTAATATAGCCTATACCTTTCTCGATAAACGGACTATCCAACAAAATAATTTTTCAATTCGGAACAGTAGTTTCTGAGATTAGGTAACCCCAACCAACCAAACAAACAAATAAACAAACTCTTCAGCTTTATAATATTAGTATAGAAACGAGGGTCAAGGATATTTCGGCAAGTGTCGTTTAAAAAAATATCAAAAATGATTGATATATAGCTGTTAATTTATTTGTCTTACAAAAGCAAGCAATACTGTGCTCTCAAGATTCTAGCGTCTACTTGGCAACACCATTCCATGATTAAAATCTGTGAAGCGTGTTCAAGATAATCTGGCACCAAACCAAAGACCGGAGCCCGATATTGTATCGCTGGGTCTGAATAAAAAGGAATGATCAAAAATAATGATATCTTTTGTAATGTCTTCGGACTTACGCTTCCGTTGTGTACTTGTGCCAATATTTTATAAAAATCAGCTTAAATTATTTTAAGCGAAATTTAAACATCACATCTTTAAAGGTATTAATTTGGATAGTGATCATTTCTTTTGGAAACGATGTATTTTCTAGACAAACTTCATCATATACTTATTACTACATTTATTATAATTTAGATTTTTTAATATTTACTACATATAATATGGACTTTAAATGTATTTAAATGGAAATACTCGTATTACTCACTGATCAATCACAAAATTAAAAAAAATATGTAAATACTATAAACCTAAAATTTGTCTAATTGATTTCTAGTATTTTTCTACTTGCTTTTGGTTTATGGACATTTTACCCGCCTAACAAAAATATTGGTTGTTTCTAAAAAATACGCTATTCTGCAGTTACAGAGACTAAAACATAGGTTTTTAAAAACGGCATTTTTTTAAAGTTTTAGGCAAAATCTTAGGGGTATAATAAATAGGGGTTCATGTAGGACGTACAACTAGAAATCATAAATTTTATTTAAAAATCTGAACCTAAACAATGTAAATAAGATGAAAAAGACAAATTTAAAACAACCTGATTAGAATTCCTTAGAAATGAACGAACGGGAGATTTATGGAGTTAATTTTGACAACGGACCCCGTGAATAAATAAGTTATGAGATTTATTGTCAGAGCTGCGATTGAAAGAACAATTTAGTCAGGAAAAATCTGAAATACGATTTGTTTTTTTTTGGACGTATATAAATTTGTGTATCCACATGGGCTTCTGCTATCAACAATTCCAGTATGATTTTAGCTTTTTAATTTATAATTAACTAGCTTTTTCCGCAACTCCGCTCGAGTTCTAAAACCTGAAAATCATAAGAAATATATTTCTCCCGTTTTTGCTACTTTTTTCATTGATGCTCCGCTCCTATTGGTTGTATAATATAGCCTATACTTCCTCGATAACCGGACTGTACAACATAAAAAGAATTTTTCAATTCGGACCAGTAATTCCTGGGATTAGCGAGTTCAACCCAACAAACAAAGAAACAAACAAACTCTTCAGCTTTATAATATTAGTATAGATTGACATCAGGTATAATGTTCATATGGTCTATTATTTTAATGATATTTTTTATTTACACTATGTTTTAAAAGAAATCTTCTTAAAATATCTGTATAACTCAGAGATATTATTTTACAAAGGTAATCTTAAGAGATGTGCAGCATCTGTTGCGAATATGTGTTGTATTACTTAAAAGCACCACGTACAGAATGTTACAAGCAGTCACTGGGACTCATACAATCTATACTAATATTATAAACGCGAAAGTTTGTAAGTATGGATGTATGGATGTATGGATGTATGGATGTTTGTTACTCTTTCACGTAATAACTACTGAATGGATTTTAATGAAACTTTACAATAATATAGCTTATACATCAGAATATCACATAGGCTACAATTTATAAAGATATTGTGTGAATTGTCCAAAATATGACGATAAGTATCAAGTAAGTAGTAAAAAATCTACCATCTGCGAGCTATTCTGGCGTGCGCTGCCAAAACCGCTAGAGTTATACATATGTAATGTATGATGGAAATGTTTATCTTAACAAGCGACTCACCCTCACTTCGCTCGGGATCGTCCCTAGATTTAGCGCGAGCGAAGCCGCGGGTTCCACTAGTTCTTAAAATATAAGTGGAAACATTTTAAAACGTATTTTAAAATGACAGAAAAAATTATCTCTTTTTGCTTGTTTGTAATGGATAAATTAAATACCTTCTACTTCTTTCCAAAATGTTAGTGGACTAATGAGTTTAAGTAAAAAAATTTAATAATTTTATGCTAACAAAATATTTTTAATTAAAAATTAATTGGATCGCTAAACTGATTTAGATGAAATTTAGTATGAAGATAGCTTAAGAGTCTGGAATGAATAAAGAATAGTTTCACTGTTTATAGTAAAATAATAATAGTTTTAAATCAATCAAAGAATGTGTAAAGGGGGGTTAAAAGTTTTTATAGGGAATTGATCAGCTGTCAATAATGAGATACTAATATAGGTATGTCTATTATACGAGTATTCTATAATAACCATTAAGAAGTACCTCGGGACGAACTAGTCTAAAATCTATAATATGTATAAATGCGAAGAACACTCACTGACTCATCACGAAATCTCAAAAACCGCTAAACGTATAGAGATGAAAATTGGTAGGGAGGTAGTTTAAAAACAGTAGACGTCCGCTAAGAACGGATTTTGCGATTGGGCCGAATTAAGGTGGTCTAATCATCCTCCCATCTAATATGTTGGTGTCCTCATTTGCGTTTTCCGTCTCTGGGGTACCAATCAGAATCAATTTTGCTACATTTTTCCTCGGGATCTCGCATCAAAGAAATAATTTAGTTATACAAAATATTTAGGTTGACATGATAGTCAAGGAAAAAATTTATGTAATTTTCTATGTATTCTAGAGCGAGCTTCTATCGTAAAATTCCCAACTCAACAGCAATTCATATTTCATCGACATCATTTAGGTACAACTCGTACTGTTGTCAACAAGTGAAATCTACCGGAAATCGTGTAAGATCTGAGCTTAATACAGCATTAGTACATTGTATTAGCAATAGCTGTTCGCACTCAGTGAACATGTTACGCTCATCAGCACACTCTATACGAGAGTGAAAAGCAGTATGTGGCAAGTAAATATAATAGGTAGTAATTATTATTTATTTATTTATTTATTTATTATTCGGAATACAAACATTATTTAATTACATATAAAACAAAAAAAAATATTAACATATACCAATAAGGTCTTCACAATTTACAATTTCTAAAGGTAGGTGTTAGCTTAATTAAAGCATATAATAATATTATAGTACATAAAAAAGAATTAGAGAATAAAAAAAAACATTACGTAAAACTTTATTAATTATATTACATAACTAGCAAACCTGGCGTAAGTTAAAATAAATTAAGTTTTATAATAACATAAAAGTTGCCTTAGTTACTCAGAAAGTTCCGTCAAAATCGATATTGATATGTTCTTTAATATTGTGGAAAAATTTTTTGTTATATCATCAATAGTTTTCGCAGCGCATGCGATGAAAGATATTTGATAGGCATTTTTTTACACCTTGGGTAACATCATTGTAGTTTTAGTAGGGATCCTTATTTTTTTTCTTGCAATTAAAATAGCCTATATTAATCAGTGATAATGTAGCATTTAAATGGTGAAAGAATTTTTAAAATCTGTCCAGTACTTTTTGAGCCAAGTCATTACAAACATACTTACATACAAATCTTTCCTCTTTATAATACTAAATAATTAGTATTTTTATTTTAGTATATTAGTGTAAGTATAGATAGCGAGATTTCATTGCTTCGATCGCTTAAATTTTTATGGGCGGAACCCCCTTTTTTTAAATTTACCTATTGTTTCTTATAACATAAAACATCTGTCAGTGAAACTCCCGTCACAAATAAACCAACAGTTTTGTGATAAGGTGGTCGATAGTTATCAGACAGATTTACAGACGTTTCTTATAAGTAATATCACTACATAATAAAAAAATCTATCGCATAACTAGACGAGGAGAGCATGAAAGTTGGAACCAAGCGAAAAGTAACTTTTAAACAATTCTACGCCCAAGGAAATGAGAAGCGAGTCTCGCTCGAATTAAATTTTCTTAAGAACAACTTTAAACAGCTATGAAACTAATCTAGCCAGTAGGCAGTCTCGTAGACAATAGGCCGTTTGAAATACCGTCTATTATTTTTTATTACAGTATGATATTACAGAGGTGTTGTTAGCTTAGAATTTCTAATTTATCCAACAAAAACAAGCTAGTGAGATTTTGATTTTACGAAAATTAATTAAGTGTTTCTTTACGCCCAAGTGAGTAAATGGTAGCTGAATCTTATACCTTTTATATGGATTAGGTACCTTATATAATAATTAACGACATGACGGCTCAGTTGGTAATGTTCTTACTTGCTGCGTCAGTTGCGTGTTCGAGTCTCGCCGAAGGCATTCAGACATAGGTTTATAATACAGTTTTTCTTTATAACATATGTTAATTTAATTATACATGTTATGTGTATTAACAATCTGGTATTCAAAAACTAAGCCTTGTAGCTTATCATGGTCCTAGATATTTTGTCTATAAGTCATCATCAGTTAGTAAGACAAGTGGTAATCATGATACAAATGATTCGTACATGAAAAAATATCAGAGGTGGGAGACCTGGATTTGAACCCGCATCACTCGGGTATCCAAGCGAGCGCGTTACCACTGGGCTACTACTGTCTGGAAGATTTATATGATACCTGAACTCTTTAGAAGAGTGATTAGTGAAATATACATACGTCACATCATTACGGTTTAATCGAATCGATATTCTTATAGGTACTGTTTGCGGTATCGAAGAGTAGTATTCAGTCATTTTGGCCCGCAGTTGGGCTCAGCCCTTTTAGATAAGAGGGTATAATCAAAAAAACTTGTTTTCCTTTTCTGTACGGTATGTTGAACCAAATTTATGTGCTCCTTCACTACATAGTATAAAGCAAAGTCGCTTTCTCATGTCCCTATATCCCTATGTATGCTTAAATCTTTAAAACTACACAACGGATTTTGATGCGGTTTTTTTAATAGATAGAGTGATTCAAGAGGAAGGTTTATATGCATAACTAGCGGAACCCGCGGGCTAAATCTAGGGAAGAGCCCGAGTGAAGCGAGGGCGAGTCGCTAGTACATTATAAATGAAACTATCTTTTCGGATTTTGTCGATTAAGAAAGTACTATGCTCCTTACATTATAAGAAGGACGCAATCTAGCGCACTGACACAACAAGAGCAAGTTAGTGTTGTTAGTATAAACACGGTGAGCGTTGACTTGCCCCGTACCCCGCGCAATTTCCTGTGGCGTCCGTCGGCTTACAGTCTTCCTATGGCTTGTACGGTGTAAGCCATGCGAGAAATTCTTAGTTAAAATGTAAGAAATTTTAAATTATGCGTTTGCTTTTTAATGTATTTCGTATGGAAAGTTCGTCGTTTGTGAGAAAAATTAGCAAAATAAAACCAACCAACAATTACATAACGTAATAATTTATCAATATCATGTTTTTAATTACATTGGGTTATAAGAGAAACACATTTTTTAATAATTTTGTCTGTTAGCCGGTTTGTGCCTTCGAAACTCCGAAACAACTTAGCAGGTTTTTACTTCGATTTACTGGTAAATAGGTGGTGTTTTAAGAAATAACTTGGCTTCTTTTTTTATAAACACGAACGTGCATTACGCTAGAGTGGATCAAAACGTCAAAAACAAGAAAAATCTAGCTTCTATCTCGCCCACATGGCAGGTACTATTTAATTATTATTATAACATAATTCGAACGCACTACAAGTTCGAATACAATGCCATAAAATATCTAACGAGCTTTAATTAAGCGTAAAGTAGGGAGAAACTTTTAACTTACACCACAACCAAGGTTAGCCATTTGCAGAGCTGGTCGTACCGCAATTTGGCCCATTGAATTCGGTCGCCCTTACAACGTTACGTTTGCTTTGTACACTAATGCATCGTAAGCTGTTTACGTCTTACAATTTATTTAGAGCTTTTGAAAGGGAATATTAACGATATGAACCCTGAAAGTATTTTATGCTAGTTTTAAGGACTCTAAAGTTTTAATGTAAGATGTGAGTATGAAAGCTTTTCCTTGTTGTGTTAATTCTAAATACAGCAGGGAAAATAAGCTCTATAAAGTAAGTACATATATATTATATATGTACATTGTACATACGAGTATGTATGTATAAACACCTGACTTTTTCTTAAAAAGAAATGTAGTGGGCAATAACAAGTTATTTTAAAATATACACAATTTTTTCGGAACTAGGTTCATTTTAACTCTTGTTCTTTCAATTTTTACGTTATTTACGCTATTTATTACGAGTAAATTAATTATGTACTAGCAAACCCTGTCCGCTTCGCTGGCGTAAGTTAAAATAATTTAAGCGGTTTTTATTATTTCCTATTAAAATAAAAGTAGCTTTACTAACTCCTTCTAATATTAGCTACCTACGAGTCAAAGTCCCGTCAAAATCGGTCCAGCCGTTTCAGAGATTAGTCAGAGCGAACGGACAGATAGACAAAAATTATTCAAATTGATTTTTTAATGTAAGTACCGTATATACTTTCATATGAAATTAGTGAGAAGCTGTTAATTTGAAATTAAAAACAGACACTTCAATTTTATTTATATGTACTAACTAGCTGCAAGTTTTGCTGCGTATATTGTATCTCCGACAGTATATCTATGATACGAGAACGATGTTTCTTCGTCAACTTGCTCTCATCGTAGCTTATCTTGTAACTAGATGCTGCTGTTTATTAATATCCCAGGGGTGAAGTAATATTTTTTTAAATCCACCCTTTGATCGTCACAGTATAAGAAACAATTTTTTTTCAGTTTAATAATACTAGGGTTGTAGATATTACTAGTCCCTCGGATCGCTCGGGTACGTCCCTAGGAAAGTTTTACATAATAAATCTAAACGAAAGGTCTGATTCGAATAATTTTAATAGGAATGTACCTACATGTATATATATAATTAACCTTTGTTACGATGATATTTGATTGGATTTCCATCAACCATTAAATTGACGATTTAAAAGAGCTTGTTAATTTGTATTTGAATAAAATATATTTTGATTCGATTTGATTTGATCATAATCCCCCGACATGCAAACAAACACGCAAATACACAAAAAACACATCTTTTTTATTATATAACTAGTGGAACCCGCGGCTTCGCTCGCGCTAAATCTAGGGACGATCCCGAGCGAAGTGAGGGTGAGTCGCTTGTTAAGATAAACATTTCCATCATACATTACATATGTATAACTCTAGCGGTTTTGGCAGCGCACGCCAGAATAGCTCGCAGATGGTAGATTTTTTACTACTTACTTGATACTTATCGTCATATTTTGGACAATTCACACAATATCTTTATAAATTGTAGCCTATGTGATATTCTGATGTATAAGCTATATTATTGTAAAGTTTCATTAAAATCCATTCAGTAGTTATTACGTGAAAGAGTAACAAACATCCATACATCCATACATCCATACTTACAAACTTTCGCGTTTATAATATTAGTATAGATATATTTAGATTGTAGAAATAGGTGGAAATAAAAATGGGGAGATATAAATTCTCTAAATTCAGTTCATCGTAATGAACTTATATTATTGATAATTATTATAAATTACTTTGTATTAATTATACTTTGCAACATGTATTATTAATATTCCTATGAAAAAACGAGGAATTCATAATACACGTGTACCATTACTTAGGTTATATTCGGGTGTCATTGGGTTGAACTTAATAAGTCATCAAGTAGTGAGGTTAGTATCACATAAGGCACGTAACACAATTTGCGTGAGATACACCTCGTTCAAATATTTAGGCCACTGGCATGTGTTAGGATGAAAATATACGTAGCTCAACTTGAAATCTAATTAAAAAATTATAATAAACTGTTAATAAATTTACAATAAAGGAAATTACAAGTAAACTTAATTGTATGTACAAAGCAAATATACACTTAATTATTACTGTACAAGTCGTGTCCGCGTGGAATAGTGGCAAGAACGCTGGCCGCATTCCCCCGCTGAATGGCAATGCCGATTCTTTGGGCGAAATATGAGCCAGCTCTCCTGTCACCAGTAGAGGCGATAAGACGAGGTGTTATGTCTTTTAAAAAGTGCTTAGCACTTTGACTCCATGGCCCAAGGGTTTCTACAGCAAAAGGTATAAAAATATAATTTTGACTAATGGAGGCATATGTTAATAAATAAATAGCTTTGTGATTAAGATGCTTCTAATGATCTAGTGTAAATAATTGGGTTGCCTTAAATGTTTGCTGTACAGCACACGTAAATTTAATAAAATTTTCCATATTCATACTTATTATGTAATATAAACTAGCGAATCACCCTCGCTTCGTTTGGATTTTGTTTACATAGCCATTGGTTTTGTGTCGATTTATTTTTTGAAATAAAAGTTCTCCTTATATATATAAGCTGCCAATCAAAGTCCTATCAAAATGGATCCCTTTCCGACGCGAAAAAATCTCATTAGTATATATAATATCTACTATGAATTTAGAAATTGAGACAAAAGTTAATATTTCGAGATTACTAACAGACACTAATTTCAAGTATCATAGAAGATTAGTTTCAGCGAGACCGCCCAATTTTCTCCCCCGTGTATTTTCAACTCAACATATTTCAGTAGTTATTCACTAGTAGCCACGCCGAGCTATGCAGATTACAACTTGGTATAACATTTACCTGGGGACATTCTGAAGACGTTAATACCTAATTTGTTGGGTATGTACCCTACTTGCTTATGAAATATTAGCCTTGTGTCAGCTTCTAGAGATAAATTTATACATACAATAAATTTCTAAGTGAGTCGAATTTGAAGATTATATTATATTTTTTTTAAAAATCTTATTGCAATAGTTATTGTTATTTAAATCTATACTGAAAGTTAAAAATAACCTAGACGCTAAACTGCGCGGTGCGAGATTGTGTCACTAGTCTATACTAATAAAGATGAAAGCGTTGTATTTTATTTTGTATGTAACGAATATACTCAAAAAGTACTGGACCAATTTCAAAAATTTTTTTGCTTTTAGACCCTATAAGATAAAGCGGGTATATCCTATGTTAATCAGTGATAATGTAGGTTTCTAGTGGCAAAGGAATTTTTGAAATCAGTCTAGTAATTTGAGTTTATTTGTTATATACAAAAATACACATTTTTCCTTTTTATAATATTACTAGTCTTTCCCGCGGCTCCGCTCGCGTTCTAAAGGCTGAAAATCAAAAGAAAGGGAGAAAAATATTCTCCCGTTTTTTGCAACATTTTTCATTGATATTAGCGTAGTAGCCTATTGGTAGTAGCGTAATGTAATATAGCCTATAGCCTTCCTCGTTAAACGGACTATCCAACACAAAAAGATTTTTTCAATTCAAACCAGTAGTTCCCGAGATTAGCGCGTTCTACCAAACAAACAAACAAACAAACAAACTCTTCAGCTTTATAGTATTAGTATAGATATAGTATAGATAAATACAGTTATTAAATATTATTAAATATATGTACATCGTTTGAAATTACCAAATTTTGTTGCACTCGTACAAACCTTCAATCAACTAGCTCGTACCTGATTAGGTGTTTCAAAAACGTACACTCCAATAAATATTTGCGTTGCACACCGACACTCGCTTTGAGTCGGCATGTTCAAGTGAACGTATTGATGAAAACAAAATTTCGCACCTCGCTTCACTCTCGTGATTGAAACATGTTAGTTTTAGCGATTATCAAAGGGGGTGGATACTTTATAACTAATAACGTGTTACGTAACATAATTATTTATGGCACAATTAAATTTTCATATTAATTTTAAAACGTATGGAAAATTGAATAAGGTTTCGAAAAAAAGCAAAGCTTAAAAATATATAAGAAATGATTTAGTATTATAAGAGTGAAAATAGAAACTTCTGACCTTTAGCCATTCAGACGGCGGCGGCGGTGAAACTACGGATCGAATTGCGGAGGGCAAATCTTTTTTAATGAAAATACGGTAAAATAAAAAAGATATGGACTAGCTAGATCGATTTATCACTTATGTAGTGAAACAAAGGTTTCGGCTGTCGGTCTGTCGGCAATAAACTCAAAAACTAATGCACCGATTTTCATGTTGTTTTCACCAATGGATAGAGTGATTATTGAGGAAGGTTTTAATATACAACTAGCGGAACCTACGGCTTCACTTGCGCTAAATCTAGAGCCGAACTCGAGCGAAGCGTGGGTAAGTCGTTAGTTACTTATAAAAATAAATGTTTCTCTACACATCAGTACTCGGTACTTTAATAATATCAAAGAACTTCGAAGATATTTCAGGACGTATAATTAGGGTGTTCCATTACTGATAATTATCGTATAAAATATTCAGATTGACCTTCATTAGAAGAGAGTATACTGTATTGTTTATTAGTTATCATGTTTTAAATTGAACAAGTGATAGTGGTTTTTTATCGGAAAACATAATTTCTTAGTCTCTATTACATACATACACGCGCACATACATAAATACATATAAACATTTTACATACATACATATATACATAGACTTATACCATGAACGAATAAACTATGGACGAGACACATAAGCGGACGTACCTTTACCGGTAATGTCAGTAATCAGGATATTTTAGGCCTGGCCGTTTGTTTTTACGTCAGTCTCAAGCACTTACTTGTCAACAAAACATCTCCCAAAAATGACTAAATGTTCTATTAGATGGTGTAAAAACTATAGCAGCGGATATTTATCACAAAATTTAAGTAAATCTAAAATAAAATTTCGTATTATTCAACTATGTTAAATATAGTCGATATATCTATGTATTGTTGACATCTGACAACCATCATAAAATGGCTGGATTATACCGTTCAAAACAAATGACAGAACTGTCGAGTAAGTCCATTTGACATCGACTAGTGCTTGACAATGTCGAAAAATATATCGATATTTGACGAAATAACTAAGCGAATAATGGATGTTATTTGTACAGTACAATAACATAAAATACTTTTATCGCAGTATCCTACAATCTGATGACAATAAATTTATAATAATATTTTTATAATTAAATAAAAACATTATAAATGCAAAAATTATAATTAGTATGTGTACTTATTTTTTTATTTTATTTTAACACATAAATTTTCTTTCCCATTCGAACGTTCTGGGTTTGATTGTCGGCGAAAAATCAAACAATATTTATTACTAGCTGACCCGTGCCCACTTCGTTGGGCATAATGTTAATAATCCTTTTTTAGTACAGAGTGTTTAAATAATTTAAATTATTTAAACACTTAATTAATATTAAAAATTAAAAATTAAATTATCTATACTAATATTAAAAAAACTACTTTTTGTCACTTAAATATAAAAGTTAGACATATGCTGTCGTTGACTTTTTTGTAGGCATTTTTCAGCTCCACATCTTTTCTCTAGAACTCAAAAATATATCGTTCATAGTTAAGGCAGCGTTCGTAAGAAACGCTTTCATTCGACCGTTTTTCTCCGATTCACTTTGCAAAACGGACTACCACGTAAAAGCCTTTTTATTTTTCAGTTTTTTATATAACCTATGACACTCAGCAATAATGTGGCTTTCTATTGGTGAAAGAATTTTTAAAATCGGTTTAGTAGATCCCGAGATTACCCCTTACAATTTAACAAATAAACAAACTTTACTTCTTTATAATATTAGTATAGATTAATATTTAAAATGTCATTGATATATTTATTTTATCGACTACGTTTAAGCACTAGCATTAGAGTGAATTTTGATGTATTGTGTCAATTCTTTGTGTGCGTTATACTTCAATTCGTTGAACGTGTTTTCATGCATTTGTATTTTGTGACTGGTCCAGTAGCTTATTCGTTCATGACTTATACATATTATAATCATACATAGACATCTACGGCCAAGTTCTCGCGTATTGGCCGAGATCCGTTCCCAGCAATGGGACGGTCTGAAGTACAGAAAAAAACAATGCTTTTGATTGTCTTATCCGAAAAAAATTAGGGTTGTTAGGTGATGTATGTCTTAATATTATATAATATTATTCATGTAAAATAATATTATAGTACAATATTATTACTTTGTAACTTTTTTATATAATCTCCAAATAAGCATGTTATTTAATTAATCAGACTCAAAATTCTCACCTTTAATATTTAAATATGAATTTACCATTCTCCTCCACTTATTTATGAAACCAATCAGTAAAGTTTTAGATCTTGAAAATTTAGCTACAATGTGTTCATTCGACCTTCGGAATGTCTTTTCAATAATTCATGAACTGCAAAGTTTTGTTTGTTAAAGTAACTGTTAATATTCGATGTACACTACACATTCTGAAACAAGTTTTGGCAAATTTAATAAAACATTGGGTAACTTCATGAAGTATTGTTAATTTTATTATTTATTACTTACCCTTGTTCCACTTGGGTTCGTGACTATGTACAATATAACGGTTAGTAGTTATAGACTTTTCAGAGTAGGATTTCACTGCCTCGGTGGTGTAATGGCTAGCATGTACAGTCGCATACCGAGAGGTCCTGGTTCGAGTCCCGGGTCGGTCAAGTTAGTTATTGAGTCTTTCTGTTTCGTAAGTCTCAGTAACCTCCCGAAGTTGGGAAGTTGGCGATGTTCACCCCCGTGCCTCGGAGAGCACGTAAAGCCGTCGGTCCTGCGCCTTAACTTTCACTGGTCGTGTCGAGCAGTCGTCCCACCGGAGTATGAGAGTGATAGGGATAGAGAGTGCACTTGTGTTTGTACATACACTTGTGCACTATATTTTCCGTGCAGATGGCTAGTCTCAATGAGATTGGCTGCCGTGGCCGTAATCGGTCGGAAGGACATCACTTTTCAGAGATGAGCTGATATTTTCTCGCAGTAAGTGTGTGTGTGTACCCGAATAACTATCTATAATCACACTAAATTTTATCAAAATTTGTTTAGTGGTTTACTCGTGATGCGGTCACAGACACACAGATGGACATTATTCTGTTATTCTATAGTTCTGTTCAGACCTGAATATAAAATCTTCTATTACTGTGCACGGGCTGCCTTTGCCTTTTAAAAACTTGCTAGGTTTTCTAACCATTATGGGTTCCTCAAGACATTATTTTATACCGTAATATAAGTAATTATGTTGGAAATATTTCAAGTTCATTTCAATGATAATTATAAAGTTTGGTATAATTATTGTTATAAAGGTTATTTTAATTATCGCTAATATTAAGTGATTGAAAAAAGCGGGTTGTTTTAGTTCTCATGGCATGTCATTTAAAACTTAATAGGTTAGCTTCTCATGATTTTTTCTTTCACCATAAGGTATAAGTGATGGCGATTTGATGGTTTTTAAATTATTGATGTAAGGGCTGGGGTTTGAACCCGACTCACTATTTTAATCAAGCTCTTAGCAAGCTTATAACTAGGCTACCAATTTTGTTTATTACTATTAAACATGTTCATTTAGCTTAATTACAAATTGATTGCAGTTAAATAATAATTAAATTGCAATACAGTGGGGGAATGCAGCTCGCAGTCTTACCACAATTCCATGTGCACAAACCTAAAGAATAATAATTTGGTGTTAATTTGTTTAATTACATAATTAAAATTGTATTTTCTGCTTACTAGTGAAAAAAATATATATTAACGTAGTCTAGTAGTATAGTAAATATAGTCTTATGACGCAGATATATTTTTGTATACTAAGCGCTCACGGTGGTCCATTTTTACCTTTCACTAAGAACGAGTAACAAACACGCAAAAATATATATAGCTTATACACGAAATATACTATATCTTAGATTTATGAGACTTTTTAACATTTTAAATGGAACTAATTTTTCGGATTTTTCGCGTAATTTTCGCATAAATTTTTGTTTCCCGACGTCACTGACGTATCGAATGCTTTACTAACGCGTTAACCTCAGAAACCACTGGTTCGATTTGAAAAATTCTTTTTGTGTTCGATAGTCCGTTTATCGAGAAAGGCTATAGGCTATATTATATCACGCAACGACTAAAAGGATCGGAGCATCAAAGAAAAATGTTGCAAAAACGAGGGCGGGTGTTAGTTCTGCGAGGTATCATACCGCTGATGACTGAGAATGGTTCTCGATCTTTAGAACGCGTACGAGGCCGCGGGAAATGCTAGTTAAGAATAAAGCTCTAGGCACTAAGATTTAGCAATAATTTTCATGCATTCTATTACTAGGGTAGGCACTTAGTAGCACTCGCTGTAGGATTTATCGAACTTTTCAGATGATTACATTTCCATATTAACGAACTATGTAATATTCAGCTCAAACTATTCACCCTGAAGTTTTGTAATTAAACGTTTCAAAATCAGTGTCCTAGAATAAATTTGTTGAAATATTTATTACTTTAGGGTCGAATACGATAATTAACTGTATTTAGGATTACAATAATATAGGTCTTTCACAATGCTGCTTATACTAATAATTTATAATCTATACTAATATTATAGAGGTAGAGTTTGTTTGTTTGTTTGTTTAAACGCAATAATCTCATGAGGTATAATCAGTTTAGAAAAAATATTTATGCATTAGACAATTTGTTTATTGTGGCTGGTTACAGCGTGTTTTCCATACATTTTTTAAAATTATTTTTGTTTTCTTCGACGATCTGAACGAATGAGTCACACACAACAATTTTGTTATGTGTAATTTGTTCGTTTGAATGATCTCTCAATCTGAGTAAAAAATATAGTTTTATAAAATACTATTCACTTGATTGTTCGTTTTGTTCGGTTTTATCATTCAGTAGCCTAATGGCAGCTTATGTGATCCAAGTCATGTTCTAATATATCTCTTAAATTACATCCAAATCCGTTTAGCCGTTTCAGTAAAATGGAGTAAAAAGCATAAATACGTACAATAATGTTCCAGTTGTATTTTATATTCAAAACATTCAGACTTTTACTCAAAGACTAGATTGAGTCTAATTCCAAGTTATATTTAACCCAAATCTACAATTTAAATCTATTTACGCAATACAATCAATATTAGACATAGTTAACTGAGTTGTTTGTTGATTCGATTTCATTAAGTTTTCATATTGCGTGTGTTCTTAGGACGGCAAGTCCATGTCCTAAATAAATAGAAACTTTGATTTCGAGCGTTGCCAGCACTAATAGTGTCATTGACTAAAACATACCTTGTTATTGTATTAATAATAATAATTTTTCTTATTATTATAGCTAATTTGTAATTTGTGATCGAATTTGAATAATTTAAATATTTTATTTTGTAACCAGTAATTCTAAAACGGTATGTGATGGATGCGGGCTGCCCAAGATCGGGTTGGTTGGCGTGCTATGGGGTAGGCTTTCTTCCAGCAGTGGACGGTAATAAGCTGAAAAAAATGTATAAAACAGCATTATACAATATACATAAACAGAATAAAAAACGGGTACATATTATTAATAAATCATACTTTTATAAATGATAAATAAAGAAAAATCCAAGTGTACACTAATCTTTGTATGGACTGATACGGTAAAATGCTCATTTCCTTACAGTTTATAGATTAATAAGATACTCTATACGAACTCTATTATTAAATACTCCCAATAAATAAATAGCATCTAAATTAATGGTATTTGTTATTTTGCATAAACTTGTGCAATATTAAAGAGCTTGTGCAAATGTCTAGTCTAATTAAAGTAAAAACAAGTTTAAAACAAAATAAAGTTCAAAATCAAGTTAAATATCATTTAAAAACCTTATACAAAAAATAAACCTTTTCAAATAAGAGATGAAGAAATAAACAAAGCTTTTCAATTCTAGATTTCCAAGAAAATGATTTCACAACTATTATTCATAGCTGTTATTAATTAGTTAATGTAATTAAATTTGAGTTGTAAATTAATATACATGAGTAATATGGGTTCGATTCGATAATTGCTTATGACCTATTATATAATATATTATGTATACATAATGTATGTGATCTTAATTTGATTTACTGTATGTCTGCTTAGCGTCAGCATTATCGATGAGGCTTGAATGCTTCAGTCGCAAACTTGTTGTGTTTTGTGGGTTTCCTTGCATTTACGAATATGAAAGTTAATTCTATTTTAATTAGAAATTATAAATATTATAAAAGATTACGTAAATAGCTATATTGCTATTGAAAGGCTGGTTGGGTTAAAATTTTTAGTTCTCAGATTATAATAGAAGTAATGAATAGAAAATGATTAGTAAAAAAAATATAAAACATTTTTAACAGACTTTCTTATGAGATGATTACTTGACTAAATACGAATATTTTGTTAATTAAATCATCTTTTTGGATTTTGTCGCAGATTTTTTTTCACTTTTAGTTCCTGACGTTTCGGGTGCTTTACAGCAATCATGGTTACAGTAGAGACGAAGGTTTTAAGTCTCAGAGGTCATTTATTGTACACTTGTAACAGTGCCTACACAATTGAACCAAAATGCCTTACAAATATTATTTTATAAGATTAGTATCAAAATTAGTTAAAAAACTCCCTTAACCGTTTCAAGTTTATTCATATTATCTTGTTTCGGTCGTCTAAAGGGATAGAACTTTTATGGGAAAATAATCCGCCTTTGACACATGAGAATAAAATTGCTTGATATATAAATTCACTTAAACTTTCTCGTTCGAGGCTAAAGCTTGCAATTTCACAAACCATTTAAGGGTCGTGAGAGTCAGAGACGTTCATTGTTTTTCTTTGTCTAGATTACAAAAATAACTTTATTTTATGACTGTAGTTATTAGGGATTGTGCTGTGGTGGTGCAAATAGTCAAATAAGGCGTCATTTTGATTGTTTTCCCTACTATAAATATTCGATATATTTACTAGATCTTTAATATATCACTTGTAGAAACCGGGTTCGGTTTTCAATAATGACTGGTTTTTGTTGGTTTTGTTAACGCTCTTTAATCGGTTATAACTCGGAAAACGGTGTTTTGTAATTTACATTATAAATTAAGTTTGATTTGTTGTGTAGTAGTGATAAATAGATACAGAGAATAATAGTAATATACTCGTGTACGTTTTTGACAATAATCTACCCATAAAATTTGCAAAATTAATTTAAAAATTACCTCTGTGACAGAATTTAAGGTTTCGAAAATTTTAGTCTCTCCCGTTCCTAAGATTCGAAATTCGAAACGTTGGGAACCAAAAATCTAAATAAATCCACCATAAAATATGAAAAGATAGTTTTATTTAAAATGTCAAATATTTGCGCACATCTAAAAAAGCATTAACTTAACCTTTTATAACATGGACGAAGATTTTGTAGAAGAAGAAAGTGACAACTAAGGGGTCGTCCATAAATCACGTGATGTTTTTAAGCAACTTTTTAGACCCCCCCTCCCCCATGGTGATACGTGGTGAGATTTAAGATTACCCCCCCCCCCCCCACTCAAAATCACGTGTATTTTTTACAAAGTACCTTAAAAAATCTGAATATTTAATAAAGGTTAACAGGTATAATCTAATATAATTTTGGTAAATTAAGCACCGTGATAAAAATGTAAAAATTCTAATGAAGAAGAATAAATGACAAAATAATAATCGTGAAATTTTACTATTGTACCTGAAGCAAATACTGGCTCTCTCATACATGCTCGCTATACTACTGCGTAGAAGGAAGTCATAGAATAAAGCACTGTCATTCTACTCGACATACGACATACTCTACTCAGACGTCATGGCTGTCGATAACCTTATTATTTCACACTTCTGTGGGGACTTCTGCAGCCTTTTTTAAAAGTAAATTTTTTCAAGGTCTGTTGTCCTTCCTTGTCCATCAAGTTGGGTTCCATAAGAGTCATGCGGAAGTATGAGTCTAGCCTATGTGACTGGGAGTGACGCATAATATACTTACTGGCTACTGCTCCTTTTCCGTAGTTTTTTTGTGCACTAGCACCTACAGAATCCTTACGACTCGTGAAATCCTTAAAATCCTGACTGAATTTTTTTTTCTCATTAACAAAATCAATGGGATTAGGTAGTTTATGTATGGTCTTTGACTGTATGCATACCCTCTAGTTTCGGCCGACGGTCAATTAACTTTGAGCACTGGGTACATCACCCGGTGCTAAAGTTGAGTCAAAATAGTATTCACTTTTCTTAAACCTTCAGTGCTGATATTCACATATGTAAATATAGTAAAAGTATAGTACTACTATAACAATGTAACGTTACTTATAGTTTATGTATGTCTTAATTTTTATACATGATATTAATGGAAACGTATGTCAATACTTTTTATAAGCAATCCAAAGCAATTAAGACCAATCGGTTCATTATTACACTTCCATTCTTACTAATAGCGACGCTTCGTGTGTCTGGGGGAATGTTTGGCCCATCCTATTGGTCTCATCATCTGTTATAAAGAATTTATAATACACGATTTTTTAAAGCATAGCATAGCTTTTAAAAGTGCCATTTCTTGCAATAGTAGTTCCCGTACAGGTCTTTTCAGAGAAGTTTTGGAGGTGAATAGGCTTATTATTATAAATGGTCGGCGATTGTCGCGGCGCGGGATAATCCCAACGGTGAGTAAAAAAAAAATCACGTGATAACTCACTACACCCCCCCTCCCTCCTGGTGATATTTCGTGATTTTTTCCGAACCCCCTCCCCCCCATTCAAACATCACGTGATTTATGGCCGACCCCTAAGCGAAACTGATCTAAAAATTTAATAAAGTTAGTTAGTTAGTTTAATTAAAATCTGATTTTCATTCATAAAATGTAATCACGAAACTTCTCCATTGTATTTCAGCTTATATATTATAACTTTATCTTATATTAAAAATTTAAGTAACTTTCCGCTATCACTCTTAATTAGGAAAGGGCGTGGTGCTCGTAAGTCGCGATAATGAACAGTGAAAAATTTTAATATTCCGAAACGAAAGCTACTCTGTTTCAAGTGTAATTAAATAAGTTGATTTTCCTTTGACCCGCGTCATTTGTTCTAAATTACATTCATTTAGTAAATGAAGGAATGTGTAGAATTGCTTTAGTAGGTTAGTCGGTAGTAGTAGCCCAGTTGCACGAGTAGTGGTTCAAATCTCCGGTCTCGCACTTCTAATATTTTCATGTTACCTCTTGCTTTACGATAACAAAAAAAATACTATTCAGAGAAAACCTAGTAAGTTTTTCGGAAGGCATGGTATATCTATCCGCAGTAGGTCGAGCCGTTTCGGAGATTAGGCGGACCAAATGACAGAAAAAACGTTAAAATTTATTTTTTTCCTTATAATATGTATAATATATATGTAAGCGCAGGACGGCCAACATCAGAAGTAGTCATAGTAGTGGGCGTGATTATTAATGTCTTTCGAGGTAACACTGTACATTTAGTCAATTTAACTTAAACACTCATAACATAATACAATGTAAACATAATAAAACATTAAATTATCAATAATTATTTACAAATACGGATATAAGTAATTCGTCGATATTACGTGGTGCACGGGCGGTCCAAATCTGACATTCCCTTTTGTCTTTTTTTCAAATAGCCAATTTTTATTCTAATTCTAATTTAATGTCTTTTTAAAACATGCCAGTTTGTATCACCTTGCTGCCATCGATTCGACGCTTTACAAAAGTGCGCTGTCAAAGCTTGATTTCACACTCTAATCCGATAAGCATACCAAAACCTCCAGATGGCGCACTGAGTGCGCCGTCACGGCCGGACTGACATTCGACCGTCCTCGGGCGTTTGTTTATTGAAGCCAGGAAATCAGGAACGACGCCATTAATATGTGACCCGCTCGTCCATCCTGTCACTCAGGAACAATCTAACTAGCATTACTAAAATAAGTATGCTCTATCATATTTGTACCGTACGTAAATCCAAAATTATTATGAAAGCATGTATCCTTTCGACCATCTCAACTTATGGACCGGATGACATCTTTCCAAACCATGAGCGTGGACCGGACGATTGTGTCCCTTCGACTATCCCAAAACTATGGGCATAGACCGGACGACACTGTCCCTTCGACCATCTCCAAACCATGAGCGTGGACCGGACGAGTGTGTCCCTTCGACTATCCCAAAACATGGGCATAGACCGGACGACACTGTCCCTTCGACCACCTCCAAACCATGAGCGTGGACCGGACGAGTGTGTCCCTTCGACTATCCCAAAACATGGGCATAGACCGGACGACACTGTCCCTTCGACCAGCTCCAAACCATGAGCGTGGACCGGACGAGTGTGTCCCTTCGACTATCCCAAAACATGGGCATAGACCGGACGACACTGTCCCTTCGACCAGCTCCAAACCATGAGCGTGGACCGGACGAGTGTGTCCCTTTGACTATCCCAAAACATGGGCATAGACCGGACGACACTGTCCCTTCGACCAGCTCCAAACCGTGGACCGGACGAGTGTGTCCCTTCGACTATCCCAAAACATGGGCATAGACCGGACGACACTGTCCCTTCGACCACCTCAAAACCATGGACCGGACGAGTGTGTCCCTTCGACTATCCCAAAACATGGGCATAGACCGGACGACACTGTCCCTTCGACCATCTTCACCGCTTAAACATAAATCGCGCAGATGTGTCCCTTCGACCAGCCTTGTAAGAAGGCGTGGACCGGACGACACCGACCTTTCAATTACTTTGTAACCGTACCGACTTATCACGAACAAACCTCCTCAGTGCGAATTCCAATCTCGTACTCGTATGTAAAGATTACACTCGATCGCATCTCTTCATCTCTTTAATCGCCGTCACGGTTTCCTCATCAATGTCTTGTAAACAAACCATCGTTTTTCTACGGTATTTTAAATTAATTCACAATTTTTAGTAAATCTCTAAAGTTCATACATGTAGCTTCTTCTTCTTCATTTTTCTATCTCATTCCTAACTTTACTTGTGGTCGGGCTTACTTGTTCATCTGCGCTAGCATAATCTGTCTTGATTGTCTTCAATGTCAAACACTATTTTGCTGAGTAGTTCTCGTTCCGCCTCATCACATAGCCGTACCACCTGAGCCTGCCCCCTTTGACTTTCTCTGTTACCGGAAACACTTTGAAAGATCCCTCACATATTCGTTTTGCACTCTATCTAGACGTGTCACGACGTCTACCCAGCAAAGCATCTTTATCTCCGCTGTATGGAGTTGCAGCTCATGCTTTTTAAAAGTTGCCCAGCATTCAAAGCCATACAACATGGTCGGTCTCACAACTGTATTATATAACTTGCTTTTAGTTTTGATAGGCATTTTAGGATCGCACAGAATATCAGGCAGAGATCTTTACTTCATCATCGATGCGAGAATCAGCAGCTAGTATTGATCCAAGGTATTGGAAACCGGACAACTTCAGTAAAACAGTGCCTCTACTGTAATCTTAGTAAGTAGTCCATTATTAAATTATTGTTACGTACTACGGGTTCGGGATCGGAAATTAAAAGCGTTCTAGCACTAAAGATGTTTTATTTCTTCTACATAAACCTAACAAGATGTTCACTCACAAGCGCAGTTTGTACACAGCACTAGCTCAATTAAGTCTCCGAGCACTATAATCCACCACTTTTAATAATTCACTATACTCTTCTTCACTTTTCCACTATTTCGTTTCTCTTCGTAATTTTCACTTAACTCCGAACGTCAACTAATCTCTCAACACACTGCCGGCCTTTTTATATGTGTAAATTTAGAAGATTCTAGTATCGAAAATGCAAAATATTTCTAGTAACTTCCAAATCTTTCCTGGAAATGCTTTATCTCTATCTGCTGACACATTAAAATTTGCAAAAAACTGTTCTTGTTATCTAATTGTCAAAAGTTTGAAATTGACATTTGCTGTTGTAAAGCATGGTACAAGCGTGCTATTATGACGGGTACGCACTCTACTCCGCGACATTACATAATATCAGGTTCAAAACGGATCCGTAATACTCTAACCCATACTAGAAATAGTTCACCCACACCTGCAGTGCTACTAACTTGTGTGCAAATGTCTTACATATCATACATTTCTTGTATCAGAGAGATAATGAGAGGCTCTAGAGAGGTACAATCATAGGTGGATACGTAGAAACATATTATAGCTATCATTCTTAAATAGTAAATAAAATAAAATCGATTATACTTTCTATGTAACTTAGTTTGACTCCGCTCGCTATTTGTAATACGAAAAATAAACAAAGTCCTTTAGAAAATGCTTTACCTACTGGTAAACCCCGACCATAACTAAACCGTATTGCATTTGATATTGAATAAACGCTACACTGTATACCATCTAAACTAAATCGGCTACTTTTGCTTTTAAAAGTATCAGATAGGAATCACACCTACCTAACAATAGTTCCGTGCGTAATTAATAACAGCCGATTTCTTACTGTTAAGTGCTAAATAAATATTAATCAGTTCATTCAATATTTTTTTAGTGAGTCAGAATTATCTTAATTATCCTCTAACTTTTTTTTATACTAAACCTACTAGGAGGCTAGTAGGTTTGCCGTAAATATAACGTTTACTTAGTGAGTTCAGAAGATTTTTTTAATATTCTCTTTATTTAATTTTATATCAATCTAGGAGTAGTTGTTTTAATTTAGCTTTGCAAAGTTAGTCGTTATTCTAACATCCAATATGATATTATCGATGCTTGTCACGGGACTCGAACCCTGGACTTCCCGATATGCAATCGTGCATGCTAGCCGCTACACCGCCGAAGCGATAAATAGTCATATTTTGACACTTACTTATTATTACTGGTTTAGAAATAACATTATCACACATGCAAGCAAACTTTTCACAGTATTTGTAATTTTGATTTATACGCAAATTATCTTTTAAAAGGGAATAGACAGATTTACTATAAAATAAACAAAGAACATGCTCACCGAATGATGTTTCTAAAGTAAGTCTCCACATTCTCGATTAATCTCTATCTCGCAGCGCCGGCACTTATTCTCTTGTCTGGGAACGATTTTGCGACGTGCCTACTGGCCAGGCTTGCCACACGTAAGGAACATAGCATTTATTATCATACCTTGATTACGACTTAACTACTTACGCTTTTTTTTAAAAAAACAATCTATTTTGACCGGTGATTTTTGTTTATGCCACTCCAATGAAATGTTCCATAAAATCTCATACCAAGGTCCAAGGCTTCTAACAATAAGGATGTTGGTGTCGAACTTTTAAGCGATAAGATTTCGAAATAATTGTACTCTAGTAATTATGTAATATTATCTGGTCAGTTCCCATCGTGTTAAGCTATCTTTATAACGTAGTACAAAACAAATTCAGTTTTCGCTTCTTCAGACAATTCAGGCTTAGTTATTCTTTTAAACAAATTCTATAACCACGTCGTACCTTAGCCGCAGTTTTCCTAGCTCTGGCTTAAAATTGTCGTGTTTGTTACGGTATCTGCCTGTGACATACTTAGCTCTCAATAAAGCCTTCATACCCATTAAAACCTTCGTCAGAACATCAACCGATTTCATTGTTACATAGTATGGTTCATCTATCCCACTTCTGATGTAAGCGCAGGACGGCCAACATCAGAAGTAGTCATAGTAGTGGGCGTGATTATTAATGTCTTTCGAGGTAACACTGTACATTTAGTCAATTTAACTTAAACACTCATAACATAATACAATGTAAACATAATAAAACATTAAATTATCAATAATTATTTACAAATACGGATATAAGTAATTCGTCGATATTACGTGGTGCACGGGCGGTCCAAATCTGACATTCCCTTTTGTCTTTTTTTCAAATAGCCAATTTTTATTCTAATTCTAATTTAATGTCTTTTTAAAACATGCCAGTTTGTATCACCTTGCTGCCATCGATTCGACGCTTTACAAAAGTGCGCTGTCAAAGCTTGATTTCACACTCTAATCCGATAAGCATACCAAAACCTCCAGATGGCGCACTGAGTGCGCCGTCATATACTTTCATGCATTTAGACAAAGTTGTAATTTTGTTAGAAAGACACTTCAACACTATATTATTTACCTATCTGTATATCAAAATACAGAATTCCAAGGTTTTCTTAAATAATGAAGCTAACTATTGGGATATGTAAGCTTTTCTATACTAATATTATAAAGCTTAAGTGTTTGTTTGTTTGTTTGTTTGTTTGTTTGAACGCGTTAATCTCAGGCACTACTGGTGCGATTTGAAAAAGTCTTTTGGATAGTCCGTTCATCGAGGAATGCTATATAGCCTATATTACATTACGCTACGAACAATAAGAGCGGAGCATCAATGAAAAATGTGGCAAAAACGGGAAGGGCGTTAGTTTTAATACCGCACGACTCCGAAAGAATTTGGTTTCCGGTCTTTAAAACGCGTGCAAAGTCGCGGGAAATGCTAGTAATAAATAAACCCTACCGATCAGGGATGCTACCAAAGCGTGGTAGCATCCCTGATCCCCTAGTATTAAGGACAGGCCTGTTCTCAGCAGTGGGATATTAAAAACTAATTATACTAGCTAAAGTTACTTCATTGTAATTTCGCACAGAACTATACAAAACCATGAATTACGACTAAGGTTACTTTATTTCGCAATAATCCACTGTAGAGGGAGTTATTACGATCATAGTTTCCACCTTACGTATCAAGACTTACCCAAACAACTTGACGGCAACAAACGACGCCCATACACCGAGCGCGGCGATAAATAAATTAGTGACATCCCTTGGGCTATATATTTCGAGGCTGTTTTGAAAAAATACGATTCTTGCTATAGGGTCTGATAATGTGTTTCAGGACGTTTGAACCGATATTATAATTCATGTGAATTTTAGATTTATAATGCCTTCTTTGATATACGATTTAAATTGATTATTTATTTTACTTTTTCGCGGATTTGTTTCATTTAGTTATCGAAGTTTTGAATGCTTCACACCAAAAAGGTATTTTATCTAATTAGGTAATCTAATTAGGTAACTATTTGAGCTATAGCTCTAAAAAAGTGAACAGAAAGAGAGATACAGAGAGAAAGAGAAAAAAAATTGTGGTGATTGCTTCCGTAAGGATTTCTGATCATTTTTTTAGAGCGATAGCTCAAATGTAGAAACCGTTATTATCAATTTCAGTAATTTTTATGCTTGCTGTGAAAAGTTAGCAGAATTGTGAAACATGGTATATCGTGGCTAAATAGTTACTAAGACCCAGATTTTATTTCTTAATTAGATTTAAAATGAAATGGTTGCTATGTTGACGATTAGCTCAAGGTAAACTCTCGGGATTGGCAAAACATAACATCAGAATTTTTACCAATTTGTTTTTTAGGAAATACATAGTAGGCTTTAGCAAAAATTGTAATAGTTGTAATAAATAATCTGAATTTTGTATTAAATAGTGTAATAAAATTTACAAAAACCTTATTGTTGGCTTGGCCTGGAAACTTTAGTCTTGTCCATGCTATTTAACATGCAGTTTTTAACTAGACGATGACACTTGTTGTTCGTCTCAAGTGGCATCTGTATTCAGGACACCTAAGAGGGCCAGCATCAAAATAAAACTTAAGTCTAAACCTTGACTATACAACTAACAGTATCCATCTTCACATCTATGTTTTCTAGCTTATAGTTAACTGTGAACTAAACTTCATCCAAATACGTTTACCATTTTCATCCTTAAAATACGAATATACAAAATTTCGCGTCTATATATAAGCATGTATATAAGGTACTTATATACAAAATAATGCTTAGAGCTCTTCAAATATATAACAGCAAACAGAGCGTGTCAGATCGATATGTATGGCAAATCACACGCTCGCACTCCGTCAATGACAAAGTAATGTCCGAAATGGCTCATTGAACAAATGATCCAAATGCTTTAGAAATTCATAGTATATAATCTGAATATAACATTTAGATTCTACATAAAACGAACTTATACTATTTTTCAATAATGTTACCAAATATTTTTTTGAAAAGAGCAACAATGAGTTTCTCGCCGGTTCTTCTCAGCAGAACAGCTTTCCGAGCCGGTGGTAGCTTACTTACAGACTTACAGACTGACATTTAATTTTAATAATGTAAAATTGACGATTTAAAAGAACTTGTAAAAGTATATTTGAATAAAGAATATTTTGATTTGATTTAGGTACTATTTGGAACCGCGAAAACTCCTCAAAAGTTAACCTGTAAAAACTTTTTTCCTTGCATAGTAGCGTATGGTATTAAAACTTAATCAATACATAGTATAAAATAAAGTCGCTTTCCGCTGTCTGTCCCTATGTATGCTTAGATCTTTAAAACTACGCAACGGATTTTGATCCGGTTTCTTTAACAGATGAATGATTTGAGAGGACGGTTTATACGTAAAACTAGCGGATCCCGCGGCTACGCTTGTGGGTACTAAAATATAAATAAGGATATAATATAGGTATTAAAAGTTTTGTTAAAATCGATTTATTCTTTTTAAGATCAGTTGTACTGAGATACTAATAATATAAGCTTATACTTAAATCCCAACTGTAAACTGTATCAATATCTGTCCAGTCTTACTCAAGCTATGGGCAATTAAACAAACCAACAAAAATTGTGCGTTTTATTTTTTAATATATAAATACAAAAATAAGTTGGGACATTATTAAACACAGCGCTATCTAGTTCCGTGTTAAGTTACGAGGCTTGTGTTACGGATATCAGATAGTTGATATACTACATATATAACTTTAAATAAATACATATTATGAATATAAACACCCATGACTGGAGTACATACATGCGTGCTCAACAAATGAATGCCCCAGCGAGACTCGAACTTGCAACCGCAAAACAAGTAGGGTCACTACAAACTGAACTAAACGTGCCGATAATATATAAAAAAAGGTCAAAAATATAGCTCACAGATTTTGATTAATTTCAAACTTATTGAGCTTAATTATAATGTGCTATTATTTTCCCAACCTTATAATTATTTACAAACACGAGCTTTGCATAAATTACTTTCAGGCTAATACTGATTAATTAGCCAATAATTGATAGCAAATGGCCTGATAGACGTTCGCCGTAAACTAGTTATATGCAAATTAGAGGTTTATTTCAAATTATAGTACGTTATTAGGCTATATTATCTCATGATAAGCACAGAAAATGCTTCAATATTGTTTGTAAAATCATTCTAAAAGACTGCCCTAAATGAGGGCATAAACATAATAGGGTTTTTTATTCATTTAGTTAGAAAAGTATTCTAATAACACACAAATAATATTTATAATACATATCGCTATCTGAGCAAAGCGAGGATAAGTCGTAGTTCTACAATAACTTGGATAAATGGTTCGAAGTACCCTACAAAAATTCTAAAAATATAAAAAAAAACCTCGAAAAAAATGAGCACAGTTTTTTTAATATTAGAATATATTTATATATATAGTTTTATTAATTTTTAGAATATTACATAGAGAGTGCATTTGTTTACACCCACATATGTGGTGTGCTATAATTTTCGCATAGATTGTTGTTTACAAGGGGTTTCTGACTTGGCTTGGGGAATATTTTATTAAAACTGCGAGATAGGAAATATGATAAACTACTCTGTTTGCTTCTAGACACAGTCTAGTCTAGTCTTATACCTCTTACTTGTATAATCCCTTATAATCTTGTGTACGCGGGTTTTGTTATTATAAGACTTTCATAAAACATAGTTGTTTTCAAAAAAATAAGCACCTAATGTAGTATCTATAGGTCTATTTGTAATGCTTAAAACCACTTCTTACTAAATTCATGTGAAAGTCTATATACTTATAAGGTACTTAGACTTCTTTTATTTTAGAAAAAGAAAATAGGTTTCTGCTAAAAAAATCGTCCCTAGGGACCAGCCTGATCCCGAGAGAAGGCAGTATAAGTTACTAGTAATACTATAAACAGACTGACATACTATAGAAAAAGCAAAAACAATCAGCTTTATCATAATTGAAAGTAGGGATGACATCGCTTAATACATTTTCTCAAAGCTGAAAATAATATGAGCCAACAAAAAAGCCGAAAAAGAAGTATTAAAGTGTCATAGTTTACAAATCCCAGTCAATACATGTTCACAAATTCAAGTACAGTGAAGGAAAAAAGAGTTTTATCGCTTGGCCCAGATTTAGAAGGGCTCTTTGTGACACCTACATAGTACCGTGTAGCGTATAACCTATTCAAAAGATCTTTTGATAACTGGGTCGAGATTTAAATGCAACGTCTAAAGCATTGGTACGTAAGTATTTATGTGTAGGCGGAAATAAAACTGAAATGCGCTTTTTAACTGTATCTATAGTATAACACTAGAAGAAGCTAGTATACATCTAGATATACACTAGTGGTTTACCCTTGCTTCGCTCGAGTGCATCCTATGTTATAAGTAGTTGTTGCGAGTGTACATTAGGAAATGGACATAGCTCTATTGTGAACTTTTTTGTAGATCTTTTTTGACATATAATGTACAAGTACAATGTTTTGATATAAATAATAATTAGTATATACAAAATTTATATGTGTACTATATCAAGTGTCTGGTATTCATGACACCAGCTTCGTTTCTTATTATGAAAGTAACTGATTGGACTGGAGTACAAACATTCGTGTTCATCACATAAATAAATGTCCCCGAGACTCGAACCCGCGATCTCTGACAAGTAGGTCACTATAAACTAAGCCAAACGTGTCTCAAAATAAAGAATAATATATATTGCTAAGTTTAATATGTATATAAAAGATTTTTAGAGTAAAGTACCTTTTTAAAAATATTTTATTTAAAACGAAAGATTTGTTTCACACCGAGAACAAATATAATTTCAAAGGTATCTAACAATCTTGAGTTTATAGATTGTATAAAAGTATTGATTAAATTTGAAATATCGTAAATCATTTTACTCAACACTTTTCACCTCGATTGTACCAAATAAATTAAACGCGTTTGAAAATCTCATTCGAAGGCAGGCCATATTCAAAGAGCAAACTCATTCACTTTTTGCATTGCAATCGCAAAACGTTTACTCAAACAACACGTATAAAGGATGTTTATTTATGCAAATAAATACTGATTATTTTATTAAATCTCTTTGCTCGGGAAAGCTTATTCCTAGAAAAAAGCAAAAAAGTAACTTATATGCTATTTTAGAGTAAAATTTATCATTGTGCTACATTTTCAGTTCAGGCGTCATTGAGTAACAAACATCCATCAGCTTTCATAGTTATAAGGAAAATAAGATGTATTATTTATTTTGCGTACCATAGATTGCAGCTTCACTACATCACTACATAATATAAAACAAAGTCCTCCGCTACGTCTGTCTGTCTGTATGTCCGCGATAAACTCAAAAACTACTGCACCGATTTTCATGCTCTTTTCACCAATTGATAAAGTGGTTATATTTATGTTTTCGTTAACCAAAGCATACGGGAACTAGCTCTTTCTTTTGATTTTGATTCTGACTCTTGCCCGCTTAACTGGTAGAGTAGGATAAAAGCCACGTTTTACTTTTAACATTCAAGTTGACTTTTAATATATGTTTCAAATTAGAAAATAACTGTTAATCCTTCATTTGATTTGAACTTCACATGTAATATTATCATTAGGCAACACTTCACTTTAAGTTTGATTTTTTTATTCACTTTTACTATGTAATATAAAATTTAAGAATACGTAGCTGTCTTTATATATTGTATATTTTAAAGTTTGTCGTTATTTTACTTGTAAAATAAGTTTAAATAAAATATTTAGTTTCGTTTTAATAATAAACTTTCTCGTCTGTAGCTTTTTATTGGTTCCATCAAACCTAAGTAGCCTTAAAAATAATGTTAGTTTTAAAACAAAATTTATGAATCATGAATCTTTTTAGTTTCAAAAACCCTAACTAAGTTAATTATCATTAAAATATATTTAAAAATTAATAAGCGCACACAAACAGTCTAATTTATTTTTCTCCTCTTTTAGTTAATCGAGTTTCTTCTTTTTATATCACTACAACAGGCAACTACAATTCACGCAGTTACTTACAGTTCTTGAGGCATAAGCTTAGCTTTGCATTTGTGTGAGTGCAGTGTACGGATAGGCACGACGATACGGATAGACGTTGCGTGATTTGTTTACCAGTTTTTTAACGTGTTTTAACTGGTTTTTGATGCGCGGCTATTGGCTTTTAGCTATCACTCACACAAATGCAAAGCTGAGCTTACGCCTCAAGAACTGTACTGTAGTAATGAATTGTACTTAATCATGTAGGCAGGTAATATATATTCGTATAAGAATATATAATACTATATCACTATATTATATAGTAATTATCTTTTTTTGGACAGTTTGATATTTATATTTATTTCGTAAAAAATTATATATTTAATTTATTTATTTCAATTTGTAATCCTTAATTACATTTTTGTTATCGCGTAAAACTTCAACAAGAGAATTGAACTGTATTAGGAGAGTATTATTTCTGACGCTGTTTAATATCGGCAGGTGATTTTTAATTTCTGTAACTTTACCTACGACAATATAAAAATAAAGGATTTTCGAAAGAAAAACTTAATATTTAGTTCTCTTATTTAATTTCATATACGAGAGTATTTTCGTCGATTCCCTTTGAGCTTTCTACGATAAAGCGAGGCGTGTGAATTATATCGTTCCGTTTCCTGCTAGTATTACACTGTAACCTGTAGAATATTACCTATTTATTGAATGCCAAACGGAACACAGTGTAAGGTATCGTATATCTTTGCTCTCGCTCTCTCTAGTATGTGTAAGACAGAGGCAGCACTAAGAGATGCAAACGTGAAAATACAATGAAAACACAAAAAATCCATTAGCACGTATTGACTGGTCTCTAATGCTTGTACGAGTTTTTTTACCCAATGTATTCGATTTTGGGTAGAAAAAATATTTTTTCTATGAATAAACCTGTGGCTGTTTTCGAAATTACGAACAGCATTAAATCTTAATAATATCAAACTAACCATTTTAGTTAGAACGTTCTTAGAGAGTAGCTTTACACTGATCAAGTATATGGACAAACGGAAGACCACCTTATTCTTACCAGCCGGCCAGCAGGCGAGCAGTATCAACATCTTAACGAAAAGCTTTTCTCCAACTTCCAATTTAAAGTTGTTACTATTTCGTGACTACATTTTAGGCTCAACGCGGAAATCGAACCCAGATTCCCATGAACTATACCTGTACTATCTATTCACTAGGCCGTTTAATTAGATGAACCAAGGATGGAGGGTACGAGAAGGATTCCAGTCAAATGTTAAAATTGAAATCCCCTAAGGTCAGTTAAGCCAGTTCATCGGACCTACCATCTGTCACATCCTTCTTACTGAAGCTTAAATTTACTTACGTTTGTAATTAAGTTTAAAATTATCCACAGATTAACTACTTTATTTGAATTTAGTATTTTTTTTTCTAATATCGTAGGTTGGTACTTGATCAAAATTTGACCATAATCTAAACGTCTATACATATAAATAAAATTGAAGTGTCTGTTTTTAATTTCAAATTAACAGCTTTTCACTAACATATATTATATGAAAGAATAATACGGTAGGTACTTACATTAAAAAAATATTTGTAAAATTTTTGTCTATAAATATTTTTTTTTATTTTTGCTGGACCGATTTTGACGGAACGTTCACTCGCAGATACCTAATGATATAAGGAGTAAGTAACTTAGGCTAATTTTGTTTTATTAGAAAAATTTAAAAACCGTTTAATTTGTTTTAAATTACGCCCAGGGAAGCAGGATGGGGTTGCTAGCCCTTAAAAAAGCCATCACTCTGATGCAGAAGCGCGTGTCATCAAAAATAGATAAAATTCCCCAATACAATAGAACATTATTGTACTGACGTCACATAATGCTCTTGAAAATGAACATCGGCTATACATGCGTGAAAAATTGCTCCCACCATTGTCCGCACCACTCTATTGGCATTTTATTCTTGTTTTACGACCGGCTTTTAGGGGCCATGGGAAATCGAGGAAAGTTGAATGAGAAAATAACTGAAAGTTCCGGTTTCTAAATTAAATAGGACTAAAAAACTTCCGTTTCCGCTTGCGTAGTAGTTCATCGATGAAAACCTGTGTATATCAATTACATAAACTATCCATTTTCTAGTTTACATCTAAATCTGTGAAGCCAATACAATGTGAAGAAAATAACGAATAAAAGTACACTTACATACTAGAAATTATATTTTCTAAGTACAAGATAACTAAATAAGCTTTGAAGTAAGTACTTCTAATAAACTTTTGTTAAATATCTCGTGAAATATCCATTTAAAGATTGTTTACTTTAACTACACTCCAGGTTACACATTACCTATAGAGTCAACTTTCGTGCAAATCGTAGCAATACTGTTTACGAAGTCGTACGTTCGAGTCCTGCTTGAAACAAATATTTGTGGAGACCGATAAACATTTATTCTACTCTAGATGTTAGAGTGCAGTGCTGTGTTCAGATCACTGGCCATTATTTCTGAGTGGATATTGGAGGTCCAAGTGCTAAGACTCAATTCATTTGTATTAGCTTCCTTCATTCATCCCTTTAAGCATAATAGGTAGGCCAAAAGGGGTGTATATTTTTATTAAAATTTTTAATTTTTTCGTTCTTGCTATACCAACTTTCATATATCATTATTAAATAGATAAATCATGTGAATAATTTGATAAATATAATTTCTATGTAAGACAAACAGATATTTTAGATGGTAGCTTAATGGTAACGCGCCCGCTGGGAAAAGCAGCTTTAAATTCCAAGTCTCAGACCACTGATATTTTCATGTGCGAATTTACAACATGATTTTACCTCGAATGTACCTCTTGATTTACAGTAAAATAAAATATTGTAAAAAAACCTGCACGTCTAGGAAATCCTAGATGTATAATTAATGTATAAATAAATAATAAATATGTTAGGACATTCTTACAACATCGCCATCCAGTTCTGTGGTAAGCTACGATGCTTGTGTTACGGATATCAGATAGATGATATACTTCATATATAACTTTTAAATACATACATATTATATCAAATCAAATCAAATCAAATCAAAATATTTTATTCAGCATAAAAATTGTTACAATTTCTTACTGAACGTCATGAGTCTACCACCAGTTCGGAAAGAAGAAACCTCTGACCTGAGAAGAACTGGCGAAAGAAACTCAGCGGGACTAATTTTTTTTTTATCGTATTCTCACTCTTTTTTTTAAATTAAATTGTAGATTAACAATAATTCTATATGTTGAAATAGCCTGGCGGCGATCACATCATTCCCAAGGCGTACTGTCTTCTAAAATGTGTCTTATAAATATAAACACCCATGACTGCAGAACAAACATTCGTGCTTAACAAATGAATGCCCCCAGCGGGACTCGAACCCGCGACCGCTGGCACAGAAAACAGGGTTACTACCAACTAAGCCAAACGAGTCGTCCAATAAATATTAAAATATTAGCATAACGGTTTCGGAAAACTTCGTTAAAAAATCTGCATATTTGAGAAAAACTAGCATGTTTGAAAGACATGTGAAGTCCGCCGACCTGCGGAACATGTAACTAGCGTATTACAATATCCAGCAAAGGAACCTTAAAAGGGGTTGAACATGATTTTTATCTTTATATCTCAATAACAACTTTAGACATAGTAAATAGAAGAAGCACAAACGGCAAAATCATACAATAATATAACATTTAGTTCACAAAAATATACATAGCAACTCTTTGGAGACTGCATTTCCTTACTCTATCATTATCGATGTAAATTAGAATATGTACTTTAAATACGTTGCATTAAGATCGAATATCAAAAATATAGCAAGTATTTTATTAAAGATGTCACAACCAGGGTCCGAGTAACAAGGCTGTTTATATCGTTTTGAATAACTTTATACAATTTAAAACGTCGACTTTCAACTTCTTAAAAAGTAAAAATAAGCTACACGATTCCATATTTATATAACAACTTGTAGTCTTTATAAAATAATAAGATAAATGTAAAACTTTCTTTAAGCTTTCAAACGCTCTGTATACATACTTTCTTTATAAGAATATTATCTTTGATTTGTTCTCCTTGGGACGCTGAAATATCGTTTCGATTGTGATGATACTTTTTACTTATCTATACTATCTATACTAATATTATAAAGCTGAAGAGTTTGTTTGTTTGGTTGAACGCGGTAGTCTTAAGAACTATAAGGTCCGAATTGTAAAATTATTATTATATTTTTTTTAATCTATATGGGATTTGTAAGGACAAAGAAAATTACTAATGAGCCATACGATACATATTAAAAAGATTCAGTAGTTCGGGGCCACCATTATAGGTCTCTAGTACTGAGACTCTTAGACATTAAGAACTTTATCTACTTCTGTGCCTAAATCATATTTTTGAATTAACATACGGTACTTCTACATTGTTTACAATTATTAATTAATATCGATTTTTGAGATCTGATAATTTAATTACATAGTTAATACCAAAAACTCATTAACAATAGAATTTCCAGAAAAAAACGTACTCAATAATAAATGATGATAAAATATTTACACGCTATATGAAAAATATAATATTAAATACATATAAAGTTATTCAATTAATTATAAAACGAAAACAGACAAATTATTCCAAGTATTTTCCTTTTGAATAATCATTTCCAAGCTGAAACTTGATCTGAATTCGATCATCCTGTACCATCGTAAGCCAAACGATAAACTTGTTTGAAACATCACGCCCAAAGATTGTCTAAACAATTGATAGATACGAAGCACACTGAGAGAGAACCTATTGTGTCAGCTCACATTTGCCCATGAATACCATGTATTATCATCAAATGCATGCTATGATGAAAATAATCACACACCAACATAGCTTTTATTGCAAGGGCAATAAGTTCTATTATCTCTTCCAAGAATTAGTTTTTAGGTGGTTTGTAATACTGAAGTTTGTATCAAGCATGGTATATGGATCTCACAGTAGAATCAACTGCAGAATGTCTGTACGTTATGACGCAAGTAACTGGAAATTGAACAAGGATCAGAGTTTATTATTGGTAATGATTTTCCTTATTTTGTATCAAGAAATGTATATGAAGAATTAAGTTAGTAAACACACTACTATCTATACTAATATTATAAAGCTGAAGAGTTTGTTTGTTTGTTTGTTTGTTTGTTTGGTTGAACGCGCTAATCTCAGGAACGACTTGTCCGAATTGAAAAATTCTTTTTGTGTTAGATAGTCCGTTTATCGTGGAAGGCTATATGGATGCAGGAGCATGAATAAAAAATGTTGCAAAAACGGAAGGTATTTATTTGGTTTGCAGTCTTTAAAACGCACGCAAAGCCGCGGGAAAGGATAGTTATACTATATAAATATTTATAAAGATCATTAGAACATATCCTAAATATCTAATGCTTTTGAAGCAAAACCTTTTTTTATGAAACTTATCTGATTTAGATATAATTATAGTGCCGAAAATCGAAATTATTCCAAAGTTCGTACAGAACATAATCATAATTTCAGTAACATTCTAAATAATTTTACTTATATGACGAGCAGAGTCATATCATATGTACTAGTTCGATGCCGATAGAAGGGTTACGCGTCAAGTCATATGCAAATTTAGTTTGGCTCTGAATAGCTTTCAAAGGGTAGATTTTATAATACAATATCCCACTCTGTTAGTTCTATCAGGCGCTTTGTGGTGAAATGATACATTCAACAGTGGCGATAGAGGGGTTGAATTTAAAGCAAATAGAAGTAGTTCGTGTATTGTACTCAGTACATATTATTCTTTATATTGATTTTGGTTATTAGAATTTGGAATTCATTGTTTTAACATAACTTAAACTTAGATTTTCATCTTGAGTTTCATCTGAATGGTAGCACAACTTAGACCAGCTTGGCAACTGGCTTCCCTCAAGACGGCTGATCCCTGATCAATAGAATGGATATTGTAAATGAATTGTACTTTTTAACCGACTTCCAAAAGGAGAAGGTTGTCAATTCGCTCGGTATTTTTTATGTGAACACTGATAACTCTGTGATTTATGATCCGATTTACGTGAATCTTGTTTTGTTTGATACGGAATAGTTGCCATTTGGTCTCATAAAAATTTATAATAATTTGGCCAAGTAGTTTTTGAGATATTATGAACATTTTTTATTTTCAACAAACTCCATTTTATTGTTTAAAAAATTAATTGTTTTGTCACGTTGGATAATTTTTTTTGCTGGATCGATTTGAGTAAAAACACATGAATATATTATAAACTGGACTAATAAGTAATAGATAGCCTGCTAAATGGAATGCACTATGCCATAATGTAGTAACTTACAAAAGCATCTATAGACGCATCCAAGCAAATTGAGGCCCATTACCTACTATCTAATGTCACTAATGTTCAGTCGAAACTTAATTGTGCTTATACATAAGAGTATAAAAGTCTGATATTTGTGCGGTATGCGGTAATTAAAAACTAAATTATTGGGCTATTTTCGAAAATTCTTCATTAGATTTTAGATTAACATTAAATTTTAACATTAAAAAAATTTTAGATTAACATTACACTGCTTGCTTGCATGTATGAAAAAATTAATTTGTGGAAACTTGATTGGTCGATGTATTATTATTATTTTGCTTTGTATTTGTATGTATTTTATTGAACTGTTTGTTTCCCTAATAAATAAATAAAAAAAAAAAAAAAAAGTTTCATGGGGATTGAATAAGATGTAAATTAGAACTTAAAAATGTTTTCCAATCAATGTCTATATTTCTAAAATAATTTATGTGGTATCATTATATATTCTTCAATAACATAACGTTTTCTCTGATCTTCTCCACTTTCTGAAAATAGAAAATTCATGATGGTAAGTGATGAGCTAAATAGATAAATAGAACGAGAATAAAATCATTAAATAAATGCGTATGGTAAAGGAATTTTGCATTAAATAATTAAACATCAAAAGTTTCGAACTTTCCAAAGTCCTTTAAATAAAAAAGTGAAAACACAACACTGTTTATTCACACAAATACAATTTCCAAACCAATAGTATGCCTTTTCCTTCTCTATGTTATATCTATTAGGTATAAGCTTCGTCTTTTATTAAAAGCTCAATAAGCCAAAGCTTTCAGATTAGCTTTTTATAAATCTATATGCGAATAAAATTTTATGTAACCTATAGTCATTTAATAACCGCTTGTTTGTGCAACCACGGTAGTGTAATAAACTTGAGATACGAGCAAATATTATTGATCTCCCTCTATTACTAGCATAGATCATCAAATATCCTAGCAAACGAATTGATGCCGTAATACCAAAACTTAAACGTCATATTTGAGTGAATCAATAATTTTCTATATTTTAGTTGCGGGACATACTCCTCTATTTTAGTAGGAGTCCTTTGATTTGTATTAGGTAATATTAAAATTGCTTTCCGTATAACATCGAAATATCTTTATTGAAATATATTAAACGTATTGAATTTTCTCATTTGGCTTTCGAACTATGGAAACCATAAAAATATGGCTTATTTTTCTTTAATTTTATTTGGAAAATTGAAAACGTTCAGTTAGAAAGACGTTTTATAAGATATAATATATAAATTTAATTTTTTGACTAACAGAATAAGAGTCATTATAATCTTTTCAGTCACTTCGGATGTTTAATTTTCATGTTTCATTTTTATAAATATGTACTTACTAATATTATTTTAACAGAAGGTATGCCCAATAACAATACTTTTTTATTACTGTTTATATATTACGGTACATAATAATAAAACACATTTTTTGTTTGTCTGTACGTTTTCTGAAACGGCTGGACCGATTTTAATGTTATAAGGTGTAACATAGGCTATTTTTCCTTTGAAAAGTATAAGGTTTCCGCTCAAAACGAAATAAAAAGTAGGTGTTCATTCTCCATTAGGTTATACAATATACGTTAGGTTCAATCATATTTAAATATCGCGACAGGCCTGGCCAATATCAAATATTCACGTAAAGAACATACCGATCGTACTGCATCATGATTGGCTCCAAGCTGGAATGAATGGTGACGTGTGGTTACCGGTACGGCGCCGTTATAAAAGTTCGTTCCCTTTTTTAAATCGGCTATTCGTTTTTATTCCTGCTCTCTGAGAACGTGCGAACTTTATAAAAACCAAAAATCGACTTTATAGTTGTGAACAGTGTCGCGGCCATATACTAGCATACCAGAACTGCCAGGCTGCACAGCATAGCTCCGCGTCCATTCACGAAAATACGGCGTCAACCTCAACCAGGCACCTCGGCTTGGATCGCCACAGTACGACCGGTAAGTACTTGCTGTTGTCCAGGCCATTATACGTCTTATTTGAATATTGTTGAACCTATCGTTTTATCGGCAGAACATTCTGTTCTGATCCAGAGTGTCGTCACCGGACCCTCGGCAGGTCCGTGTCGCCACAGTAGGTACCTAGGTACGAACCCGAGTAAAGCTAGGGCGAGTCGTAAGTAACCAAAAAAGCCATGACAAGCCGAGGGTCCACGCTAGTATAGACCTCAATAATCTTTATATATCTTGTATAATAAATACTTTTAATATATTTTCAATTTGCAATATTTATTCGTCTCATTACAGGATCAGAAGAGCTATTGAGATAATGTATCAATTCATTAAATGTTAAATATTAATGTGTTTTTACATAGCCTTTTTTCGGCTTTATCAGTCATAACTATTTGAATCCCTGTAAAGGACTAGTTCGACTTACAAAAGTAGTAGCCGTCATCTACTTCAAGTACAGTATTTGTCTATAATTTTGATGAAAATAATTCGAAGAAAGTTGTTTTTCGAAATATCAAATTACACGCTTTTTTTAATTCTTTAATTATTTAATTTTTTTTTCTCTCGACACACGGCTAAGGCTAGTTCGAGACATTTTGAATAAAGAAATTATTTTTATTATTATTAAAATATAGTTTTTCTTTCTGTTATTTTTACAAAATAATAAATTATTTACAAGTTATATACGAGTAAGACATGAAGTTAACATTCTCTAACGATACTTATAATATGGAATAGCAAAGCTGTAAGCGGCTATGGATAGCGGGCAAAGATCGAATATCAAATTTATGAGACACTTTTGTTCAGACTGTACCGTCAATTACTGATTTCAATTAAGTTTTCAATATACGCAAAATGAATCACGAGTCGAATTGTAGTGGGCCTTTGATATTTCATTATTCCATTCATAGATTTGTTTAACGGAATTGAAATTTTATGGGATAAGAATATTAAGAATATTTATATATAAAAATTGAAGGAATTATGTTGGGACACTATTACACACAGCGCCATCTAGTTCCGTAGTAAGCTACGAAGCTTGTGTTACGGATACCAGATAGTTGATATACTACATATATA